>JASCQY010000089.1:3950872-3963765 GCA_030264315.1 Sardinella tawilis | reverse complement strand
AGGGGAGGGTAAGTTGGGGGGGTGGGTATTCTTATTCATGCACATATCAATCCTGCCATGATCTTCAGCTGAACTTCAAGGCAGGACACACCACTGACTTAGCAGTTTAATTAGAAGCACAAATGATAATGTGCTGCTTAGGAATGAAAAAAAAAGTCTCTTATCATGGGGGGAGGCTTGTTGGAAGGGCGGGCGTTTGTGTGCTTGTGTGTGTGTGTGTGTCTGTGTGGTGTGTGTGCGTGTGTGTGTGTGTGGTGTGTGCGTGCATGTGTGTGTCTGTGTGAGCCTCTCTGTGTGTGTCTGTGTGTTTGTGTGTGGGTGTGTTGTGTCCAAGGGAGGGGGTCTGTAAGTATGCTGTGCATATGATCTTTCGCAGTAAATGGGATTACAAAAAAAAAAAAAAAAAAAAGACCTGATGATGACATGATAGATTTGGGAAGCAATTATTGGTGCGTTTCATCTCGTGACCAGCTGGGTGGTGTTTTTCCTTTGCTGAGACCTGCTGCACCACGGATCTGAGGATGTCACACTGCCATTTACATCTTTTACATCCGCAATGAAACAAACTGGAAGTTGCTCACGCCGCTCTGGAGCGGAGAAAAAAGGCAACTTGGCTGAACTATTTCCAAATGGTCGGTGTGCCGCTAATGAACGGCTTCGGTGGGAGAGTGATGAGGTTTTCCGTTTCAGTGGAGACACACAAAGTGAGAGACAGAAATGTCATCTTAGCCGAGAAGCCAATTATAAAAAAATGTGCACATTTACAGGGAATGATTCTATTTTGAAACTTGACACAGTTTTTTGATTGATATTTCTTTAAATGGTGCAAATTTGAAAGGGGAAAATGTGTGTAGGTGTTTGAAAAGCAGTGATTAATTCACCTCTCATAGTTCAAATGGCAGCTTGTGCTTAATGCCATATTTGACATTTACACTATGTGGGACGACACGGAGAGAACAATTTAATTGTGTAATTCTCTCCATAACACATCCTTGACATTACGGCGGTTACAATAAAATGAATCATTTAGCGTGTCTCTTTTGGAAAATATGGGCCGCAGCATTAGGTTAAAGCAGACAATGACTCAGCAATTACAGCCTAATAAAGCCACACATCTTCATATCCCCCTGTCTTTAGTCACAAGATACGCCAGAAAAAAACAAATCCCACGGGCTCCTCGCTGTAAAGAAATGAGTTTCAGTAATCTCTAGACAGAGAGCCCTGGTGATGTGGTCCATTTCAAATGTCTCGGACTGGGCGCAGACTTGGCACAACAGCCTGGAAAGAAGCAAAGAGACAAAGTATCTTCGTCCTTCCTCTCACTCACTTCCTGCTTCCAATTATGGCTCTGTGTTGTATCAAGCAATGAATACATGAGTCAACAGGCTTTGCGCTTGTCCAGCCTGTCTGCTTATTGACTCTGGTGGGGAGGGACTGGCCCACAAAATGGAGGCCAGGGTGATATGTGTGCTGTAATGAAATATTGATAATCAATGATGTGTCCGACACAGAGATGGTTCCAGTCGTGGAGCACGGGCTAGAGTAAGCTATCCAGGCCTGGGCCAGCTGTGTCAGATGGAGATGGCCTCTTTCTTTCTCTCTCTCTCTCTCTCTCTCTCTCTTTCTCTCTCACTCCCTCTCTCCTAGATGTGGTAGGACAAGTGCTGCGGTCTAGTCTATGGATTAGCACAATAAGATCTGAAAGGTGTGAAATGCTCTTATGAATCATCTCCTAATGCAGGAGCTGGGGGGGGGGGGGGTGGGAGGGCGAGCAAGAGGATGGCGCGGCTCCGCTCGGCTTTTTCCTCCATGCGCTAGAGATTAAAAACAATTATGGCCACTAATCCTGTCAGTTCTGCCCTTGAGGAGTAGCCCTCGGATGGGGATCGGCCGCAGCCCCTGGCCCTTTGGCATGGGAAGGGGTGTGTGTGTGTGTGTGTTGGTGTGGGTGTGTGTTGGTGTGTGGGTGTGTGTGTGTGACGGGGAGGGAGGGATGAGACGTGCTCAGGTGCCAGGTCAGTGGCTGGTCAGAGGCTATGTTTGCATCTGAAGCCCTGAACATCAGCTCTTGACCTTCGCATCAGAGGGGCTATCTAACGCGGCTGCCGGGGTCCCACATGAAAGCCCCAGCCTAATGGCTGATTCTCTGGATAAAGCCCTTCGTCCCTCTGAGAGAGTGTGTGTGAAGGTACACGTTGGTGTGTGTGTGTGTGAGAGAGAGAGAGAGAGAGAGTGCTTGCATGCATGTGTGTGTGTGCGTGCGTGCGGCTCACGGCTGATAGTGTTTCTGATAAGTGTAAGCACATTTGAGGAGCGGCCCCCGAGGGACTGGCGAGCGGCTTATTCCCTCTAATGTATATGCAGCAGGAGGAGCCAATATCACACGCAGCTAAAGACCAGGGCCTAAGTAGCCCTGGAGACAGGAGAGCCTCTTCCCTCCCTCCCTCCCTCCCTGCCTCCCTCACATATTGCCCCTAATTGGAATCCCATAAAGCTCCACACATGTTAATGCTCTATATGTACAAGCACCCCCAGCCCAACACCCGTCCACCTTCAGCACGGGCTCCTCCAAATGGACAGCATAGTCAGTCCCATCACATCGCCATGAGCAGATGTTCATTGCCGATGATAGACTTTATTCATTATGCCACTCTAAGTTGAAGTTACTTCATATACTAAGGAAGTGTACAATATAGCACAGCTTATTGACAGGCTTAGATGTCTGTGATGTTGGCTAAGTGAAAGTTATTGGGAGCAAATTGTTTGCTTTCTGGCCAGACTACGGTGAAAATCCTTTTTTTTTTTTTTTTTTTTGTTCTATTTTGGTTTGGTGTGTTTTCAGGGGAGTGCAACCACTACATGTTTGTAACAAACCCACTTGTTTGCTGGAAGAGTGAAGTTTAGTGAGGATATTGTGCTGGTTGTTGCGCAAAACATTGCTTTTCCCCCAAGAGTGCAACCAACTTCGTCTTGCTATCGCAATGCTGTAATATTCTGTTTATTCTTTGTACTTTCTTTTTTTTATTTTATTTTTTCCCCTCCCTCCCTCCCGAGCCGATCCCCCTGAGATGTATTATCTGAGTGCTGGAACAGGTGCACACTAATTTACTCCTATTGCTGGGAGAGCCCAGAGGCTCCTGGAGCGAAGAAAGCCGCAGCATCCACGCTAGTCGAAACAGAGCGTTTAAGCCTAATCGAACCCAAGCACAATATTGTTTAAAGCTCCTATCGTACAGAAACACTCCTCAGATCAGAGCGAGCAGGTTTTTTTTGCCCGCCTTTGTCACAGGTTTCTTTTAATTTCATCAGAAGGTTGGTGGATGGTATCTAAGTGATAAATCCACAAACTGTATTTTTAATGGCAAGTGGTCCCTGAGCAAGCCCAGCTCCACAGCACAGCCTCTATCTCCGCCTCATCTCTGTAAAGCAAAGCCTTAGTGGTCCAGGTAGACCAACTGTTTATTAGGGGGAAGGTTTGGTCGGCTTTATTATTTAGTGGCGCAACATGCATTTATAAATATCTTAATTAGACCATTTTGTTGTAATGGCACCCACAATCTAATTTTAAATTTAATTTTGAAACGTACAAATAATTCAATTTTCACATAGCTGCTTGATTTGTCATGGGACTACATTACACAGAATGGAAATAAAAAATATATATTCAATAACGCGCCAAATTGTTTCTCTTGCCACTTATTAATCCGAGAGACCAAGATGGAACAGAACATGTCATACAACGCTACAGCCCAGTATGTTTGTCTCTAATAACGACACTGGGTGACTGCGGCTGACTGTGTGCGTGTGTGTGTGTGTGTGCGTGTGTGTGTGTGTGCGTGTGTGTGTGTGTGTGTGTGTGTGTGTGTATACTCTGCTCTCCCAAGCTACTCAGACGACCATTTCCTCTTCTGTCGCTGTGCTTCCCAGCCTTGGGAAGCATATCACCAATTTCCGAGCCTCATTTCTGAGATGCATGTGTACAGTATTTTCCCCTTTTTACGCCACTTTTTGGAGTTGGCCGTCGGTGGAACTCTTAAATATGCCTCCTCCCCGAGCCGAGGCTGTCAGCCCTGCCTCCATGGCATGAGTCTGAACTGAGCATGCTGGTCAATCAAGTGCTCTATTCTCCAGAGGCTGGGGAAATGACTTGAAAATGACTGGAAAAAATCCTCGCTCCACCAGGACATTTGGAAAAAAAAAGGTGGACTCAAGGTCAGCAAAGTGCTAAATGCTGTTTCTGACTCTCTCGCCAATCCCAGGGTGCCCCCCATGCGCTCTGGCCCCCGCCACGCAACCCCCACCCCCTTCCCCACCCCCAAGCCCCCTTCTGATTAGACTGAATGGAGTTGACTACTTTTTCGCTAACTCACAGAGGGCACCCCTTCGCGCGCCTGTTGGCCTCATGAAAATATACACGTTTGGCTGGGTGAGAGCACATTTCTCTACTTTGCTTCCTCAAGAAGAAAGATGTCCGATATTTGATCAGGAGCCTGGCCTGTGTGTCGGCCGCGCTCAAACGCTAAGCATTGTAAAATGAGGCTGAGCGGAAAATCCCTCTCCCAGAGGCCCCGGCAAGCGTGCTGTAACATCTTAGTGCAAACCAAATCAGGGTACAGTAAATGTCTGAACATACCTACATTTAAGTGATGTATTGCTACCTTTGCCATTTAAGGATTTTTACTCAGAATCGCCCAGAGAATACTAGCTTTTCCTTTTCCATCTCTCTCTCTCTGTCTCCTTTCCATTTCCCCCCACCCCTCCCTCCTTCCCTCCCTCCCTCCCTCCCTCCATCCATCCCTCCGTCTCTCCATTCTCTCATGTTTACAAAGGACACAGACCCAGTGGATGGCCTCTCTTATCTTTTGCTCCACTCTGTCATATTACACTCTTTCACTTCTACTTTGGGCTTTCTGACCAAATTTATCATTTTGAATAAAAAAAAGAATGAATTATAATTGACAATATTGGAGAGCACCTGGATATGACATAAATAATGAGATGTTTCTGTTTTAGCCAATTAGAATTTCAGGAATATAAACATTGGGAGAGTGTTGTGCTGCTGAAATAATAAGCACAATTCATGAAAATCGGAGCAGAATGGAAATGGAAAAGATAATCAAGCCCAGCCCGTGATCAGCAAAATTAAAATTGACGCACATTTAGCCACACAAGGGAAATATCTCAAAAGAATAGATTCCACCTTCTGCCAAAACCTGTTAAGAAGAAATAGACTCATCAGATTCCCAGAAAAGACATTCAATTGACTATTTATAATTTCAATTTCTCCCAGGTTTAGCACAGACTAGAGAACAGTAGGTGTCAATGTGTATTTGACAGAGGCACTGCAATGCATTGTGTTGTATTGTATGGTTGCCCAAAACAGCAGAGGGTTTGTTTGGAATTGTCTCCCCTGTCCTGCTCAACATTTTGCCGGCTTAATATTTAATAACAAACAAGGAATTTTGGAGCCTCAGTCTAGTCTTGTAGCATAACATCTGATTTTGAGCCAATAAACACCATGCGATTGGAGATATTTGGATATAATAATAATAAAAAAAACATTACTTATTTTAAATTTTCGTCTCCTAGCACAATAAATAGAAAAGATGAGAGGAATTGTTGTGCTGTACAAGATGAAAAATAAATGTTGGAGGAGGAAAACCTTCTAGAAAGTGTGTTGATTTCACACAGGCACCCAAGCATTACCAACACAGTAGGACAAGAGTCCCTCTGTAATGTACAGCATGTTTTTTTTGCTGTCATGGAAATAGGATTGTCTTCAAAGTATGCATCTGGTAAGCTATGCTGCTGAGCTATTGATTTGATTACCAAGTGCATTCACTTGACGCTAAATTGCATGGCAGTCCGTCAGCTGTATTCGCTGAATGGTAACCCTGATCTGACTACCGGTAATCTTATTTTCTATGTGAAGATTTGTGTAAGCTTTGATCTTAGCCAGCCTTTCAACAATAGCCCCTCAACCCATGCAGTCCTAGCCTGTGTGGTCCACATCTCTTTGAACTCAATATTTTATTAAGGAGCTCTCCAGAGGTTCTAAAGCACTATGCTCAGAAATCTATACATCTAAATAAAACAATTAAGAGCTAAATGAAGCCCCCGTGCCTCCCACTCAATACTCATACACTCCAACATTGCTATGCACTCTCCTCTCACCCCAATGCTAATGCTAAGGGATTCTCCTCACTTTTAATTAGCCACTGATTGGCAGCCCTACCTGGCCAGTGATGAGAGATGAGGGAGGTGGAGTCAGATATCATACAATTTATTATTACAAGAAGATGCTTAGATGATTCTCAGAATGGAACAGGACCTGGTGAAGCTAGTGAAGTCTTTGTTTCAGAGATTGTGACCTGCATGGTTTATGCCATCGCATCAAGACAGTTTTCCAGTAGTTTTTTTTTTTTTCCTCCAGTAACTTTTCCCACATCTTGTAGTAGTGCATTTAAGAGCACAATTCCTCCCATGAGGATCAACTGAATGGGAAATATATCTACAAATATTAGTACTATTTTGTATTTTGATATTGAGGAGAAAATTAAAAAATTTGATCTTAAGTCAGTTCTGCCATTTTTATGAATAGAACAGATCACAATAAATTCTGATTAAAATAGGAATATCATGATCTTTGGGGGATCAGATGGCAATTTCTTTTCTTTTTTCTTTTATGTCCATATTGACTTGTCATGGAAATAGATAATGCTAATTGTTCCTTTATTCTCTGACAAATAGTGAAAATAATTTCTCACCCAAAATGCCATAGACTTTATACAGACCTAGAAATAGCATTTCTGTATGTATGTTACAGGAATAAATGATAATGAATAGTGATTTAATTCATATGGACTGAAGACCAAAGCATCCGAGTGTTTCATGTGTGACCCCTATCAAAGTCATGCATTAAAAGAAATGTCATTGTAACCAGTGCTGTGGCATAGACCAAACCCAGCCCAGCATTCAAACATATTTGGATTGATGTTGAACTCACTAAGGGGGCCATTTCTTTGTGTGGCTTGTGAAAAGATCTCTTTTGTTCGCTGTGTTGTTGCCTTTTAGTGTCTTCCTTTTTATTTTTCCGCCTCCTTTTCATTTGGAATGGGGGATATCTCTCGACGCCATGTGATTGGTTTGGGACTGTGCGTCTGTTCCGCATAATCCGCCGTTCCTCCACAAATCCAGTGTCTGATGAACTTGGATTGCCATGTTTGCCCTGTGGTATTATTTAATGTTAAACTGTCTTCATTGCTTTCATCCGCTCTAAATGCTGCTGGGCTGGGCTGGGCTGGGCTGCTCTGAGCCTGTGTGCTCTCTCAACAAGTGCTGCTGCTGCCGCTGCTGTTGTTTTTGTTGTTGTTTTTGTTGTTGCCTTTCTTAACGGCAACTTTTTCTTCAGGTGACCATAGCGTGCGGAGCGTATAGGAGGAGCGCTATCTTTCACGCCTGAGCGCCTCTGCCTCTGCTCCTCTGCATCGGCTCCGCTCCTCTGGGGCCCCAGGGGGCCCTGGCATCCCTGTACAGCTAAATTGCTCTGAAGGAGGCGTGGATATTAACAAAGTTGGGCTGCTTCCTCTCTCTCCCTCTCTCTCTCTCTCTCTGTCTGTCTGTGTTGTTTAAGCATACTGTACAATGGAGGTGCAGACATCCAGTCCAGCATCTTGTGCTCGCCCCACTGACAGGATGATGCAATAGATTGCATAAGGCTCTTGCTAATGCTAATTTGTCAAATCAAACAGTCAGCCATGTGTGTGCATGTGCATTTACACACAATAGGCCCTAGAGCAGCAGCGCTGGGGGTATATGATAGAGGGCTGTGTCATCCACTGACATCACCGCAGGCTCCTGGAGCAGAGCACTGTTCACATCATCATCATCATCATCATCAGGGCTTTGTTTTTCTCCTCTCCTCTTCACTCCTCTTCTCTTCTCTTCTCTTTTCTTTTCTTCTCTTCTCTTCTTTTTTTTCCTTGCAGAATATCAATAGCAGGAAGTGTGTTTGGCAGATCTTGTGTTGTTGTGCTTTTTTTTCTTCCTTTCTTTTTTTATCTAATGGCATTATGTCAAAAAGGCAGTCTGTCTCTCCATGTCTTGAAGCATCAGCGCCACGTTGAAAGTAGAAAGGGGGAAAAAAGCCAAAGTGAAATATTGAGCAGATGTGAATGTGGTGTCAATGAGATTATTAGAGCTTTGAAAGCGCTCTGAGGGGGCGAGCTCCAGCATGAAGCGCTGCAGAAATGTCCCATCGACTCCGCTGCTTCCCTCCGAGAGAGCCCACAGAAGGAGGGAGAGAGAGAGAGAGAGAGAGAGAGAGAGAGAGAGAGAGAGCAGCCAAGGGTCCATGTCACCCCCCTCCTCTCCCCCAGTCCCTGCCTCCCAGTACCCCCCGTCTACATCCCCCACACCCCAAACACCCCCAAAATCATGAACCCCTATTTCTCATTGCATTCCAGAAACATAACTTGCAGAAAGTTTGTGCTAGCCTGGTGGATTTTCATCTCAGATGTTGCCAACTCAAGGGCATTTGGACCAATCAATATCTGTCTGTTTTCTGGCACACACAAAGTTGGCTATTAGAAAAGAGCTTCTTATAGCAGGCTCAGCCAATACCATTAGCCCTAGCCTAAGGGCAGTTCTATCCATGAGACAGGGTAGGCACCTGCCCCCCTTCCCCTCCCCCACCATTAAGCAGCTCCCAGGGGATGTCATTTGGACATATCGGGCAAAGAGCACTTCTTTATTCTTTCTCTTTTCTACACCCAGACTCCACCAAAAATCAATAAATCTGTTCTTTGCTTATTTTCAGAACTTTGCTTCAATATAAGCAGGACTTACCTTCCAGCTACAAACTCATGCTACAGCAGGTCAGTGTTTTTTTTCTCTATCCTCTCTCTCTCTTTTTTTCTCTCTCTCTCTCTCTGTTTCTTTCTTTTTTCTTTTTCCCTTTTCTCTTTTTTTCTAGTCCTGTCTGATTCTCCAAAGCTCCAATTCAAAAGCAAATAAATTGGGAAATGATCAGTTTTTCATTTTGCTCGGCCGAGATTAAAAGACTCCCCTCCAAAGAGACGCACGCTCACATCACTGATGCACACAGCGCTTCTCCCTGACTCCGCTTTTTAACAAGCAACATCTTAACCATTTCACTTTGCCTGTCATGAATGGGATTTGTCAGCCTCCTACGGCAAACAGAGGGACCATACTAGGCCGTGTGATCACAGTCGGTTTGTACACCATTAAAAAGCCTTCCTTTCTTCTCCTTATCCCATCAGCAAATGCCTATTTTTGATCCCTTTTTTTTAATCCATTGTCAGTGGAACCACATGGATTTGTGATACACACCGCGTGATGCTGTGACGCTCTTTCCACAGACGGTGACGAGTTAGCATAGCGACATAAGAGCCTAGCCCATCTAGAGAGGAGCAGAGAGGAAGATGGACTGTCCCCTCCCTCCCCATGTACCTGTGCATATGTATGAGTGAGTGGACGTGGGCAGCGCTATCTATCTTGGTGTCTGTGATCAAATTGCATATACTTTATGGGCGGTGACAGGAGCTTTTATTCTCAGTCTGGCCGTGTGTTATTTACTTACAAGTGGACTTAATATCTATCTATTAAATCAGTTTCATTACCGGGCCAGGCCTCTCAACCACTCCTAGAAATAGCCTACAGATTGATTGCATTATCTGCGGTGACAAATGGAGATTTTAGATTCTCCACACATCATACATATCCATATAATTTCATCTCTTTGGCACGCCTCGGCGACCTCTCCAGAGAGATGGCATGTGTTGGCTGTGTGCATGTGAATATGCTTCTGGCCAATGAGATTCCCTGCCTTTCCTCTTCTAGAGCTTCTCCCAGCCCTTTTCTCTTCCTCTCTGTTCTCCACATTTAGCTTGTTTTGGTCTGGACTGAGGAGAAAAAAAAATAGTCGGAGGGGAGGTGGTGGTGGTGGTGGTGGTGGTGGAGAAACAGACACAGGGAGAGGGAGACAGAAAGAGAGAGAAAGAGAAAGAGAGATAGAGAGAGAGAAATAGAGAGAAAGAGATGGAGAGAGAGAACCTTGAAGTTGAAGGGACCCTTCCAGAGAGAGGGCAGAAGGTGTTGCAGTTGCTCTCCCTGTAGTGGCCAGTATTGATCAGGCCTAATGAGCACCAGTGGAGCTGGAGCTAATGGTGTTGTGTCTGCTGTTGACGGCAAACGTGGAGGAAGATTATCAACCCAAGGGGTTTGCTAGTGGTTGGCCTGCCCAAGACCCTCGGGGCAGCCATGCACTTGAGACGTCACTGTATCAAATGAAGGGAGCTGTGCTCCACTCCCCCCCCTTCTTTTTCTTTCTCTCTCTCTCTCTCTCTCTCTCTCTCTCTCTCTCTCTCTCTCTCTCTTTCTCTCTCTTTCTCGCTTTTAGTCACTTTCTCTCCCTTTTTCTCGGCCAGGGAGCCTAAGGATTTTTCCACTGCTGTCTCAGGCACAGATCACTAACAACATTTTGATAAATTGTTGCGGAAGGTTATGGATTCATGGAAGATGCATGGCTGTATGCTGATAAACATATTACATGCTCAGTACTGTGTGTGAATGTCAACATAATATACTCAAACAATAAAGTCCCGGTGGAAAATCATAAAGCCCCATCATAACATTAGTAATATACTGCAGCAATATACTGCCAATTAACAAGCGTGCAAACATAGTTATGAAGTGTTGTAAGCAATTTCTCATTCTCACCATTATTGATCTATGGTGTGGCCATGACCACAATCTGCAGGTGATTAAAGCAGCCCTTGGGCTATGCAATAACACTCCATTTTTGCCTCCAATTGTATCAGATACAAAGCAGGAATCGCCTGTATTTACTTTTTCATGGCAGCATTAGGTCTGAATCATTCATAGCCGACCTGCCATTGTAATGATATTCCAGCAGAACTGTTGGCCAAGCAAATAACAAAACAAAACAAACAAAAAAAACTAAGATCACCATGTCTGTCTTATGTGAAGATGATTCCGATGGTCTTATACTGTATTAGAGATTGAACGCTGAACAGAACATTGAATTTTAGTGCTCCATTCTACTGTATGATGCTGATGAATCATGTGAATGGGTAAATACTACGGTCCCAGTGCTGATGTCACGGGAGGCTCAGCCACCCACAACACTGATTTAGCCCCAAGCTGTGCATTTGCAAAGCTGCACTCCACCTAGCTAGCAGATCTGCCATTCTCTATTCTAGAACACTCTCCTCCCCTGTTTACCTAATACGTGCGCTGGCACTCCTTCTCTCCTCTCTCTCCCTCTCTCTCTCTCTCTCTGTCTCTCTCCCTCTCTCTCTCTGTCCTTCTCCTTCTCTTTTCCTTTCTGTCTCCATCACTCCCTTTTTTCCGGCCTCCAAAGGAGACACTGTCCTTCCCAGCGAGCGAGTGATGTATCCTGGGGGACTGTGGCCAGGACAGCTGGATCAAACCCTCTGCTCCTCCTCAACAAGTGCCTGGGGAAGCGGGCGGGCCCCAGAGACAGGGGCAGGGTCTGCCTGGGACCTCCCCGATGAGAGGCGGCCCAAAGCTGGGGTTAATTAATATGTAATTATACATCAGATACATTAGAGCGGGGAGCTGACCCGTGAAAAACAACATCGATTACAGTTAGAAACGCTAGCCACTGACGACGGGGCTCAGATACAGGGGCAGGAGGAAATAATAAGAAAAAACACTTAGGCTACAGTGAAATCTCACACACTCACACGCACACACACACACACAATCTTCACTTCACCACTAGTCACTTGGTGGCTGTGTGTGTGTGTGTGTGTGTATGTGTGTGTGTGTGTGTGTGTTACACTTGAGTAGCTTTTGGGTGAAAATACTTTAAAAAATTGCACTGATATAAAAGACATGTGGGAAAAGGGAAGGGAAGAGTGGGAGAGAAAAAGAGAGAGTGGTGGGAGAAACAGAGAGAGAGAAAGAGAAAAGAAAGAAAGAGAGCGAGAGAGAGAGAGAATGGAAGAAAAGAGAGAAAGCTGAGCTGGGCTGCATTCTTTCATTCCTCCTTTTCCCCCTTTCCGTGTGGAAGCCCTTTTTGGGGGGAATGGCTTGTTACTTCTAATTGATTTCTTTTCATGCGCTTGTCTCTCTCTGCTGGGCACTGGAGTGTTAAACGGGCTGCAACTCCCTTCCACTAAGAGAAGCAGGCAGCCGAGCCAAATTGTACTTTAACTCCAGAAAGATGAAATGTTGCCCCACATGAGATTATCCGTCCATCCAGGGCTCCGGCAATATATCAAATAACAACCTTCCACAACGAGCGGGAAAATGCAGTGGAGGATGTTTGGGTTTTGTTTCACTGACAAGGCGTTGAAAAACGCAGTGGTGAGTCTGTGTTGAGCTAACTTCACAAACGCTCCATCTCTATGTTGCACTACTATATTTTATCCACTGTCTGCAGAAGAGAGATATATCACTGTCCTGTGGCCTGCCTGCCTGCCTGCCTGCCTGCGCTGAATCAGGTATTGTATTGTCTCTGAGAAGTGTGTTTGCCGGGGCTGGACTGGAGCTGACTGCTCTGGTTCCTCTGTCTCTATCCCAGCCTGCTGGCTGCATGGCCACAATGAGGTGATGAGGCTGGTTCTGATTTGCTGAGTAAAGCAAAGGGGGTGACCTGGGAACCTCTCCACACCCTAAACTTAACCCCCCACCTCCCCCCCCCTTTCCGCGGTCACTCTTGACCCCTCACTATTTGTGGGGTCACCAGCGTCCCGGTGGAACCACTCAACCTCACACCTCTGGAGGTTTGCCGCAGACTTTATCAGACAGAAGCCAGACGTGCACTCCATTCTTGCCTCTCCGCTCCTCCGCGCCGCTCCTCTCCTCTCCTCTCCTCTCCTCTC
>JASCQY010000089.1:3934684-3949178 GCA_030264315.1 Sardinella tawilis | reverse complement strand
TCACAGAGCTCTCTCGCCTCTCCCTGACAGATATCCACATCTCACTGTGTGTGTCTTTGTGTCTCTCTCTCTCTCTCTTTCTCTCTCTGTGTGTGTGTGTGTGTGTGTGTGTCTTTTGGTGTGTGTGTGTGTGTGTGTGTGTGTACAGAGTGGGGGCAGGGGGTCGAGGAGAGAAAAAAGGGGGGGGGGAGGCTCAGTCTCTTTTGTTCCTTGTGATAATACAGTAAACAGAAGAGGAACCATCCCCACAGCCGGTCCCTCTGCCTCCACAATGCAATAATTGGCGCCGCTTATTGAAACAAATGCAGAATTAGCCTAGCATCAGCTGCTCGCCGCGCCCGCGCCCGCTAAAGGTCTCGGCCCGCGCAATCCCTAACCCCGGCGCGTAATTACCGCGCCTGCCTCCCGGCCTTTCACAGGCCCCACCGGCGCTGGATCTGTCAGCGGATCTGTCATGTCTAAGCATGATGAAGTGCTGCTGTTGTGATGAGTTGTTGACTTTATGGGAGCGCTATTGTGCTCACTGTGAGCTTATGAGCGTAATTAGCTCCACTTCCACGGGCCCTGCCTTAATTGTTCTGCACTGAGAAATAGGCCTGCTTGCTTTATTGGTCCGTTCTTATAGAACTCAATGAATGAATGGGGATAGCAGCTAAACTGTGTGTGTGTGTGTATGTGTGTGTGTGTGTGTGTGTGTGTGTGCGCGTGTGTGTGTGAGGCAGCTGAGTTCAGAGGCACAGCCATGTCGATGGCGATGAGAAGTGTAGCATGTTGTGTCTCCCTGCCAAGACTAAACAATGTGACAGTCAGGAGGCGGTGGTCTGCGGTGCTTCCAGGTCGCGCGAGCTCACACAACGCCTCCCACAAAAGAGGTTGCGGCTCAAGCATTGCAACCTCTTCACTGGCGCACAGATTAACTTATCACCTAGTTAAATGGGCTGTCAGTGAGAGATGGCAGTGCTTGGCAGGGTGAATTCAAATGCATGTAAATTTCCCTCGTGGCTGACTACCAAGTATGGCGGAGCTGTCAGCCGGTGACATGCGAGAAATGCATTAACACGGTTAAAAATACATCGGCAGCAGAGATTCCATGTTTTAATAACATTTGCGGGACAAATGACACAAATGGATCCCACAAATGTGGCCTTATCATACTTTTATTATCTGTATGGGCAAGGAAGGATAGAAAAAAAATGTATACCAAGAAACAGGGGGATAGAGAGGAGGAGGAGGAGGAGGAGGAGGATGGAGGCAGTGGTGCCGACCCTGCCTTGATGCGCCGGTGTTTTTCCAGGTTGCACCAGGAACAATTAACAATTAGCTGTCAGTGCCCTGTCAGAGTCCCCCGGGACAGCAGGCAAACTGCACGTTAGAGAGGCAATGTTCCGATAGCCTGGCCTGTCAAGTTCATTTGATCTCACAACAAAGTGATTAAAAACATCAAGGAGACACCGCTGCACTCTTCTTTTTTTTCTCTTCCTCCTCAAGATCTTTGTCGCCGTGGCAGAAGTCAGGAGACGTAGTGTGTGCCTGCCTGTCTCTCCAAGAGTCTCTGAGAGTGCAGAGGTGTTGGGAGAAAACTGGCCATCCGACAAGGCATTTCAGCTCTGCCACTCTGTGTGTGTGTGTGTGTGTGTGTGTGTGTGTGTGTGCGTGTGTGTGTGTGTGTGTCTATGGGCTGTAACCCCATCAGCGATACAGTATGCATTCATAAGGTTCAGGCACTGTGCTCGCTCACTCGCTGCCTTTAATCAAATATGGATATTTCTCAAGCATCCCAAATTGAGCTCGCTCTTCCAGCTGATTACCTAAAAGATGGTGTGATTTTTATGTCATCCATTCATTTATTTTTCCCCCACAACTTGCATAAAGGAGAGAGATAATGAGATGATATTGAATATAATTTGCAATATTAACTCTGTGAACCTTCTCAGTTTGAAAAAAAGAGAAACCCTATTTGCTCTGAAATGAGATGAAATTTTCATACAGTTTTTCAACAGCAATTTTCTGCAACAGGAAAAGGCATCAGTGGCAGTCACAAATGAATTATGTAGCTTTGCGTTGAGAGAATGACATTAGTTTCAATGATTTATCCTATGAGCTATCCTCCATCCCCTCACCACCCCACCTCCACCCTTCTCCCCACCACCTTCTCCCCTCCTCCTCTCCTCTCTCCTCTCCTCTCCCCTCCTCTCCTGTCCTGTCCTGTCTTCAAGCCCTCCACTCCACAAGAATAAAAAAAGAACAGAGAAGGGGGGGGGGGATCAAGAAAGAGGGAGACATGGCAGCCAAGTAGTCGGGGTGATGCACCTCCCTGTGGCATCGATGTCAAAAGTGACACAGACAGATCCTGGCCCGCGCCATGCCTATAAAACGGATCTGTCGTTTATTAATCATTCATAAACAACCCAGCGCTGCAGAGTCAGAATGCATCAGAAAAGAAGGGGGGTGGGGAGACGGGGTGTGTGTGTGTGTGTGTGTGTGTGTGTGTGTGTGTGTGTGTGTGTGTGTGTGTGTTGGGGTGGAGGAGGGGGAGGGAGTGCGCCGCGGGCGCGCATGTGGGGTACAGCTTTGATGCGAAAGTGAACACGACGAGGGGCATCCCATCTGAGGGGCCCAGAGCGCGGCGTCTCAGAGGGCCCCAGTGCCTCACTCCTGGAGGAGGTGACAGCACAGAGGAGCCCGTCCTGCTGGGAGACATGGGCCTTAAACACGCAGGTTAAGGACGCCAGCACAGGCACCTGCAGCCGCATGCTCACACACACACACACACACACACACACACACACACAGTCTGTACAGGCTCAATGGTGGGCACACTCCAAAAGGACAGATGGAGAGACACAAGGATGTACTCGGCTGTGTTTTCAAATTTTAAGTTCTGAGCAGAGAAAAACACACACACGCACACACACACACACACACACACACACACACACACACACACCTTGAACTAAACTAAAGACGACCCACTCTGCACAGCACTGATGCTATGGTGAAATAACAAAAGTCTCCCCCAAATTGCATTATGCATGACTGCAGAACCTTAATTTCCACGTAGCTGCCATCAACCTGTCATAAGAATGACAATTAAAACAGGCTCCTTTTAATGTTTAATGAGACACACCGATGACAGTGTGCTAGAGGGGGAACAAAAAGAAACACACACATGCCTCCCTCCTCATGAAAGAAGATTCCAGAGACCTGTTCATCATTATACCAAAAAACTCTATGCAAATCGCATTATAGCACATTTTAAAGTGCGTCAATGATTTATATATAATTTATTATTTCTTATGCCCTTCGAATTAATATTTCATGTCGACTTTTGTGCCAGACAGAAGAAATCCCTTATTTCTGTGTCTGGGACACACCGGCAGGTGTCTTATTACATGTTTATGGTCTTCTCTATCGGGCCCTTTGAAGTTCCTTTCAAAGTTATTGAAACTTCATTATCCTCCGAGAGGGCTGATGGTACCCAGCCTGCTGGCGTGGACCAGGGGTGTCCCCCTGCACACCGCGTCTTCAAAGACACAAGCCAAGCCAGCTTCAAAAGACTCTCTGTCACAGTCTAGACACTGATCCCTGCACTTAATTACTGTTAAACACCATACCAGCGCCGCTCTACCTGAGCATCCGAGATCATCAGGACGCTCGAATCAAGGCCTCGACAGGAAGCGGTCGCCGACTCCTTAGCCCTTAATAAACTATCGGAGTGATGTCCTTGACACGGCGGCGCGTGGCGTCTGACAGAATGACAAGCCTGCAGCTGTGTGATGTGGCAGCAATTGAGTGGAGTGCTGGTGGTGGTGGTGGTGGTGGTGGTGGTGGTGGTCCATGTCTCTCACTGGGGGGCCTGTGATTGTGTCCAGCCTGGCCGCTGGGCCGGCCTGCATGAGGAGGCGCTGTCGGAGCCGGAGTGGGCGGCGCGGCGTGGCGGGGCCCAGTGGCTGGACGAGCAGGATAAATGGCAGGGCAGTGGCAGGTCAGGGGAGTAGACATGATGGTGATGGACAGGAGGTGCGGCGGCCTCGGACTGGCTGGGTAAATGGGAACTGATTGCGGAAGTGCATGACTGACTGCCTGACTGATTGACTTCAGCCCCTGATGCTTTCTTGCCCGCTGCCTTTTTTCTTCTTTCTTCCTTCTTTCTTTCTTTCTCTCTCTCTCTCTCTTGTTCTCTCCTTTCTCTCTCTTTTCCTTCATGTCCTGCTTGTGAGTGTTTTTTCTGCTTTTGTTGGAGGCCTTTGCCACTCAAAGTGAGTGAGGCTTGTGAATGAGCTGCCAGGGAGTCGTGCCGACTGCAGCGTATCCGAGAGCACGCTGGCCTAGTGAGGAGTGAACTGGCCATTAGCTAAATAAGGACACACAGAGTGGAGTTTACCTTTGCTCTAATTAAGAGCACTTCTTCACCACTGCTTAGCATGGAGAATGACTCACTCCCTCCCATTGATTGCACTCTCACTTTGCATTTGTAAATATTTCATGTGCAGGAGTTCCATCTAGTTCATTAAATGACTCTATAGTAGTCACAAGAACAGTGACAACTCTTTTTTAACATTCAAGTTGTGAAGGAAAATGTCCTGTCATTCCATTTTTGTTATCCCTCTCAAATATTTACTTTCACTTTGGGGCGCTCTCCTCTCCTCACCTCTGTTTAAAGGTGGAGGCCCCCAAATGTGGGTGAATCCAGCCAGTGTTGCGCTGGGTCAGGATCAGGATCCAGGCCAAGGAATGTCATTTGGACCCCTCGCTGCAGCACAGGGCCAGAGGAGTGGAGTGCAATAACAGCCCTGCTGGCCTCCATCACGCCTCCTCTCCCACTCAATTTCCACACAGTCACCTCCGAGTGTTTGCCTGGAGCTCTCGCCCCACCACCCCCCCACCCCCTCATGTGGCCTTGCCTGGGTGGAGTGAGGAGAGGTGGGGTGAGAGGAGGTGAGGAGAGGTGGCGGGCGGCTGCGGTCACTGCGCCCTGTCTCTCTGCGTGCGGCGTGCTCCTGCAGAAAGGACACAGCTGCGGGGCTGCATCTGAAGAGCGTCGCATGGACAGAGAGGGCCTGCCTGCATGCGGGCGCTCATCATGGTCATGGCTGATAATTTGGTCGGTGAACGCGACGCGACAGGGGGGCCCCTGAGCCGGTGGCCGCGGGCCGGAGTATCGGCACGGCCCCGGAGCGTCCCGCTGCTTTCGCACATTCCCACTCTGCCAGGCCTGGGAAAACCTTTTCTCTACGCTGGACCCTTCTACCCGCATTTCTCTTCTGTCCCCTCCACCCTTCTCCACCCACACCCCCACAGCCACCACCCTCACCCTCCTCTCTTCTCTCCTCTCCTCCGCTCTTTTCTCCTCTCTTCTCCTCCACTCCTCTCCTCTCCTCTCCTCTCCTCCTGCCACCTCGGCTCCGGCAAGCCAAACAGATGGGGTGGCAGGCAAATGAATAATTAGCCTCTGCACCACTGAGTTCAAGCTAATACTCCAAACCAGGTATGACATCAGGCCTCCTCGGGGGAGCGCAGAAATGTCATGATAGGAGATGAGAGTTTTTCAGATGCTGCTTGTCAGAGGCAAACAAGAGAAAGGTTTTAACTCTTCCGCCAGTCACCGCGCCGCGTCCCAGAGGTTGCATTTGTTGGCTACAGAATAGAAATCTCTGCCCTCGCACTGTGCTGCCGTAATGGCTGCAAGCAGGAGGCTCTGGGATTCCTCAGGGTGCAGCTTTCTGCAGCTTCAAGCCTCGAGACCTTTTTTTTCACTCTTCTTGGACTCTGATGTACCTCTGGCACCTCTAACACACCCACTCACTGACACCTATACACAGCAACGCACTCACACACACATACACATACACATGCACACACACACGCGCGCACACACGCACACACACAGAGTCACACATACTCCTGCTCTCTCTGAAATGATCAAAACACACCATACATGTCTTTCCATGAGAGAATTATTGAGAGCAATATGCACTCTCTGTCTAGAAGATTTGTTCTCCTGTATAGAAATGGTTATTTTTTCCCTTCTCCCCTGACCCCAGTGCTCCCTTGGACTCCAATAGAATCTGTCACCGAGGACCTGCTTGCTCCCAAGCCAAGACAAAACATCTCATAAAGAACTGGGAAAGTGAGCCCATTTGTGTCTATTAGAGGGAGAAGTTCCAGCAAGCCGGCGATCCCAGGGAACATTGCTTGTCACCGGAGCAATTCCCCAGGGCTGCGGAGGCTCTCCACCTGCGGCGAGGTTATTATTATTATTTCTTCTCCTTTATCCTGGCCCTGCTCCGCCTGTCTCCAGGAGCTCCTCCTGCGTGGCCAAGGGCTTTCATTCGGAATGCCGGAACGCCACCGCCGCTCTCCTCCTCTTGCCCAAATTAGACTGGGATTTACATGCAGCACCTACAAATGGAAAATTATTCAAGTCCATTAGAAGCAGGGAAAAAAAGCCATGCAGGGCTGGATATTTTCAGAGCCTCTACTCCTATTTTTGTCCCAGTCCTTACAGATGTGCTTAGGTGCTTTATTTTATCCCCAATAAAAGGACTTTTCCAAGTGGCCTAGTGTAAGTGTCTGTGTCACACTGATCCCAGTCCATGTTATTCTCGGAATCCTCCTTGTATAGCATGACATGCTTGAGTGAAACAGGGGATTGATTTATTTTCCTCTAATTATTATGATCGGTTTTATACGATAGGATTTCATATAGTTGTAGCCATCACTGCCAGGAGCACATAACATTTACTGTAATGTTACAGCAACTTAAGGTGACACCAGATGAATGGATTATTTTGATAGTTTTCACCACAGAGACGTGGCCCATATAAACCATGTTCTGCGCTCAGACTATTCCAGATGGCAGGGTCAACAGCGGGAGCAGCACTTTCTGAGAGTGTGTGTGGGTAACGCAAACAAATGCAAATTCCATTCAATACAGAACTGGTGGATCAATCATGCCTCTGGCAACTCCTGGCCAACTTTAGCTCTCACCTCATACATCTATATGGAAACACTCCTACTGTGGCCGAGAGCACTCAGGCACCAGCACACACATCTCCCCTATTGTGTCTCAGGGCATGTTCTATTACCATAGCCCTCGCCACTTGGAAATGGATATGGATGGGAATGGATAGATGACCTGTCATCTGACTGGCCAATTATCCCTGCCGGTCATCTTGCGGAGAGCAATAATACTCCAGAAGGTTCTATGGAGGATATGAGACGGCCAGGAGCAGCAGACAGAGTAGCTTCTTGGTTGTTTTCTGACATTTCTGACATACAGAAACATAATGTTACAAAAAAATTGGCTAATTATGAGATCTTCATAAACTAGGTTTGGCTGCCCTGCAGTTGTAATATTTTGAAACAAATGAGATGAAATCTAGTATTTTTGGTAACACTCTCTATAACCCAGCATTCATAAAGCATTATAAATGCATTCATGAAGGGTTATAATACATTCATAAAACCTTATAACTGGTAGCTTTAGTATTTAGAGCTAGAGTTTATACATTCATGACTGTTCTTAAACAGTGTTAGCATGTTATTATAAGTGTTTACAACTTGAAGTGTTGTAAAGCATTAAGCATCTTTGTCTTTTTGATATTAAGGGAAACCTACCACTTTACTTATTGTCTGTAATGGTGCCTTATTAATCTTTATGTGTAATTATGTGTCATCTCACTTTACTGAGAGTATGCACTGAGCGCCTGTAACTCTATTATTTGCCAAGAGCAATCAGGCACATAAAAGGGCAATTAACATGCTTTTTTCAAGCTTTTTATGCATTGTGACACTTTGAGATGTAAAGGTAACATTATAATGCCTTAAGGTCAGTTATTTTAATGTATAATAACATGAGTTATAAGACTTTAGGAATGCATTATAAGCCTTTATGCATGTGTTTATAATGCTTTATGACACAGACTGTACATAAATTGTTATCGTAAAATCTCTTTTAAAATGGCAGTTGAAATTTTTGGAAAAAAAAAACCACTAACATATCAAAATTTTTAAGCCTACTTTCAATGTGCTTTCATGGCAAACAGGCAACTAGGCAGGCTTTTTAAAAATCAAGCTGCCTTAAGTAAGTGATATTCTCCATTGCCAACAGATGCACTGTACTTTATGGCCTGAAACATGGCAAAAAAACGTGTGCAAATTCTCTAAAGTGAACAAGTGTAGGACATGCCAAGCAATTCCCACACAGGGCTAGCAGCTAACAAAGTTATCAGAACACTGAGCTCCATCCCAGGAAAGCACCTACTTTTAGGCCATTAACCCAACGCTCATCAGCGTTATTTGGTCATTGTGTTGCAAGGTAAAAAGGACCTCAGCAGATCTCACTGTGACTCTCCCAGTCCACCAGGATACATAGAGGGGGGCATTTAGCCAGGACTTTTTCCTCTTTTTTTCTTTGAACTTAAGTATACTCTCCTGGACGGAAGCTGTGCTGGTCCCTGAACAGCCTCGGCGTTCCCATCCATTAGCCATTTGATGGTTAATAGGCTTGCATCCATTATCATTAGTGTGTCTCAGCGTGCAGGTAGGGGATGGGTCCGGCCAGGGCATTTTGTTCCGGCTGGCTGCGCCGGGGGGCCGCGCTCCACTGCAGCGGCCGATGAGCAACACCTGCTCCCGGGTTTTCGAGACGGACCAGCGCCATCCTTCACATCTCATGCAACACTTGTTCTGTCAGAATGCGGGCCACGGTCCCAGGCAGATGCCCCCTGACTCTGGATCAGTGCGCCAGCGAGCCCCTCTCCACTTCTGTCCTCCTCTCCACCTCCTCTCCTCCTCCTCCTCCTCTCCTCCTCCTCCTCTTCCTGCCCCTCTGCTCTCCATCCCTCTTGCGCTCCTGTCACCCGGCGCATGGCCTTGTCTCCATGGCCCTGTGTGTGTACTGTATGTGTGTGTCCGTGCGTGTACGAGCGTGTGTGTGTGGGTGTGGGTGCACATGTGTGCATGCTTGTGTGTGTGTGTGTGTGCATGGCAGAGGGAGTGTGAGAGAGGACAAAGGGAAGGAGCTGTGGCTGGGGGTCCAGCGGAGCGTGGCAGGGAGGGCCTCTTTGGCTCGCCTGTCCGATGTCACTCTCGCCATGATATCCTCCAGTGCTCCTGGGCAGGCCACTCTCACCCTGCATTATGAATGAGATACAATCCATTTTCAACTGTGTCACTCGTTGTGAAGGCTCCTCCAACACACTACATCAATAGCACTGTCTGAGCACAATTGAGAGAGAGAGAGAGGGGAGAGAGAGAGAGAGAGAGAGAGAGAGAGAGAGAGAAAGAGTGCGCAAGAGAATTTGAATTTTTTTATGAGAATGGCACACAATGACAAATTAAGCACTAATGATCACTGAACAATTGATTATTTTCATTCATTCAGAGCCACAGTCATGATCAGAGTCATCACAATAAAATCACACTTACTTTCAGGTGCTGTGTGTCCAAAAGGCAATATTGTATTCCTGTTCCCAAACCCTTGCATCAGTAAGTGTCAGCAATCACCATGATTTGTTTTTGGCTCAATGGGAATATCTGTATATCTAAAATGTTTTCAAGGCTGCTTAATTATATATTTTTTCTCTAATACAACGGTGTGAAACAAAACAACATTGTGCTGAACAAAAATGGTGTGCTTGTAATCTTTAGTTTATTATTAATAATAGTTATTCCAGGCATTTTAAGATCATTCTAGGTCATATTTAAAGCGCTAATCCAAATATATTCAATTCATTATTTAATAGATTATTGTTATAAATTTCAGAATTCACTATCCACCACTCCAGCATCCCACTATCATCCTGCTTGTGTTACAGCAAAGCACAAAACAATGAGAAGCTTTTCTAAACACTTGCAAAATTATAGGTCATAAATTACAAGAAAGAGGAAAATCTGCCAATTATATAAATTGGAATAAATGCCTTAAAGGATTTTCTGCTTGACATTTGTGGATGGTTCAATATTGCCAATAGAAAACTTACAGATGCTCAACGAAAGCCCTTAATCCATTTTGTTAACAAATACCATTAAGGCATTAAGAAAAAGATCATTTGCACAATGTGTATGCTTTTCTCCTCTCCACATTTTTTTGATGTATTTCAGATACATTTCTCATGAAAACATCATTGTGGGCAGCACTGTTTATCTCCCAGACACTGCAGCCCAGCCAAATTTCATCTCCTTAAAGTGGCAAACTTCCTAATTAGGTTATATCGCCTCCAGTCATATTTTTCAAGAGTCTTTTCTGTGTTCACTGGAAGACCAATTAGCAGTGGAAGCCTCGTGAACATGCCATAATGAGTGCACACAGCCCCGCTGCAAAGCAAATACCAGGACTTTGCAATAAGGAGCTTATTTCCCCTCTTCTTTCTGCGCAAGCCAGCTGGCTCGGAAATGTCATAAAACCAGAGAATAAAAACGCGCAAAGCATCAGCTTTAGAGGGACAAGCTGTCCATCTAGGAATATCTGCCTGCGCCATAAGATGGCCAGTAGGAAAAAAAAAGAAAAAAAAAAAAAAAAAAAACGGCAGCCAAGGCTGGATGTGAACGAAGACTTCAGAGCATGAATGGCAGGCGCTTTTCGCTTTGCTAAACAGAGTGCATTCTTCCCGAGATTTAACATGAATAAGCTTGAATTTTGGAGGATTACTCTTGATGGTGTGTTTATTTCTTTTGGTGCTAACACTACTTGGCATGTTCGGCGGGTGAGCTCGGGCCAAGTCTCCCTGCCAGCAGCGTGCTGAGGGAACGCTCTTTGAAAAAGAAAGATCTGTTTGCTTCCTTATCACTCCCTCAATGCTGGGCCGCTCACTGCGGCAGTTTCATTTAGGATTTGGAGCAAATCGGCATTATTTTCTCATTTAACCTCCTGCACATTTTCAGAAGTCTTTGCTTTTTTCGAAATGTATTTTGGAATAATGCAATAATTAAAAAGTTAAAGGTTAAATAACGTATTTTCAAGGTTGGGTTTCGGCTCTGTGTCCACAGCAAATATATAAAGCTACACAGGGATACTACACAACACAAGCCATTTTGATGTTTTTTTTAACTGAAACCCAATATACTGTACCGTACGCGGATACTGAAAACAATTACAATGCCACGTTTGATGTGCGTGCGGCTAGTTGGCGGTGGTGTCACTGTGGTGCCAGTGGGCGGGCGTGCCCTGCCACCAGATGTAGGCAGCTGCCTGTTGTCCGGTGCGAACCATTTCCTGTGTGTGTGTCAGCCGCCACGGCTGCTTCTGTGCTTTCAGTGCCACATTAAGGAGCTTGCCTGGGGTGGCCTCTCACATCAGGGCTGGCCTGCCTGCCTGCCTGCCTCACCCGCCCGGCTGCCCGCCCTCACACCACCCCACCACCCCTCCACCCTCGGCTGACACAGAACAGAGGCCCTCGACTCCATTTTATGATTTCCTCTGATAGGAGACCTTGAACAGAGCCCCGTAACTTGTCGAGTGCTGCATGCTTGTGCCGAGGCAAGCCACCAGATCCCGCGCGCAACAGCACGCCCTCAGGATAACAAGGCTTTGTAACCACATGAAGAGTCTCCTCTGATGTCCGGGATGATGTTTGCCGCCAATCCGCAGCCGAGAGAGAGAGAAACAGAGAGAGAGAGAGAGAGAGAGAGAGAGAAAGAGGCAGTGAGAAACGAGCGGTGCCGGAGTCTCGCCGAGACAAGAGGAGACGCTGGCCTCGGAGAGATGCTGAGGTCATAAATGCTGGTCTCGTACCACCTACGCACCGACTGCTGCTCACGTCTTCCCTCCCTCAATCCATGAAAAAGTAAAGCAAAGTGAGAGGGGGAAGTTCTGTGTGAAGCAGGAGAATGAAAGAGAGACACAGAGAGAGAGAGAGAGAAAGGCAGAGAAAGGGAGAGGGAAGGAGACAGAGACAGACACAGAGAGAGAGAGAAAGAGAGAAAAAAGAGAGAGAGAGAGAGAGAAGACAGAAGCCAATTTGAGGAGGTTGAGCTCCTCACAAATGGATAGAGACAGAGTTTAACAGACTTGGCTTGTGGTGTGTCTCTGCGCTTAGTGATTAACTTCGACTGCCATTCCCATAGGCAGAAAGCACACTTTGACTGCTTTGCAGCAAGTGCATGAAAATTAGTATTAAAAGTCGAGGGTCTGGGCAATGTTCCAGACATGACAGTCTGCTTTCAATAAATCCCCAACACTGATTGCAAGTGAAACTGCCTTCCGGATTTGCCCTCGGTTTGCAAGAGTTCACTTAACTGGGGGTTCCCCTGCTATTTTTAATATCAAACCCCCATTTTGAGCCCATTTGGACGTGGCCACCTTGTTCTGGTTAAAGGGCCACTTCTGCTTTCTATAGGAAGCTTCCCTAATTCAATCCAGGCAGAGGCGCAGGCTGAGCCCCTGGTGCTGGGAATATGGCGAGCCCATGTTTTTCTACACATCATGAAGCGATCAGGGCATTGAGGTTGAACAGCTTTGACAGGCCTGTATACAGTAAAGTCCTCTCCAGCTCGACACTATTCTTCCTGTTCACGGTTCAAGTAATGTTGACATTGGATAGATATTTCCCGCTCATTACTGTAGACTTTCTGAGTCGGATGACACATTTTTCGAGACTTTTTTTTTCCACACGTGTCTTCCTTTAATTGGTCTTTGTGTTTGGGGCTTTATTTGTCATTAACTCAGATGGGCATGTGGCATTTGTTGACGCGTTCCTTTGGCGTGATGAAAGAAACTAGTGTTTGTGTTTACATGCTGTTTTCCCTTCCTTTTGTTGTGAATTTGATGCAGCAACCATTGAAATACAGGCATCCACTCAGGCTCTATATCAGTCAGAATAGGCTAAATTGAAGTAGGGAGCTGAAGAGTTGTCAAAAAAAGCTGTTTCTCTGCCTCGGGGTGACTCCAGGGAGCGCCTCCTTTTAAATCTAAAGAAACAGCATCGATATCAGCATCTGATGCATCCGCCTCCCCCCACACACTTCACTCACTCTCCCTCCCTCCCTCTTTCTTTCTTTCATTCTTTCTTTTTTTCTCCTTCTTTCTTTCTGTCTTTCTTACTTTCTTTTTTCTTTCTTTCTTTCTTGTCTTTCACACATTTTGCAACAGTGCCCAGTATATTTTCTCCAGCGATGTTTTGATTCCGAGCAGTAGTACTGATATCCTGTATGTGACCCAAATGGAAATGGCCATTAAAATAGTGAATAAAGAAAACAGTTCAAAGGCTAAATGGAGACCTTGTCCTAGTTTGTTATTAGATATCCGTCTCTTGATAAGGTGAAATCTCTCTCTTTCTCTCTCTCTCACTCACTCTCCCTCTCTTTCTCCCCCCCCTCTCTCTCTCTCCATTTGTCTCTCCCTCCAGCCCCCTCCCCTCCCCTCCCCTGTTAGAGCTCACATGTCAGAAAGCTGCCAGGCTTCCCCAGGAAAAGGAGCAGGAACAATGGCTGTGACCTTTGTGGAGAACCCATGGGCTCCATTGCAGCTTTTGGCTGAGGGCAAGCGGTGTCACTGGCCTGCACCTCAGGAGTGACCTCCAGGGATGGCTGGTGAGGAGAGAGAGGCTGTTAGGTTGATCTGTACCCCCGCCCCCCCTTTCCTCCGCGCCCCGCCCCGCCACACCACCATCCCCCATCCCCCCCCCCACCCCCGTGAACCCCAGCGAATCAGCCCTCGGAGGGGGCTCGGAGGAAGCCCCTAGCTGTTGTTTCAAACCCGCTCCCCCGTCTCCCGTTTCAGCCTGCGCCAGACAAAGGAGAGGGCCAGGGAGCTCTGGCAGGAACTCATCAGTGACATTAACGCGGAAGTGAGTCCACCGAGAATTTGACTGATAACTTTTCACAGGAGCCGGAAAAAAAAGGAGATGTAGTTTCATTTTGGGGTATTTAAACAGGGCAAAGGTTCACCCTGGTACAAAATAAATATATAAATAAATAAAAATAATAATAGAAAAAAAAATCTTTTGGAAAGACACACAATCTGTCCTATCCGTGGATAATTTTCCTATTTATATGGAAAGCTTTGGGTCCACAGTTTTCTTTGTTTGTTTGTCCATGAAGCGGGGACTAAATAATACAGCCGCACCATTAAAATACTGAGTGCTTGTCTTTGGCAGGGCCCATGTCATACCATCTGCCATATTCTGACTGATCCCCTCGGAACCTATGGACCGCATAGCTTCATATCCCACCCAGATAGAGGAGCACAAAGAGTCCACAGACCCACTGGGACGGGACTTGTTTGTTATGGAACGCAGGTTATCACAAAGGACTGTTTCTGTCCTAAAATAACCCAAAACCTGCACATATTGGACTTTGTTGCAAACTTTGTCTGTTTGGTATCATTATTTGCATTTAAATGGCAACAAAACAGACACACTTTCTCTTTCTCTCTCTCTCTCTCTCTCTCTCTCTCACACACACACACACACACACACACACACACACACACATACACAGACACACACACTCTCTCTCTCTCTCTCTCTCACACACACACACACACGCTCAC
>JASCQY010000089.1:3920232-3932732 GCA_030264315.1 Sardinella tawilis | reverse complement strand
TGTGTGTGTGTGTGTGTGTGTGAGATGGCTAAGGTCAGGGGGAGGAGTGGGTGGGTTGCGGTAGCAGAGGGACGCATCCAAAGGTGCGTGGCTGCAGGTTGGCTCCCCGCTTTTTTGGTTGACAGCCTCGCCATGCCCTCTCCGGGTGTGCCAAGTGCCCCACCATTAATTTATGATTTAAAGTAATTAACTTTTGCTGATTAAAGTAATTATTTCGAGTGCATTACACTCTGGCCCAAATGATGTGTGGAACTCCTCTCTCCCCGTCCGGGCAAACGGCCTGCCAAGCACTTTAAAGCCGCATCGGGGAGCGTGCCTCGCCCGCTGCCAGTCCGACAAATCTGCTATCACTCATGACTGACTTGTACAAACTGCTGGCATTAACGGCGGGGCCTGGCACTCACACCAGTGCTGCTTCACTTACCTTCCCCCGCAGTAAACAAGCGGCACTTGGAAGGGCTGTTAATGTTGTGCTAGGCGCCTCTCTCAAGGTGACAGAGTATTAAATGGTGTGTGTGCTTGTCACATCAGCCGGGGCGGCGTGGGCGCTCGCATGGAGCATGCTCTCTGCATTTGTTTGCATCTTTGCGCCGCAATTTTTTTTTTCTCTCTCTCTCCAACAAACTGTTTAGATTCCCCAATAGGGAAGTTACAAGGGTGAATATGTTTGTGTGCATGTTTTTCAGTGTGTGTGTGTGTGTGTGTGTGTGTGTGTGTGAGAGAGAGAGAGAGAGAGAGAGAGAGTGTGTGTGTGTCAGAGAGCAAGAGAGAGAGAGAGAGAGAGAGAGAGAGAGAAGAGTCTACATCCTGACTGTTTTGATTGGCTAAGTTGTACATGCTGAGGGATAAATGTACCAACTGGCAAGATTGTGGTGCTTAACAGTGGTGACGGGCAGCCCTGCCAACTATGACAAGCCCATCAATTTTGGAGATGCTGCCGTTGCCATGGCCAAGGCCAGAGCACCGCTCTCAAACTTCAAAAAAGAAAATTAAAGACAGAGAGAAATAAGAAACATTGAAAGCAAGGAAAAAGGGAAATGACAGAAAAAGGCAAAATGAAAATAGCAGCAAAAACAAAAACAAAAAAAAAACTGCCCTGACTTTCTTTTAATTTTTTTATTTTAATGTAATTTTAAGTAGCCCATAACGTCTGTAATTACATCTAGCTTGCTAACAGAAAATCGATGGGGATTGAACGTACTCACCGTCCGGCGGCTGATGATCGGTAGATGGCCACTGGAGGAGACGAGGCCCAGGAAGAGGACATTGTGTTAAATGGTTGGCACGTTAAGCCAAGGTGATAATTGAAGATGCAGGTGCAGGTGTAAGGAGCGACCCCGCTGCGGTGGCGGGCGGCCCATGCGGGCCATGCGGCCTATGCGGGGCGGCCGTAGGGAGTGCCCCTGCACGGGCGGCCGTGCATCAGGTGGGACTGCACTGCTTCATTTGACACGGGCAGCATGTGCTCTGGACATGTTCGAACCTCAACAGCAGGAGCTCGCAGCCTAATGATGAAAAACTGGCGTCTGCCACCTAAATTACCATCAGACCCCCTCACCCTCACCCAGCAACCCCCCTTCTTTAGCTGCCGCCCCTGAATGCACACAACGGCACGACGCACGCACACACACACACACACACACACACACACACACACACACACACACACACACACATACAGTACATTCTTCTACAGTCAGTCCTATTCCCTGTCCCCCCTCACGTTCTAGCAGAATACTATGCCTGGAGCCTGACAAAATATTGGTTTAATTATTTGAATTACACGACTTTCATGATTGATTTAATTAATAAGAATAAAATAGAATAGAATCTGTATATGAGTCTGACAAATCTGTTCATTATAGGACTTCACAAGCTCATGAGACTTCCAAGTCTCTAATTCTCCACTGAGAGATATTCATGGTATGTTCAATAGGCATTCCGATGAAACTCTCATGCTATACTAATCACTCCCATTGTTCACCGTGGATGGAATGTGAAAAGCTTCTAACACAGGGCTCTTTCCAGCTTTTAGTGAGCAATGGCTTTAAATAAGCCGCAAATTTTCGACAGTGGTGGTCTTCCAGGCAGAGGTGACAAAACAAGCCCTGCTGCCGAGCTGCGCCCGCATGGCAAGGGACGCACTTCAGCCACCCCAAGAAATAATAAGTAATGAGTCCGCTTTGCTGGCGACTGCGGCCGGCAGTCTGCAGGAGACATTAGAGGCAATTTGCAGTCAACTCGCAGGTCTACTCGCTCTCAAATATTATCAATGAGCTTGTCAGCCCGAGCCCTAACCTCCTTTTGTTATTTTCGGCAACGTCTCTCTTCAGGGGCCGCTGCTCACACACCGGCTCGCCCCCAGTAGACCGGCAACAGGATGTCATACACCTGTTTTGCTTAAGGCTGGGATGCGCAGCCCTGGGCTCCCCGGCGCTGGCATTGGCTCCGGCGCCCGCCTCGCCCCGACGTATATGTCAGGATGTCAGATGATGGTTGTTGTAGGTGCAGCTGTTGCATAAGAACAGTGCCAGGGGCGGAGCGGTTCCTGTGGTGAGCTTTAATTTGCTCGCCCCGCTATCCCCCTACACCCCCCGTACCCCCCTCACCCCCCCTCCCCCAGAGCTCGCAGCGCCGCCTCACCTTGCTGATGCCTCTGCAGATGCGGAGAGGGGTCCGAGCGGCCCACGTGCAGATGGGTCCCTGCCCACGGCAAGCACATGGGCAACGGGGATGGAGGAGAGAGAGGGAGAGAGAGAGGGGGAGAGAGAGAGAGAGAGAGAGAGAGAGAGAGGGAGAGAGAGACAGAGATGCTTTGTCTGTGTGCCTCTGTGTGTATGCTTTTGTGTGTGTGTGTGTGTGTTTTTGTGTTTATGCATCTCTGTTTTTATTTGTGTTTGTGTGTTGGGGGGCAGAGGGCTTAGAAGTAGAGAAGTAATGAAATGAGGAAGGGAATGCAGTAATATTACAGTAGGTGTGTAGTTTAATGTCACTCGGGAAACATTGCATGTTATTAACAACTGGTTATTACTGTGTGCTTCTGTAACAGTGGACTGTTATGCACTGCATGAGGCTGCTTAGTCTAATACAGATTTATGAGCAAAGGTGATCATAAAAGTCACTATCACACAAAGGTGCTTTCACTTTTAAATGCAGAAATCATATCCATGTGTTAATATATTTATCAAAATAATAAATAAAATACTAAATCAAATCCCAGGGAGTGCTGTCAACTTCAGCTCCAACTTGGAATGCTGAAGGGTGATATTCTTATCATCGCTCTTCTTGGGCAACATCAATAGCAGGCTCTGTTTTTGTCTGTACTGTAAGTAGTGGCAAAAAGCCTAAATGGACTTAGTAGGAAGCATTTAAGGTGCTGCTAAAGGTCATTGGGTCTCTGTGGTATTTAACTGCAGTCTCTCCACAGGAGGCCCTCTGTGAGAATGTCTTGCACACGGCCAATCAATAGCTGCTGTTGTGATCACAGCAGGCTGCAATAGGCCTTACTGTAGATTCTTGGCAATTGAGGATGTTTAGTGAACCCTCCTGCAGCCAGACAGCAGTTTTCCTCTCTGGCTGCACGCTCATCAGGCTTTTCAGGAACTTTCTGGAAGAAGTCAAATGAATAAATAAAAACTGAAGTCATTCATCAAAGAATTTACCTGAGAAAGAAAATGAATCATTTGTGTAATTGGTCTGAATAGGACATGAAGCTTATTCCAACTGAGTGTAATTAGAGGGAGATGTCACATGTTATTGCTTATTTGCTTGTTGTTGTTGTTTTATAAATGTTTCAAGATGTTTTCACTACTACAGTATACTCATAAAAAATATATTAATGTTTAAAGATATAAAAAATATAAAAATATCAATGTTTAGCCTGTTATTTTCTTTTACATGGAGAAAGAAAAAGTACATTTATTTGATAACAGATGTTCTAAGATATACATACGAGTGGGCAATAGTCATGGCTAACAATTTACAGTATGGAAATGTTTTTCCCGATTTACATCTCAGAAATACAAATTCAACTATTCCAATATTGCTTGAGGTTTCATAGCTTCCCCCTTCAAACCACAATAGCATAACCCCACCCCTGTCTAAAGTTTATTCTATTTACTGACTGTGCTAATAATTTTGTCAGCGTTTCCTCTCGTCTGATCTGAAGTGTTTAAAGTGTGTCGCTATGTTGAAAAAGTCATGTTTTTTTCCCCCGTCCATGTATACACACATCACCGCTATATCACCCCCCCACACACACACACACACACACTTCTCCCCCTGCCAGCACCCCCCACCTCTCCTTTCAAACCTCTATTTACCCAAGAGCGTGCGAGTCAAATGAAGTCTGTTCTCAGTGCACATTACACCACGTCACCCGAGCAAAAGAGATTCAATTGTCACCTCTCTCAAGTCCCGCTTGCTTCAACCTCCACTCCTCTCCTCGCGCTGACACTCAGACAGGTGCCTTTGATGTGAGCAACTAATACACAAGGCCTGCGAAAGCGCCGCGGAGAGGAGTTGACAGATAAAACAGCGCCAGGCGCCATTACTGGGAGCCTTGGCATAATGAGGGGCTGGAAGAGGGCGGCGGCAGACAGGAGCCTGCTCGCATTAGCGGGCCCCATCCCCACGCCTCTGCTCTCTGACAGCCTCTCAGCCAGAGAAACACATTTCCATACTTAGTTTGCTCTCAAGGCCTTTGATGAACACATTACTGGGAACCCCGTGCTTGCTTGCTTGCTTGCCTGCCTGCTTGCTTGCTTGATTTCAGCCTCTCTCTCCTCTCAATCCACAACCAACCCCCCCCCCCCCCTCTCCCGACTCCCGGGCCTGGAATAACAAAGTCCAAAGGACAGGAAGAATTGTGTTAAGTCAAGCTGCGTCTTAAAGCAAACAAATTACCATACAAGCATGTCAATGCCTACTCCAGTGCTGTAAAGGTTCAACCTGCCGGATGGATGACTGATGACTGATGCAGGGGGGGAACAAAGCAAAGCAAACAAACAGAAAGAAAAGAAAAAAGGGGAGAAAAAAAAACATGGGAGTTTTTTTTAAATAATAAAACAATAACAGACAGTCATATTAACATTCAATGATTTTTATTGCATCGGATTATTTCCTTGAACTTTAAAAAATGAAAAATAAAAACAACAATAAAAAACGACCAACCCTCTGAACATTGTGTACAGAGAGAAGCAGAGGTTTTGGATGGGCCACTTTAATAAAGTGTGTCTCAGTCTCCTCGTGTAGCGTGCAGCGGTTGCTGACTTCTCATCTTCACGACGGGCTAAACAGAGCAGGCATTATAGCCCCCTGGATAGGTCATTTGGTGGCTGTAGCCAAGAGCTAAACTGAAAGAAGGGTTTTAAAAAGGGGAACAGGTGTGTCTCACCGTAGGGGTTGGATGAGGCACAAACGCAATGGCCCAATCGCCGTCCCCGAACGTTCCCTCTCTGCCTCGTAATTAGGCCACAGCTTCAATAGAACCTAACTCATGCCATATGGGCTGATGTAGCCGCGATGCAGACCCCCTATGCAGGTAACAGTCTGTCGGAGCAAAGGCCCACCAACACAAAACCAACAATGCCACAGCCCTCGCTTTCACACGTTAAGGTGAAAAAATCCTGCACAAAGAGCCAGGGCTTGTTTTTTTTTTTTGTACAAAATAAAGTTACTAGTATGAAGAAATAGATTTTGTAGAACAACAGTGATTGAGAAAATGTTTCTAGTGTTTTTTTTATTATGTTCAGATTTAGACACAAATCCAAAGGGTTATGCATTTTTTAAATACTGTTAGTATCGCATACTGAAAGCATCTTATACAAATTGTTTGTCTTGTTTTTTTCTTGTATCTTGTTATGTATAGTGTACAATGTTTCATTATTGTCAATATATTCCCTTTTAGTTAATATATTACCCTTCGATTTTACAGTGGAGTATAACTGAATGTCAGAGAATAATGATTTCTGCTTCATATCTGTATTGTGTGGTAAACTGACGTTGAGTATCATGGGCACTAGTGATCTCAGAATATCTGACACAGTGAACCCTTCATGGATATTTCTGTGCCCTCACTCTGGATGTGTAGTAAGAGTGGGTGGGCTTGCAGTCAGTCAGCAGCCCAGCCGGGCACCAGTGTTTGAGTGGGGGCAAACATCTGCTGTTAGGCAGGCCTCACACACACACACACACACACACACACACACACACACACGGGTGTCCTCTCACCTCCCAGACTGCTGTGTGTGGGATGGGACTACTGTGAGACTTGGAGCCCAAGCTGGAGCATCTGACAGAGCGTCAGAGGAGGGAATCTGTTGTGTATGTTTCACAGTTTGCGGAGATCATGTCAATAACTGTTTGGGATTAAAAAGCTCTTCAAAATGCGTTAATTAATTCAGTGTGAAATAGTGTGTGCTGATAATTACTCGTGCCAGCAAAACACGTTGCTGGAATATTTATCAGAGGCATTCTATCTCAACGCTCTGGACCAATTGAATGAATTTATTATAAAATGACAGCAAGTAGTCGGCGGATGTTTCTAGAGATTTGCTCACAGAGCTGCCATGCTGAGAACTCTCATTCAGAATTTAAACTATGAAATCACAATTTGCTTTCCTGATTACTCGATGTCTAATTTGTATCTGTGTAGTCGTGAATGAATGGCATTTTCTTTTTTTTTTTTTACAGCACTGGGAGCTGAAAACTGAAATAGAGGAACTTTTTTTTCTAGGTAGAAAATATGTGGGTTTGATGGCTAGAAAAACTAAAGCATGTTTTAAATACAGTCCTTGGGGAGTCATGTAATTTACTTATTCATCAAATATGGTTGAAGTCTTAATGCATTTGAAATGATGTGCATGCATGATGTGTTCACTCTGAGGGAAATATGACATTACATACCACCATTTTCAATTTTACATGACTAAAAAGACAACTCTTGACTTTGAATGCTAATTGTTAAGAGCTGTGGTTTTCACAGCACCATCTACTGTTGTCTCCAGGTATCTAGAGTATTCAGTCAGTCTTTAACTCAGACAGCCCTCTGAGTTCATATACTGTACGCACATGTCCTGTGCCACAGTGCTAGTAGTGGGTGGTCCAATAGGACAATGGAAAACGCCTGTGAAAAGTGTGCTCTTTCACAAGTTGACAAAAGGCGTGATGAGCTTGTCAGTATTACATGTAATAAAAGTGCTATAACACCTTGGTATTCACCAGAGCTGCTGATTTGTGTGAGTGGCTCTGTGAGGCTGTGCTAAAGGAGGAACGCATTTGTATTGTGTTCAGTCTCCTGATGTTCCTCCCTCTCCCACTGAACCTGTCTCTCAGATCTGTTTCTCCAAAGTGAGTTGGTCTCCCTCTCTTTTTTTTCTTCTTGTCTTTCTTTTCTTTTTCTTTCTTTTTTTGACCAGCTCTTTGGGGTCTATTTTATTTTCTCTCCCCTCCATCACTGTTTCCTCACATTTTCCCCCTTTCCCTCTCTCTCTCTCTCTCTCTCTCTCTCTCTCTCCCTCTCTCTCTCTCTCTCTCTTTTCAGTCAGCTCTCTGAAAGGGGCTCATCTTGATCAACTTCAAACTGCATGACAGTCTAAAGCATTAATGTTGTTTTCGTGGCTGATGGTAACGCTCACTCTCTCAAACCAATCCCTGCCCTTCTCCATAATTCATCCGCGCGCCGGCGCTCCCAAGCCCGTCTGCCTCCTCTCCTCGCGCACGTCTAGCCGCCTTCAGTCAGCCTGACGTTTCTTAGCCACTGCTTCAGGTGCTTTTCCATCTTTTAAGGCCCATCGTTCTTACATCCCCCCCCCCCCCCCTTGCCCCCCCTCCACAACGTCTCTCCATCTTGAAGTCGATGATTGTCTGATATGTGAGGCTTCTCTCCATTCAAGTTTCGGGGTGCTAAAGAGAGAGTCAGACGCAAGCCTAGTCCACATCTCTATTTGTCACCAAGCGAGGGGCCTTCATCCTGCTGCTGCGTTTGTGCATAGGCAAATGGCGGATAAAATGCGGGGCCTGACAGCCTGGCAGGGAGATGAAGAGGAGTAGCTGCCGAGTGAACAGGCTAAATGGAGGCAGCGTTTAAGAAGTGGGGGGAAAATAATGACACATATATACCTTGGAGGAAGAGCGCTGCCCTGGGTGCTGTCTTTAAAGTGCTATCAAGAGAAGCCTATTTAAGCAAAAAATAAAATAAAATAAAATAACAAAAAAAAAAACTTTAGAAGAATATGACAAAACTGTAGCCAGCATACGCATGGTAGATGATAGTATTTTTTAAACGGCAGGTGGATCTTGCAAGGTACAGTGATTTGAGTTCACTTGTCTTAGGCCTTTCATTCTTGAGAGGAACACACATTACCTAAGGCTTATCTGTACCTCTTGCAATCAGCACTTATGGGTAACAGTCTTTTTTCTCACCCTCCCTCCCTCACAACACAGTCTCAGTGTAAAGGTATTAGTTGAAAAAGTGGAAGCGATGAAAATCTTGCATGTCCTGACATTTTTCTCAGAAATGATTACCACACAGTTTTTCCATTTCAATATTTTATTTTACACACGCTCCACTCAAACAATATCAAATGTTGATTATGCTGATATGCAGAATTAACAGAGGCACTATGGAGCAGTAAGCCGTCAGTCAGTCAGTCAGCCAGTTAGTCCAGAGAAGTTTAGCTCTGCAAACCTGCAGATGATGGCAGCCTGACAACAGGAAACGCTGGGTTCATTTCAGCTGTGTGTCTGTAGACGAAGACTCCCCCCTTCCACACACACACACATGCACACACACACACACACTTACACACACACATGCACACATACACACACACCCCTGTCGTTGAGCAGCTTTTGTCTTAGCTGTGCGTGGACGCCCTGCTGCGCCCCTGTCCTCCGACCTTGGGGGCTGCTGATGCCCCAGGAGATGGGGGTGGCTGGGGGGAGGGAGGGGTGTGAGGGAGGTGTGAGGACTGCTGGGCCAGAGGTGGAGGAGAGGGGAGGAGAGGAGAGGAGGAGGAGAGGAGAGGAGAGGAGAGGAGAGGAGAGGAGAGGAGGAGGAGTGTTAGCGTCTGTGGCTGCTGCTGCTGCTGCCAGTGGAGGCCGGCTGGATTCACCCTGAGCCCCATCGCTCCAGTCTGACACCCTGAGCCCAGCCGGGGGGCGTCGAGTCCGCAATTAATCACACCCGCGCCATCAGCATGACACCACACACAGCATCAGAGGGGCGGGGAAACTCTCCCTCTCACTCCCTCTCTCTCCCTTTCCCCCTCTCTCTCTCTCTCTGACTCACACACACACACGCACCCACACACACACACACACACACACACACATACCCACATACACATTCCGCAAACATGCATACATTAAGTAGCATATTGTGGTGTAAGCACATAAATGATGTGTCCCAGTGTTAAAAGCTATGCTGGTCCACTAGCATGTACTGTATATTGTGCCCACTTATCCATACTCACAATGAACGAATGCTTAATGCATAGTCACACACACACACACACACACACACACACACATCCATATAGGCCCTCTCCAAAGTTTTCAATTCATGTCAGACTCTTTATCAAACAATGTGTGTATAGCTACTTTGGGACCTGCATCTCCAGGTGCTACACTTTTAGAGTGTATGGGTCATCATTAGTAACAATCTGACTCACAGAAGGGTTATGTAAATGGGGGGTGTTCAAACCCACCGTGTATGTGCAATCAATCAACCAATCAATCAATCAATCAATCAATCAATCAATCAACCAATCAACCAACCAACCAATCAATCAATCAATCAATCAATCAATCAATCAATCAATCAATCAGTGTTTACATTTAGAATGTAATTGCCACCTTCTGTAACTTTTAAATATGTTACTGTTTGATAATATAATTCTCCTACTCAGGGCTTTTGTCAGTAGTTTTGGGCAATCTTAGGGTGGTGTAATGGTGGAGCTCCCTTTTGTTTATTGGCTTCTCATTAAGTGGGTGGCAGTCATTTCTTTGGGAATCACTCCTCAACTGAGCATGCTCCAGCTTGCCTGCCACGACCCAGGAGATTTACATCAGCAACAAAGCAAATAGCAACAAACGTGAAATGTAAACAAGTGCACGGGCGACACGGTGAATAACACACCTTGTTGGATCCTCTCCAATTCTTTCCTGCCAGTCTGAGTTTGGAGCATCTTTAAAACATCAATAGGTAATTGAAGCCGAGGGTTCTCACCAAAGATTTGCATCTATTTTGTAAGCCCCTCGATTTGATCCCTATAGAACACCAGCTGGTACCAGTATAACTCCAGTTCAGCCAGTGGCTCCAAGTTCACACACTTCACTTAATTGGTTCCCAAGGCAAGAATTAAATATTTACTTTAAAGCGCTTTAAAATTCAATTGATTTTTATCTGACAGCTGTGCAAGTCTCGGGTGGGACGAACGCAGGCGGTCTCGGCCGATTCCCTGGAGTTCCGCAGAGTGCACATCACAAAAGTGTGAAGAATCCACCAGCCCTCTCGCTCCAGAGAGAGAGAGAGAGAGAGAGGCAGCGGTGCAGACACGAGGCTGAATGCTGGTCACTGCCTTAACCTTTCCCCCCTGCATTGTGTGGCCTACTTAAGCCCAGAGGAGAGAGAGAGCGACAGAGAGAGAGAGAGAGAGAGAGAGAGAGAGAGAAAGGGACCGAGCTGCCGAATAAGACATATTGGGCTCGAGGGTGACAGATGCCAAAGACGCTCATTATTCTCCCCCAATTAATGAACAAAATAAATAAATAAATTGTAGGCAAATACTTCCCACCCGAGTCCCAGAGCATTAAAGCCTGTTTCCAGTCATCACAGCCCTCCACATTTCCCATCCCATCATCACGTGCGCGGGAGCAGGAGCAGGAGCCGGAGCGGGAGTGGCGAGGCCATGCCTTGTGTCCCTGTCTGCCCGGCCGCCTTACAGTACTGTACATGTGCTCACTCAAAGAGCATGTAGCGGTAGCAGTGGCAGATCCATGTTAATGGTGTAAGAGGCGTCCAAGTAATCGGCCTTGACCTGCATTAGCCATGCGCCAGGGGACTGGGTGGCGATGAATAAGTAAAGGGGGCCCTGCCGGAGATGAGGCCGCGGCGCTCGGGAGCCCGGGCACTCCAGAGAGATGGCGCCGGCGCTCCGAGTCCTGGGGATTCTCCCACTCTTTCCCACTCTCCCTCTCTCCTGCTCGCTCTGGCGATGGCTTTTTCTCCCGGACCGTCGTTTTTCCCCTAACTGCCCCGTCCCCGTGGCTCCTGGGACCCCCCCCGATGGAGAGCCTGAGAGGGGGGCCGTGACAGCGCTGAGCGGGGCGGAGGGCACCGGTAATGGCAGTGTGGGGGGTGAGGGGGGTGGGGTGCTGAGATGAATCACGTCCCGTCCGGTGCTGGTTACATTAAACTGTCACGTCCAATGTGTGTGCCCATCTAGCTTGTGGAACGTAACACAAAAGGAGACACGATAACGTGTCCACACACCCCGCACGCAGGGAGCGGGGACCAGCCCGGCACGGCACGGCTCGGGACGTCCAGAGTAACAAAAGCGAGCATCTTTGAGAGCTGACTGCGGCTGGAGATGAGTGAGAGAGAGAGACAGACAGACAGCGCTGAATAAAACATCGTTGTGACTTCTCCAGCCCCGATCCATCTGCCGGCAATCCTGCGCCGCACAGAGAGCCGAAGTGAACATAAATCACAACTGCATCCAAAGCATCAGCACTAGCATTGGATGTGTCATTATGCAGCTGAGAGACCAAATGGCTGCTTGTCTGCGCTGAAATTAATGCTATGCAGCTGCAGCGGCAGTAATGGCTGACTCTTCAACCTGTTGATCGAAGCTGCCTTATTTCACTTTTTTTTATTGTTTGGCCTCCATCCATTGTGGTGACAAATCGTCTCTAAATTGGTCCATCCATCTCTGGAAGTTCTCATTTTTTCTCGCTTTTCATAAATGAGAAATTAATTACCCTCCCATTAACGGGCGAGAGCATGTCAAACGTGGTGTTTTGTGGTACATGATGTCCCAGCTGGTCTGCGACCTGGTCTAAAGTGGGTTAATGTCTGTCTCACAGGGTGGCCACAGCACTGGCGTGGGGCTGGAATGGCCAGGGCCCAAAACCCTCATCACCACTCTGACAACCGGCCGAGGAAGAGTCTAGAAAGAGTTAATAACATAGCAACTCACTTGTTCTGCAGTCTGCTCAAATAGAATAATGTTATGGACTTTTGACTGATAAAATTACTAGTTTTGGAAAGTTGCTAATTAGTATTCTGTTTCTGTCTCTATTTATTTATTTATTTATTTATTTATTAACTTGTTTATTTTTGTTTAAGGTGATGTTTGGTTTTCTGTTTGGAATCAAGGCAGGACAGGAATTTTGAATTAAGTTAAAAGTATTTTGTATTACCAACACACACACACACACACACACACACACACACACACACACACACACACACACACACACACACACACACACAC
>JASCQY010000089.1:3905339-3917930 GCA_030264315.1 Sardinella tawilis | reverse complement strand
CTGCACACATGTGCACTCACACACACACACACACACACACACACACACACACACACACACACACACACACACACACAAACACATCTCTCTCACACACACACATGTGCACTCACACACTCACACACACACATACAAGCACACACACACACACACACAGACACACACACACACACACACACACACACGCACACACACACTCACTAACACTGTGCTCTCCTGCACTGAAAACACTCCCCATGGTGCATTGTCTGTCTTCACATCGAGGAAACTTGCAGCACAAATGATGATGAGGATGAATTGAAATGTGCTCTGGTTGATTTTATGTTTCCTTTGCCAATTTTATAAATGAATGCTGTGGCTTTCTTTTTTTCATGTCAACTGGCCAGCATTCAGAGCATCTTGTGGAGAGAGAATAGGAAAATTTTTTTTTTTCGAAATATGTATGATCCCACAACCAAATTAATCCATTACAGTAATAGTGTTATAGCTACAATACACATTGTTTTTTTTTTTTTTTTTTTTTTAATATCCAGTGAATTTTTATTTGAAAGCACAACACTCATGTGCATCAAACTAAAATAATACAATATATGAGTATAGACGAATTTTTTTTACATCAGTAATATTCTTATGGATTTGACAAAGACGCCAGTACATCCATAAATAGCTCACACAATACAAACAACGTTACAATCTCATATCTGTAAATCCTCTGGACTAGCAATTGACCTATATTAACTTACCCCTGTGATGTGCCGATGACAATATACTGTATGGCAAGCGCAGTAGGATCTCAATAAGGGGGATATACTAAGGCTTTACAGTATGTACAATCTGCACGTACACATATTCACCCTCATATCGCGGCCTCACTTCCAGCCAGATCAAGCTGGGATGTTAATTACATTTAAATGGAAGAGGACTATTTTGGTAACATTCGTATGGCTGCAAAAGTACTTTCCAGTTTATCATACCTGTCAGACTCACTGCATCATGGACTAATACTTTATTAAGAAAAAGCCATTAGGGAGCTCCTGATCCCATTTAAGTACACTGGGCTGAAAGTAAGACTAATTAAAAAGCATATTTTTACATTATTAATTTCTGAGTTTCACACTTAATGAATGTGAAATGACAGGGCTACTATTTTTATATACGTGCACTCAGAGCTAGACGAGCTGGGGAATACAATTCTCAAGGTTTCAGAAACAGCACTGTTGTGGAAAGACTTAGCAGTGGAGGCAACGTGGAAAAACACAATACATCCACTAGTGTGGAAATGTTTACCACCAAACACAGATAGATGAGTCTTTCTTTTTTTGCTTTCTTTTCCTTTTTTTTCAAAAATAAATACAGGATATCCAGAGGTGTTGACAAGCTATTTTAGTCAAACATATTCCAGTAACTTCTTTCCCTTTTTTTTTGTCTTTTCCTCCAATCGTGGCACATTAGGCTTTTTCTGTCATTGTGGGGTTGTGCAGGCAGTAAATAATGTTGCTGGTGCTGGTCCATGTGTGGGAGTTGGGTCTGTATAATTGACCGGTGCTGATATAAGGCTGAGTGTTCCAGCGGTCTGCGTGTGGGGAGAGAGGTGGGAAAGAGCTCTGCGTGCTCAGCTGCTCTCTTCATCCTGTGCTGACGCTCTCTCTCTCTCTCCCTCCATCTCTCTCTCTCTCCCTCCATCTCTCTCTCTCTCTCTCTCTCTCCCTGAAGAGTCAACTCATATCATATCAGCGCAACTTGGCTTTGTAAAATGCACGAGGCAAGACAAAAAAATAAGACAATTTGCTCACCATTAAAAAAAAAGTCCAACAATAACACACACAAAAAAATCTTATTTATCATATTTCATCTCTTATGAAGAAAAATTCAGTGGTCACAGGAAGCTTTTTTTTTAATTAACGTAATGAAATATTTGAGGATATTGGACATAACATAATGCTTCATAAACCTAACAAATAATTTAGTTGGTAATGCTTTCCTGTATGTTCAAGATCGTCACCTTTGACCTGACACCATTCTCAAGGTCAAGCAGAAGAAATGACTCCTACTGTAGTCCAGACTACCTTGAATTCACTGGCATGTGGGACTCCAGAGACGCGCAGCATGAGCGGGATCCCACTAGGTGTGAGTTCAACACAGACCTCCTCATTAACCTTTGAGTGCCTACTTCCAACTCTACCACTCAGTATCACATACCTACCTTAGTGTTGCCAATAAATAGAATTTCAGTTTCCTATAACAGATCCGAAATACTCAAATATAAGTGCATCATACACACCTTCCTTTATAGCACACCAGATTTGATTTCATTATTAGGCATTTTTCCTCTTTAAGTTGTAAGCAGTTTAACCTACAGTATTTGCAGTGGAAGAAGAACATGAATGTCCTTAGCTTTCCAGCGTAGCACAGGGTTCCAAGTGGATTTTCCCTGGCTGTTGCACTGGCGAGTTGCGCCACCACAGTGTGTCTTGGCTTGACTCTGGGCTTGAGGAGCACAGAACCCCTTCTCCCATTCCAGAGCCATACCCCCCCCCCCCTCAATCCTCCCCACATGCCCTGTGCTGGGGCTTATTAGAATGGAGTCTGCCAACTTCAATATAGCCGCCGCTCAAGCGCATGCTTATCAGTGCTCATTACTTGAGCATTCCGCATGGAAGTGGGTGCCAAGTGTTAATCAATGTGTTTGGTGACTCTGTTAGGCAAGCTGCACAGGAATATTGCGCCCCAAGGGTTAATGCAGTCAAGTGCACTGGAAATGCCTTGGACATGGCCACAACATGTGCTTCACTATTAGCATTAAATGAGGTGAGCTGGGAGCACATACATATGGATTTTCACTTGCATAAATTTTGATTGATGTCATGTGAAAACCGGGTCCCTTTTTGAGCGATGGATACTGTGAAGGCAACGTGCAGTCCAGACTCTGTCTCTCCCTCTGTATTATGGCTTCAATTATGCAGGAGCAAAAGAACAGTAAGGGGGATGTTTTTTTGATACTGTCTCCTAGTTTCACTTCCTTCCACTTCGGAATTTGGTTAGACAGGGTTGTGGAAATTTTTTCTATAAAACAATGAACTGTCCATCCATTTCTTTAAAATAATATTTTATTGCCAAAATGCCATTATTATTATTATTATTATTATTATTATTATTATTATTATTATTATTATTATTATTGCCATCATTACTATTATATTCCTTAAATGGTAAGTTACTGAAAGCGTGATTAATGAATGCAGACATTAATGTGGAAAATATTACGGAAACAAGGGATGGGAGAGAGAGCTTTTCCCAAATTCAGGAAGCACTTGAGAGGCAAAAGCAACATCCTGAGACAGGAGACGGGCTCACTCCTGACACCAGGACGGGATCCCGGCCGGAGCCCGAACGGCAGGAAAGGTCCACACGCAGGGTCAAGGCTGAGGGGGTACTGGGGTGAGCATGAAAGACAAAACAGGGAGGGAAAAGCGTTCCCAGCCATCATCTATTTCCAGGGGAAATTGGCTATAAAGCCACCTCTTTTTTTTCTTTCCAGGCTTTGGGACCACATGTTTTTGTTGTTGTTTTTATCATTTTCTTGGCATTTAGAACAGAATCATTTAAAACATTATTCATTCAACTACGACTCTTTCTTTGTTTTTTTGTTTTTTTTTTTTTTGTTTTGTTTTTATCCCTCCTCCTCCTTTTATATACCTTGTGGCCCATTGTTTAAAGACGGGGACAAGAGTGAGAAAGAGGCGTGAAAAAAAAAATAAAAAAAAAATAAAAAAGTTTCACATTTTTCTGAAATGTGGAGCCCTACTCTCTGAGGTCCTTTTCATTTTAACCAAATGGGGAGGAAACTTGTCCTTACTGCAGTGAGGCAGATGGAACAATAAATCACGGCCGCCATTGACTGCCTGCGGAGCGCTCACCGCAGCTGTCACTTTTTTTGTCTCTTTGGTTTTAGCTGACATGGTTTGAGGTCCACCGTGAACCAATCTGGAGGCTTTTTTTCTCCCCTCCTCCCTGGTACAGTCATATCCATCAAAACGACGAGCGGCCATCAGCCTACTGCAGCGATCGATTCGCACGCTTATTCTCACGCATAGCCAATGCCCAGCTCACTAGGTGAGGCTTGGGAGAAGCGCCTCATTTTAGCTCCTTAGCCTGGAGCAACAGCTCTGATTTTTTTTTCGCCGTGATCCTGGCCCATGTTATTAAAGTTGCATTATGATGGATACCATGGCATCCAAAGCTTGAGTGTTTTAAAAGAGAGGTTGCAATAGGGTTGGCCTTTTTTTATACATTCACACTAAACAACATATTCATGGGTTAAAACATATTGGTTATTTTGCAAAGTAAATACGTTCAATAATCTGTGCATAACCTTCTGTCTGTGTGTGTGTGTGTGTGTGTGTGTGTGTATGTGTGTGTGCGCGCATGTTTGTGTGTGTGCGTGTGTGTGGAAAGGTCGGGCTCCAGCGGTAGTTTCTCCCAGCGCCAGATGGTGGTGCTCCAATGCCAGGGATCCAATCAATGATCAACGTTTGCTCCTAGTCTTTGACAAAGGCTCCAGAGCAAAGCAGCACTTCCATGCAAGAAAACTCAAAGCAACTCCACAATGACACACAGCACACACATCATAGGAGGAGTGGAAATCAAAATAAAGCTTCCAGTTTTCAAACAACAACAAAAAGGGAAAAAAGAGAGAAAAAAACAGAAGATGTTTACAATATTCACATGTAAATGCATGCAGTGTAGAATAATTGTAAAATGTGAAATGGTGTTTGTGTAGTTACAGCAAACCTCAGCATACAAACTTGGCAATAGTTTGTTGTGTGTAGTTCAAGTTTTCACAGACAAAAGAATGTTTCACAGAATACATTTTAAATCTTTATGTTGGGTCTTCATGCACACCAAACATCATATCCAAACAAAGTACAAATCAAACATAAATTCATGACACACAGCATAAATCATCTTTTCCATATCAATTTTAAGTTTCAGCACTTATTTCAAATGTAAGCTCTTGTGTGTCTGTTTTATCTATCACAAAACATTGCACAATACATACAAATGGCAAATTGCTGTTTTTAAAAAGAAGTTAAAAAAAAAAAATCCTGTTCAGAGCTCGTGTTACATGTGAGGCTTGGCTGGAAGTAAGCTCCACGCACACTATACTTAAAGTGCAGCAAGACCTACCTTCCCTTCACAGCGAGCTTACAGGAACCTCGGAGTGGAGCAAAGTCTGTTTCCTCTCTCTGGCACATCCTCTCTGTCTGCCCTTTCATCACCTCATTCCACTTGCCTCCTATAATGTTTTATTCCCCCAAAATTGTCATTCTGGAACACATGCAAAATCTATTTAGTTTAATCCAAACATCAGTACCAGCCATGGAAAAGAAAAGAAATGAAAAGAAAAAGAAAAAGAAAAAGAAAAAGAAAAAAAAAGACTGAGAAGGAATATTAGCTATTGTCAAATCCGAGTGCAAAACACATTTCCCTTTTAAAAGCGCGCGAGTGTGGGAATGAAAAGAGTAAGCATGTTTTCTGTATGAGTTGGGACAGCGCTTGACATTTATTATCTAAAGTGAGGGGGAAGAAAGGGAGAAGTGTGACAAAGAGCAGCATCGCTGGCTGCTGTTTCCTCCATCGGCCGTATAGAGAAGCGTCTTAGATCTGTTTAAAACAGACGCCAGCCTTTGTGGGTGATTCCCCAAATTACATCAGAATCAGCAGTTAATATCAAACAGGATTAAACGTAATATAAAGATCCCCTCCCGCTCGTTCACAAGGGTCCGCTGGCCCAGCAGAGCGCTGTGTGGCTCTCGACTCCACGCGCCAATTTGCATGTCTTTGGAAAGACACATTTACCGTACTTCTACCGTAATTAGAGCCACTGATTTCACTGGCTCACTAGGATGCTTTGTTTAGGTTGTTTTTTTTTTGTGGACAGAATTTTGCCACAGTACAAAATGCATCATTTTTCTTTTGCATAATTTCTCCATTTCCTGACATGCCTCTCTAAGTCCCAATTGAAAGTACTCTTGGTTGGTACATATAAACTAACAGCACTCTTGGTTTATACAGTGGACATTAACTCATACCACACTGGGTTGATACATACTGTATTGTTGTCTTATTCAAGTCCTTGGATCTATTTTGACGCATTTCAACTACTGTTCAATTTTTTTCCAGTTGGTTTATGTGAGATCCTTGATTTAGTGATTTAGCAGGATGTGGTGGTTGTTGTGCACTGCTTGTGAGTGTAATGTTGTGAGTGGCGGCGTGTGTTTGGCTGGGGGTGACAGGCGTGCGTAGGGGGCTGTTTCCTCTCGCAGTGTGTCAGAGGAAGATGCCGCATTCTTCTGCGTTTCCTCTCTCTGTCTCGCTCTCAGCGCCTCACACATGATCTCTCTCCATGGCATCTTGTTCCCAACGCCACCCAGCATTACCCAGCGCCTGCCTGTGAGCCTGCGCTGCCTCCATGCCACACTGGCCCTGATAGCATCTCTTAATAGCAACAAACATGGAGGAGATCAGGAACAGCTCTACAGTACACAGCTCTGACTTTTACACTTGGGACAAATTTATTCTTCTTTGTTACTGAGAATTTCTTTTTTTTATTATTATTTTTATTTTTCATTTTTTTTTTTTTTTTGAAATAATACAAAATTACAAGTCTTGGTATACAGTATGTACGACACAGAATTTCAGCAGAAGCAAATCAAACAGCAGTTGCTGTTTTCAGTGGATGGTGAAAAAGCATGTGTGTGATATTGCACGAAATGCTGAAAAAACGGAGGATGGATTCAAAGGCAAACAGCTTGCACAGAGCTAACACACCTCTAACTGCCACTGGTGCAGGGGAAAAGCTGCCATATGACAAGCCAGTCTCGCCGAGCGTCTTGGGTCCTTGGCTTCAAAGTTGTTCCAAGTCTTGCAAGTAGCGCGTAGCTTTGAGCTAAAACAAAAACTTGTCAGCCATGCAGGTGACACCTTCCTTCTTTTTTTTGCCTCCAACAAACAGAAATCACAACTCCAGGAAGTGTTGCATTTTATGCCAACAACAATATGACAGTTCACTGTGTTGGGGAAAAAAAAACAGGGGGTGGGGGGTAAAAAAAAAAAAAAAAAAAAAAAGAAAGAAAGAAAAAAAAACATGACATATTTCCAAATATCAAAAGATGCCTGCGCTGCTCCAGGGACTGTGCTACTGTCACAGAACCCAGAAGGTCACTGGTTGGGCCCGCTGCCTCCTTAGCGGAGCGCCGCTGTGCTGGTTCGCTTGCACTCTAACTGCTGCCAGTGCAGGGGCGGACCTGGGGTCTGCATGGCTCTTTGTGAGAAGAATGTCAAAAGATTGAGAGGGCTGAAGGGGGGGGGGGGGTGAAGAGAAAGAGAAAGAGTGAGAGAGTGAGAAGAAGAAGAAAAAAAAAATTCCCCTGCTTTGACAGATGTGACCTCTGGGTTCAAAGGTCGTGGCCGTGGTAACTCAAAGGTAAAATTACCTATGTAAATCAGTGTCTGCGGGCTGTGCTCCCTCGACCAGGCAGAACGGCAGACTGTCAAGCATATTAGCCACCGAGATGTGACACTGTCAAGTTCAACACATGAACACACACACACACACATTCACACAAACACACACATTCTCACACTCACTCACACAAACACTCTTTTCTTCCTGCATTTTTGGCCTTTCTTGTTCCCTCCTCTCCCATTGAACTGAAAAGACAAGTAACGGTAAAGTAACGGTAGTGCTGCAAATTCGTGGCGCCTCACAGCTCATATTGGGGGCCTAACGGGATCACAGCGAGCGCGCTCGCTTAATTAGTGGCCAATATGAGAGCGTGCTCGTGGATGTGGGGTGTGTGTGTGTGTGTGTGTGTGGGACGGCGGGGCTGCAGCCAGCCAGATGAACGCGGCTGTGCAGCACGCGGCATGCGTGGCGTGGCGCGGGGTGCCGTGGCGTGGCGCGGCAGGGCTAGCAGGATGTGCGGTACGCTAGCAGGGGCCACGAGGACATGGCAGGGGGAGGCAGCCGACTGAGTCATGCCTTCAAAAGTCTGCCCCGGCACGCCATGGATCAGTGACCTGTCCCAAAGTCTCATAAACTGCTAGTCAAAGATGACATTGTTCAGTCTTGCTGTAAATCTTTTTTTTTCTCCTTCTTCTCTTTGCGGGGGGGGGGGGGTGGTATGGGCCACGGAGGGGTGGAGGAGCTCGAAAACTTTGTGAGACCTCGATTTCAAACTTACCTTGACAGGGTGTGCTGAGGAAGAGCAGTGACACACACACACACACACACACACGGCGTGTCACACACGAACCCCCTTGTCACAGAACACTCCGTCTGGAGACTCACAGCTCTGTCTCTCTCTAGCACACATACACACACATACACACAAACGCAGGCTGGACATGCTCTGTGCTGTAAAGTCTGTGTTTTTGCAAGTTTGACACACACACGCACACACACACATAAACACACACACACACGGACACAAAAGATTACCACTACTAATTATTTGTGATTCCATGCGTGGCAAAAAGGCTTGGGAAAGTTCAACTTTCAGCACTCACTGTCAAATATGAAAAGAAAAACCTGTTCTGTTTAAAATAATACAATTTCTAGGTCTGTCTGTGTGAGAACAAGGTGCAGCTTTTCTGCACAGTGTCATTGCGTCTACTACGACTAATCCACATCCCTCACAAAAACACAAAAAAATGAGAGAGAAAAATGCATTTATAACATTTTCCACAGCTTATTGCTCAAACACTCCCTGAAAATAACCACAGACATTTCTGTTATTCTAAAGGAGTAAACGGGAAGGTGGAGAGTGTGTATGAGTGTGTGTGTGCATGGTGTATGTGTGTGTGTGTGTGTGTGTCTGAGTGTGAGCACTGTTGTAGCTGGCATTACTTCAGCCCCAAACTGACTATTGTCAGTCCCACTTGGGCGGAGGGAGAGCGCCCCACCATGTGGCTCATTGAGAGGGGCCCGGAATGATCCTTTATCAGCAATCCCATACTGTATCCGTGGGGCCGCTCTTGAACTCCAGTCAAGCCGGCCTGATCGGGATTAAAGATGGACACAGGCTTCCACGCGCCACCAGTCCAAAATCATAACCGGATTGAGCCTATTGTGCCATTAAAATTAAGCAGCATCAAAAGCAAATGAAACAGTTTGGACGGGCCGAGGAAAATATGCCGGCGCGTTCCCAGTCTTGTTGTAACCTACTTAACAGCGAGCATTCCGAGTGGAGAGGGCTGTTGGATGCCGGGCGATAAGTGCTGGATCGCCCGTTAAGACTCCTGAGCTTTGAGTGGGGAGAGGCGGAGACGGTTTTGGGAGGGGGCTGGGGGCTGCGGGGAGGGGAGGCAGTCGAGTGCTATTGCACTGAACCCAAGTCGGAATGCCAAACACATTTCCAAAGGATTCCGGGGATTCCAGCTGAATGTGGCTAATCACCCAGCCAGTGGCATGCCATACCTCTGTGTGCGCTCCGCTGGCCTGCCCACAGCCCCCTCTGCATCTGTTCTTCCAGGGAACGCGTCACAGCCGGCTGCTTCCACCGCTCACACACACACACACACACTCTCTTTTGCTCTTTCTCACACACATATACACACACACACAAACAAACAAACAAACAGTTCCACTTGCAACTAAAACAACTAAAACTCCAAAAATGCTATTTAGGTTAGGTCATTGTTTTTTATTTGTCTTTTCATTTAATTTCTGTCAGTGCAATTTTTAGCTGTCTTTTTACGAGAACAGAACATTTTTGGGGAAGTTCTCTGAATGGAGTGTCTGTGTGTATGTGTGTGTGTGTTTCTATGTGTATGCGTATACCATGTATATACTGTATGTGTACAGTATGTGTGTGTGTATTTCTATGTGTATGCGTACTGTATGTATATGTGTGTGTGTGTGTATGTGTGTGTGTGTGTGACAGAGAGAGATCCCGTCTCAGCATGGCTGCTTCATGTTCCCATCCCCGAGTGCATGCGTACCTGTGCTCCCCTCTCCTGCCTCCTCAGCCCTCATTCGTGGGGCTCCTGACACCCCCGTGTCTCTCCGGCTCCTGTGATTATGCGGTGGCGAGCCCAGGCATTGTCGCAAACAGGAGGTGACATGTTAATAGCTCAATAGTGTAATCTAGCAAATAATAATATCCTGTCACCCTGTCTGAGGCCAAATGTGGAAAGGAGGTGTGCTAATGTACGATGACAGTCATTTGAATAAGAATGGATTTACCTCACTTGTCTCATTTGCAGTAAATTTTCACATCTCTTGCGGGTAACTGGCGCAGCTCGAACACCCCAACAACCTTTCACAAACCTCCTCCTTCCGTTAGCCACCCCTCAGACCCTACCACTCTCAAGCGCTCCTCGGCAAGCTAGCTCACGGAGAACAGAGGGCACTCACGGGGGGTTAAAGGATGCACACTGCTTTCAAATCCTCCATTCCTGCTGCATGGGACCAAGTGAGAGAGAGAGAGAGAGAGGGAGAGAGAGAGGGTGAGAGAGAGAGAGAAAGAGAGAGGATCACACCATGATATCGAAAAGTCTCACTTCATTTTGCTTGCAGGAGGACAGATGTGGTGTCAACCAGGCTGTTTAATTAATACAATGCGGAGGTGCAGATTGAAATTCAGACATGATATGATATGATTATGTATTTATAATTTGCAAAATGATCATCATTAAAAATGTGTCAGAGAGACAGGCAGGCTTGCACAGTGCTATTCAGGGAGGAATTGGAAGGCATCTGGCTTTGCGAGTTCAAGTTTGCACGGCCGCAGGAGTCTCAAAGTTGGGGGTGGCAGCCGACAGCGTGAGGCTCCACTGACGGTAGATCTAGAGAGGGAGAGCCGGTCTACGCCATGAACGCCGCAGATTTGTACATCACATTGTTGACAAAGTGATTTACATATGAAATTGTAGACAAGGGTAATTTGTGAACAGGCATGAGGCACAGGAAGAAACTACTAATTATTATGTTTAATTCAGTCTGAACTTCATCCTGTTTGGATTGAATAATTAGATGGTTGCATTTCCACTTACACTCTGATACAGTTTAGAGTATGGTGCCGTTTTTCGTTGGACAAATTAACAGCAATGGCAGGCTCTAATGGAAAACTAATATGTATGCATATACAGGAAGATGAAGATTACTGAGAGATGAAATTGCAACTTGTGTTCAGCAAATCAACAAAAAGCGAGCATATTAGATTCATTCCTTCTGACAAACAAACTGGTAATTTGAAATAAAGAAATAGATTGCGTTTTCGGCATTTAATCAGTGATACATTAGTTAATTTATCAAGCATTGTATAATTTGTGTCTCAGTGTTCTCTTTACTCCTCAGTAATAACATATCCACTTGGGCTCTCTGGGGCCGTATGCAGCTAATTAATCTGTGGCAGCATCCTATTGCATTATCTCGACTGGGCCAGGAGTTAGGCTGCACTCTCCGCAATAATCATTTGTGGAATTGCTATCAGTGTTGAGACAAAATCAGGCTGGTAACGAGCAGAAGGAGAGGAAGAAGAAGAGGAGGAGGAGGAGGAAGGAGGAGAAGAGGAGGAGGAAGAGGAGAAGATGAGATGTTGATGCATAAAATGGCATAAAGGAGAGTTAATGCTCGAAAAGGCAAAAAGAGAAATTTGGCATGAAAAAAGAAATGAATTTGTTCAAAACACGTAAACAAATTGAAATGCATCATTATGCATCATGTGTTACCTATGTGTTAATGTCCTGAATACAGAGTGCATCTGCAAAATACTGTCAGGCGCATATTTGTGAAATGTATGCACTCCCGTAGTGGGACACCGTATGTATACAAAGGCTTTGGCTTGCACAGGTCAGATAAAGCAGCATTAATTGGGGGCTCAGAGACAGTTGTTTGCATATTTTCTATTGAATTGAACAATTTGTTCATTCTAAATTGATCACAGTATTGACAAAACTGCCTGCTCCAATTCAGCAGAGAGCACAAAGACAATTAAAAGCCCGGTGTGTTCCCCCTCACTGAAGTAAAAAGGGAAGCTTGCATTGATGACCAGATCGGCGAGTGTTCCCTGTGTGACTGATGAATATACAAAGATCTGGCCAAACTAAAAAGGCCCAGGAATGGAGAGTGACTGAACTGAATGTAGCGAAAGCGGTATTTTTTTTTCTTTTTTGGAATGTGTGTGTGTGTGTGTGTGTGTGTGTGTGTTGAGCTGGGCACATTTATCAAATTGTACTGGAAAGGTCAGAACGTGTCTTAAGCACGGCTCAGGTACAGCCGTGCTCCTGTGTAACGGCCTTCATAAATTAAGCCCAGCCGTTCACCAAGCGTAAGTGTTAAAATGCAACTTAGGTCAAATATTGACAATTTATCATAACATGCTAATTAAAAAGAAAGTTCTACCGTGAAGGATATAACCACACAAAGTAGTGTGGACACTTGTGGTCTTTCTCTTTTTTTTTTGCTCCTAGTGTCTGCTCACTCATGCACACTAGTTTGTTTCGGGGAAGAAATGGCTTATGATGGCGAGGAGACCATCTGCGTCCGGGTGCTGATGAGGCAGTGCTCTGTAAGTGGCCGTTACA
>JASCQY010000089.1:3884172-3899124 GCA_030264315.1 Sardinella tawilis | reverse complement strand
CACCATCCCTCTCTCTCTCTCTCTCTCTCTATTCTCTCTATCTATGCGTGCCCTGTGTGTGTCCATCCATCCTTCCATTATTGATTATATTTATCCTAGATCAGTACATCTTTGTCCTGGAGCAGGTGGCTCCTGTGATGTGTGTGACAGTAGGGAGAGAGAGAGAGGGAGAGAGAGAGAGAGAGAGAGAGAGAGAGAGAGAGAGAGAGAGGGAGGGAGAGAGGGACACTGAGATGGAGATGAAAAATAGCGCTTTGGAAAGAGAAAGTGTTTGTGTTGTGATGTGAAAGTACACATGCGAGGGAACAAGAAAAAGCCATTTGACCACACATTATGGCCGTGTCCCATTTTAGAGGATAATTTCCCCCAGAGTCACATTTAATTGCTGCCTGACTGCCCTCCGTCTTGAAACATCTTTCATCCCTCTCAGTGTCATTCATTTTTCAGCATGACAAAAGAACAGAGCGGGAGAGAAGAACGGATAAGAAAACAGACCAAACAAAAATACTTTGCTGCTTGAGATGACATATTAATGGCTCCTTGGCTCTCCCAGCTCAAGGTCCTATTGAGAGAGATAGAGGGAGCGAAGGAGAGAGAGAGAGAGAGAGAGAGAGAGAGAGAGAGAGAGGTAAGGCTGCTATCACTCATTAGCACACATTGGGCTTTAGGGCTGATGGAAACTATTTGCATCTCCTTGCAAGCTGACTTTGCAAGTGCATTTGTCTACAAAGCAGTTTTAAACGCAACCTATACATGATTCATGCTGGCTAGTTCCAAGTTCTTAGGTGATGAGCTGCCCTCATTAGTGAGAGCTAATTATTATTACGCCAAAACACAGCTTTGGCATGGAGAGATGAATCAGAGTACATACTGTAGGCTACACATATTGGGGGATCAGGCTAGCATGACCAGGTATACTGTACTGTACATCTTTTTAGATAAGATCAGGTTAAAGATGTAGCGTCTAGGGCTGGTCACACACCACCTCATGCCATAGAGAGCTCACACGGTTGGAAATTCCTTGGAGTGTGTTGTTCCTTTTCCACCAAAGGGACCTGGTTGTGGCCTTTTGATTGCTAAGCCACCGCAGGTATAGTGAGATTAATGCTGTTTGGGGAATATCTGTCACAGCGGCCTATCAAAGGGATCCCTTTTCATGGCGTCGCGTGGCAGTGCTGGAGTGCTCACGTTCATCACTTTGATTGTTTTCTGCAAATGACTTGGGATTTTGGAGAAACTCCAGACAGAGTTGTCTTTGAGAGGAAGGAAACATCTAAGATGGAACACCGTGTCCTACACTGGGGATAAAATATGCATGGCAGCCCCCAATCCCCCCCCCACACACACACCATCATCACATGCACACACACACCTCCCCCCCACACACACACACATCTCCCCTTCCTCTCCCCTTTGAGAAGAGACCAATCCGTGATAAGTCTAATGTGAGGCAAAAGATTACATAGTCAGATGTGTTGCAGATACAGACACAAAAAGTTCTTGTTGCGTGCTTATCAAGAAGAAAAATGCATCAGCCCGGTGGCCCTCTACACACAATGCTACGCCACTAACCTTTGTTCTCAGCTATGTTCGTCACAATGAAAGGTTAAGAGTTGCGGAGAGAGATCTCCCTCGCTCTCTTGTCACATTTTAAATTTCTATTTCATTTGCCATAGCGTGACAGCACAGCACACCAAGGACATTGTTAGGATACAGAGGCTTTCTAAAGAGAGGAACAAAATATATTTTTTGTTTTCATAACTAATTTAAAAGTTGTGCTGCAAGTTCGATCGGAATAGGAAGTTAAATACAAAGCGTCTTCAAATGTCAAAATGAAACGAAAGGAGAGAGCCGCAGCATGCGGGATAAAACGGAATAATATATGCATATGAGCCTGTGACATTCTGATGTCCCATAGTTTGTTCCCACTGAAAACATCAGTAGGCCAACTTCAAAATCACTTTTACATCTACAAGGCCAATGGGAAGATACAGGAATACAACTCTTGCACATGGTGTATGCAAGTTCTTCTAACACACACACAAACGCACACACAAATACACACACAAACGCACACACGAATACACACACAAACACACATACACACACACACACACACACACACACACACACATATACAGTGCACATATACAGTACACACATACACATACACACACACACACACACACTCACACTCACACACACACACACACACACGTCAAATCACATTGTTCAGGCTTGTCTCAAGGTGACCATGTTGGTCAGACGGAATTGCATTCAATGCCCTTCTGGTGCACCAAAGAGAAGTGCAATTTTCTTGAGGGGCTAAAAAAAAATGATCTGGAAATCACTGACTTGTTTTCACTTTCTCAGCTGTCTCTTCATATCATCCATGAACTGAAACATTCCCTTTTTCTATTCCTGTATTTCCCTTTATTTCTGTACTTCCTTTGTCTTTCTTTCCCCTCCAACACGCGCGTGCAAAGTTCCTGCGTTCGTAAACAAACACGCAAAGGCTGGGGGGGATGATGAGAGCAGGTGAAAGTGGCGGTGAAATAAGCAAGCGTGCTTGTTTCCCTGCTAGCGAGGGCAGGCCTTATTAGGTATGCATGTGTGGTTGGTTATGGAAGGGGCCATGCCCCATGGACAGATAAGGAAATGATTGCACGCTGGGGAATTGGAGCAAGGACACTGGGCTGGCTGGCCCTGCTCATCAGTGACAAGTGCTCAGGGATGTTAAACATACACCAGCCTCACGCCCAGCCTTTGATTTAATACTTTGGCTGGGAGGAAGACAGAGGCACGCGAAGGGCCGGGTGGCTGTGGGGGCATAATGATGGGGTTAACAGACCTCCCTCCCGCGGTAAAAAAAGTGGTCAGTTGAGGATGGGGGGCAGGGGGGGGGGGGGGGTTGTTACAGCACTGATCTCATGTGGCCTCCACACCCCACACCCCCCAAGCCCCCTAAAGCCCCAGCACCTTGTCTCAACAAGACTTGTGTCATCCTGTGCGCATACTGTGCTGCAGGTCCTGCTCGTAGTTAACATCTGCAACATGTGACCCAGTGAGACTTGGCGCTGGCTGGGACTGTGGCCGCTGGAGAGACGGGGAGCTGCGCTAATGCAAATGGTAAATCCACACACACAGCGTGCCGCGCCGTGGCCATACCGGTACCGTTACGGTACCGTACCGTACGCTGGGCCAGGCCTCGCGGCAGGCGCTCCTCTCCTGTCCGTGTTCTGTCCGCTCTCCCTGGAGCCGGCGCAGCAGAATTAAGAGCTGGAGAAAAGACCTGAATGGCAGGACATGGCGGAACAATGCGGGTCTGAGCTGATCGAAACGATACACAGTCTATCAGAATTATGAGAGCGGCCACTGGGAGACGGCTTAAATAGCCTTCTTCACGGCTTTATCTCTGTTCTCTTCTCTTCTGCTCCATGTGACATCAATGCAGAGAGCATCGGGGCCATTGTGACAACTGGGCACAGTTCATACTTGGCCTTGGCAGTCATTCGTTTTTTTTTTCTCTCTCTCTCTCTCTCTTTTTTCCATCTCAAAGCTAATTCTGGTCTAATTAATTTCCTCTTATTAGATAAATAAGTGGAAGAGGGGGGCACTTTCCCTGTCATGACACTGTTTGCCCAGTGGAGATCCCGTAATAAAGTGTACAAATTCACCAGATAATTGTTAGCTGATACGCACGGTGCCCCCCTCGAGTGTGCGCTCTTGAACCAGCCGCTCCAGGCCCTAGGGGGAGCCACAGCGAGCAGAGGAGAGGAGAGGAGACGAGACGAGAGGAGAGGGCGCCTGTGCATTATTCATCGCCTACGCTGGGAGTGATGGAAAACGCCGGAATGGGGGTCTCGCGCTCCATGTCTCAAGTCAAGGAGAGAAAGAAAATTACCAGGCTGGACTTCTTCTCCCAGATTAATAGCCAAAAGGCACTCTCAAAGACAGATAAATGGATATTTAAATTGCATTTACTTTGGAAATTCAAGCGAGATAGTTTTCATTAGATATGTAATCACTGAGCCAGCGCAGACGTGAGGTGTGGTGTTGCTTAAGATGAAGGTAATATGGATGAAAACAACACCTAACTCTTAAGATTAATGGGATGTACCAGCCATACAAATGTTGTCATCAAAGTGATAATTTAAGGTGACAGGTTACAAGATATTTGAATATAGTTTAGATAGTGCTTGATAGATTGACAGATTCAATTTCAGCTAAATCAAAGACAAAAAACACACATCCTGACTGATGTTATCATGCAAATACAGATTTAAAGAACAATCAGATCAAACCAAATGCTTTTGCCATTTCTGTATGCACTAATAAATTATGATCTATGATACAATGTAAGCGGAAATGGGCCTTTAAAGATAATCGTTGAAGGGTTTTTCTAGATTATCAGTCCTCCTATAAATCAGTGACATTAAACCTTAAAAAATGATACAATGTCTTCAAGTGTATTTACATTTTGGACCAACAGCACTCTGTAGCTTTATTCATAGCCTGCTGCACAGAAAACAAACAGCCCTGCTGGATGTATTACAGACGGTGTGAAAGGTAAGCTTTTTTAACATTGATTTGTCCCTGATTTCTCCCCCTCCTCCTCCTCTTCCCCCTCTTCCTCCTGCTCCTGATTCATCTAGCCTCCGCCAGTTACTGCCGGGGCCTTGTTCTCCTCCCGGGAGTCCGCGTTGTCCGTCTGAAAATTCTGAAGAAATAAAAATTTCATTGCTTTTCTCCTCCACTCTCTAATAAAAGAAGATACATGGACTTACTGGAGTTAGGTAAATTCCACCTCGGCGTAAGCCCTGTCTGCAGACATCATTCTTGAGGGGCCGTAAAACGTGTGCATGTCGAATTAACCCCCGGGAATCAGATGAGCAGAGGTGAGCCACAGGTTTTGCAAACTGGATTGACTGGACACTGTCAGTTAATTAGGCATTTCAATACGCCATTTTTCAGGCCGGCTTTCCGGCAGCGGCGGCACTGGATCCAGAATGTATTTCTTCCTTTAAGGCTTTATGGCCCAGCTCTATATCAAAAGCTTTGCTAAGCGGGGGGGAGGAGGGGATGTTGTCTCTTGCAAGGATTGACAGAGAAGGCCAGCTGAAATGGATCACCCGAATTGGAGAATAGGTAAATTTGTCAGAAGACAAAGACACGGCAGATTCCAAAGCAATATGTGCACTATATTTCCTCCTAATAAGGTATTAAATAGCTCTGAACAGCTCTGAGGGGGATCTTGTCGCTTATAAAGGAACCATAGCTCCCAGAAATCCCTGACAATACCTTGTTCAGACAGTTTTACATGGTTTCTGCGTGCATTCATCATTCGGCTCGCACCAAATGTGATGGGCCAGCTCGCCGCACATCACATCATATATTAAAGCATGCCAGCTGTAATCTGCCCCCCGGCCAAGCCACTTCCCCACACAGACATGGACCTAAAGGATGAGTTTCATAACTGGTGAGATTGCTGTCATTTAACACCGTGATGAATTAACAAGGATATACAGTAGCTTGTTAGTCCTGTTGTGCCCAACAGGAAAGCCCTCTTCCTGAGTAAGTCATTATTGAGCTACCTTTGAGCTACTGTATACACACACACACACACACACACACACACACACACACACAATTCTCAATGCAATTCAACTGGGTTATTGTGAATGGCAGGTATATTATATGGCAAAGCAAGGCTTTTATTTATATATTTTGCATGCACATCATCAAAGCACACAAGTGGAAATAGAGCTCCATGCATGGAAAAAAGTGCCTACTGCTGCATTGGCCCAATGGCTTGTGTCTGTAGGAGACAGACAGATATTGCTGTTAACTGTCTGCCAGTGGCAGCACAAAGGCACCTCCGGCAGTCAAAGGCAGCATATACATGTCTCACACACACTGCATGTGGAGGAGCCTCTCTCCCCCCTCTGCCAAGCACAGTGGAGGCACTGGATGCTGGATAAATCAAAGATGCGTGTCATGGCTTTTGTTGAAAACACTTAATCCCCGGTTGTCGGCAGCATACAAGAAAAACCCAGCATGGAATGCCGCACATTGACAGAGCATTTCAAGTTAATCGCACCCCCTGTGCGGGGAAAGTGACAGAAACACAGACATTCAGACACAGAGTACAACGCTGAACAATGACACCATGAAATCAGCGGGCTGTCAACACCCAACATCCAGGAAACAACTAGAAACACACTGTTGTTGGGACCCACTTTATGTAGACTCTAGTCAAATCAAATGCCAGGATGGAGGTAATGTTTGCAAAAGCAGTAGGTTTGTATTTATTTCCTTGGTAATGAGCCTGGTGGTACGGGTTGAATAACTTTTTGGCAGCGGTTGGACGTGAAGCAAGGAGGTTAGCTGACAGTGCCTTCCACTGGAGGCTTTCAAGTCTACTTACACTGGGGTGCTGAGGACTTTTCATGTTCTTATGGAAAATATCCCTTTGAAATCCCTGAGCTGCACGTTTTAATCTCATTTGCGACTGTGAGTGATGCCGAGACAGGGCTGGGGAGAGCGCCGAACACTTTTTTGTTAGCATAATTTCATTCGTCAGGAGAATCCCCGGGCTGACATTGGAGGAGTGATTTAATTGATTTTAATCATACACCTGAGATTGGAAAATGTGCGGCCTCTGTCCTGAAAGATAATTCCAGGCATCGGGGAGGATATCTCACTCTTAGTTAATGGGCTGCCTTTTCTTGTCATTCCGTGCAAGAGGAACTTTTTTGAAATCACAGATCCAAATTTACATAACTAATTGCGGCAACGTGTGCCTTTCCCCCCGCAGTGTGAAGTCTCACTGCTGTTTTACTTCTTTCTTTCTGGCGTTTTCCTGGCAAACAACCCCGTTTCAGGGTGTCAATATATTCCTACCCCAGTATATGTTGTGTGCCCCATTAGTGAAAATGTTTTGAATTCTGCATATTTAATGAAGGATATTTGGATTAAAAAAAGAAATAAATGAATTAAATTAAAAAAAAAAAAAAAAAAAAAAACAGTAAATGAAAGCCACAGACATCCAGCTCCAGCTGTCACAGTCCAATGAAGCCTGGGGCTCTCTGAGGACCGTGTGTTATATTTGTTTGCCGTCATACACATCCACTTGTCTGCGTTCAGACGGCCACTGAAACACAGTCTAAAGGCTGTACCGTGCGTGAACAGCATGAGCCAGCGTTCGGGGTCTCTTCCACCTTGTGCCTTTTATGTGTGGGCCGCTTGAAGTTTCTAACGACTTAAGAGGAGTAGTTACTGCCTCCCCCTGCGCTAGCCCGCCCACACTATGGGAGTGACCCAGAGAGAATACCCTGCTCTCACAAGTGGGGCTAGGCAGTGCAGAGGCGCAGCGCTGGTGACTAACTCATAATGACTCACGTCGGAGGCGAATCAAAGAGGGCGATAATAAGCGATGCGAGCCATTGATTGGGAGACGTCTCTGAAGCGCGGCCTCACACCCGCCTGCCAATAGCCGACGCACGCGCAGGACTGATGGCCGCCGTCAGGCCTTGCTGATCAGTCATCAATGATCTCTCTTCGAGGCTGTGGGAGTCAGTGTGTTTATGCAGTATCAACTATTCATGTGCAGTTATTGTTGTCTGTGATTGGGAATGATGGCACTATGTAAATCACTGAATACATTTTGCAGAAAAGAAAAGAAGATGTATGCATGTATTTAGCACTGAATCAAAATAAAGGGAAGACAATGAGATCTTGTCACATCTACTGTGAATAATATAATTTTCCTGCAAAAGGAAAAGACTAGATTAATGAGTTTGCTGAGAAACTATGCAGACGAGCTGATCCAAAAAGAGTCCTTTCATTCGGTGCGAGCACACTGGGCTGGAATGAAGGGCGCAGAAAAGGGTGTTCTTTTGGGTCAAAACATGAGAGGAGAACTAAATGAATAATGATAATTAAAGCCCATCTGATGTGCAGGCTCACATTGAGGCTCAGCACTCAGGAGTTCATGTCTAGGCTAGTTCTTGGCCTTTCACCACGTGCACAAATGCAATCTGCCACAAGCCTCATTTGCATAGCTCATCAGGGGGATTGCTAAAGTTGTGTTATTAATAATTTCTCAATGATTTGAATACATATGATTAAAGATGAAGTTTGTTTATAAGCATGAATTATACATGTTTTAGAGAAGGGTGGTCACAGTATGAGAAGCGAGTGTTTAAAATCAGACGAAACACATCTTAGTAAATAAACATATTATTGAGTAGTAGGTTGGATGTCTGTCTAACCTAAATAAATCCACATCCAGGTCAAGAGAGCTAAACACTGAATGTTTTCCTAGCTCAAAGTTTGAAAGATCATTTGATGGTTTGCTCATTACGTGAGCACTAATTTGGGTTCGCCTCATTCTTCCTCACAGTCCTCCTGCTGGTCTCCTGCTCCGTGCTCAAAAGTCAGTTATTCTAGATGTCTTGTTAGACTGGAACTTTCCATCTCTCTCTCTCTCTCTCTCTCTCTCTCTCTCTCTCTCTCTCTCTCTCTCTCTCTCTTTCTCTCTCACTAGCCTCCCCTCAGAGTAGTGTTGCAATTTGTTTAAGGGGAGATCCAGCGCAAAAAGGCAAATAGAATGCAAAACCAAGCTGTAACAAGCCATTAGCTAGAAAATGGGTTGGTGAATATTATAGTACACAAGAATAGCAAAACAGGCAAAAAACTGCCTGGGGAGAAAATTTAAATATGTAGTATACTAATATTTAATTTATTTTCATCACATGGGAGGGAAGCATTTAGCAGAAGCATTTTTAGATCAGAAGCAAGGAAAATATAATGAATAAAGCTTCCATCAATTGACCATAAAATGTTGTTTTCCTGGGAAACCACAATGGTCCCATCACATGAAACTACATATCCCATCAAGCACTGCAGAGCCCATAATTGTTACTGAAAGTCTGAAAGGGAGAACCCAAATGTGTGTTTACAGTATGTGTGTGTGTCAGAGAGATACAGAATATGTGATAGATGTTTCAAACCACTTAAAATAGCCTTCACGTGTCTTGGAAAGGTTCAGCCTTGCTAAACATGGCGTTGTTGCTACTGGTATCCCACCCTTCTCCGGGGAGCCGTGAGTTTGCAAGTGCACATGCGGCGCGAGGTTCAGACCCCAATGGCCCGAGGGATGCGACTCATTCCAGTCAAAGGATTAGAGAGGAGCAGCGCAGACTAATACAGCAGTTGAGACATTTAACCACACGCCCCTGTCCCCTAAGAACTCTGGCTCTCCGAGCTCCAGCGGTGTAGCTTGTGGTCTGCGCCCAGATGATCTCACACCTGCAGCTATCTGTCCTCTCTGGTGGCTACGACGCTATCCACCGCTAGCTTCTAAGAAACACAAACTTTGCATTATACATTGGCAGAGGGGCAAGACTGGCCCTCGTGCCCCAAAGACCCATCTCTCCGCCCCCCTCCTCTGCCTCATCCTGCCCCCACACGGCCTCGGATTAAACAGGCCCACGCATGGAAATATGGCCAAGGCTTTAGGACTGGGGAAACCTGCTACTATTACACTCATGTAGGTGGGTTTCCCAATTGAGAAATATTAAAAAATATGATATTTTATTATTATTATTATTATTACTGTTATTATGATTATTATTATTATTATTATGAAGGATGTGCGCATGAGGGGTACTCACACATTAAGCTTTTGAATAGAAGCAGAAAAGATTTCTTGATGCTGTGCCCCTGGGGTTTCACTGGTGAACTCAGCAGTGTGAATAGGAGATTGCATGTAGTATGGGGCTTTAGTCTTTTCTAGTCCTTTCCCTCCAAAGCTCCCTCCTTCTCTCTTTCAGGGATATCCTTCCCTCACGTTTTCCCTGCAGTGTGGCAAGCTAAAGCTTTTTTTTTTAGACTGAGAGAGGAGTGGAGGTTTTGTGAGGTCTTCGACTCAACCCGTGAACACAGTTTGGTACTGAGTTTACCCCAGGGCCAATGTGAATTGCACATTTCACCTGGAGGGGATCTCACATCAACACACACACCGTGCTGGGATGTCTGCATGCAGTGACACTCACACTGCACATGTCTGAGGAGTATGCGTGTGTGTGTATGTGTGTGTGTGTGTGTGTGTGTGTGTGTGTGTGTGTGTGTGTGTGCGCACGCATGTGTGTGTGTTTGTGTGTGTGAGAGCACTTTCAACACAGCCCCAGAGATACACTGCAACTAATGTGGCTGCAGCAGCAATATGGATGGAATAAGCAATCAGGACATGGATGCACACAATGAGGAGTGTCAGGGATGTTGCAGCATGTGTGAGAGGAGAGCGGGGTTGCCTTGAAACGCCTCACACATAAATAGAGGGTTAGAGGTTCTGAAAAGACTGACAAGCACAGGGTCAGGAGATCATGCCCATGAGCCCACACAGGCCACTCCATTAGATAGAGAACACTACTGTACTGTGGGCCCAGTAAGCATACATGCAGTCCAACACACACTGAATATCAGGCTCTTGCACTAGAGGCACACATGCAACAAAAGAGGGAAAAAAAAAGAAAAGAAGACAAACATGAAGACTGCGTCTCGCCTTCTGCAAACTTTCTGTATTGGGTGAGCTAAATCTGGTTTATTTTGGTGGAATGTGTCTGAAAATGTCAGGGAGAAAAGTTACTTCTCCACATCAACTGCACCTTCTCGTCAATGTATGTTTTTCTAGACCAGCTGTCAGCGCCGGGGTGAAAAACAACACATCCCTCATCTGACAGGGTTTTCTCTAGAAGTGCCTCCCTCCTCTGTCTTTGTGGCAACACGCACACACACACACACACACACACACACACACACACACACACACACACACACACACACCGCTTCCACACTCCCAAGCCACATGCAAAGAGGGAGAAAAGAGAATAATCCCCATTGCATATTAAAATATGGTTGCCATGGCCTTGTTTAATTCGGTGATTTTACATTCCGATCACTTTCGCCTTTACAGCTATTTTTACAGGGCTTCATTAATCTTTGTTGAATACAATGACATACATCTTTAATGCGGTTGCTGTCAAGTCATATTTCGGTTAGAGAGCAGCAAACTGAATGACAGCAAGCAATATTAATAAATTTAACATGGACTGTATAAATTTTTAACTGAACAAGAACGGGAGGCTCAGTTCTTTCCTCCCCTTTTTTCAAATTGTTGGATTTATGGCAGACTCAATAGGCACATTTCCTCCAAGTTGAGGGCTTCAGTATAAATAGATTTACATGTCATTAATAAGTAAATTAGGAAAATGCCTTTCAAGTGGAGACAAGTACATAAGCATAATCTCCATATTAAAAGGAGTAGCCTTTGATAAACCACGGAGGAATAACAGCAGCCGGGCTATATGTCATGCGCCTCGCGTCTCAACTCTCCGCAACTGCACCTTTAATGACACAAGCCCCTGATTACTGAGGGAGAGCCTCTCCACCTCACTGCTGGAGTGAGGAGCACACCGAGTCCAGCCAGTCACTTTGCACATCCCAAGGAGAAGAAATAAACAAATAAAAAGCAGAAGGAGAAGAAGAAGGAAGGGAGAGGTGAAAAAAGGTGGTAACAGTTACCAGAAAACAAATTATCACCAGCTCTCTCATTTTCCCTCCTCCTTTCGTAATAACATTAAAATATTAAGATTAATTCCTTCAAAGCTCTCTTCCTGAAAAAAAAAAAAAGAAATGACGATTAAGGATGCTATTTCAAATTAGAAAAAAAAAATGACTGCTGTGATTTTAGGTTTTCTTGCCAAGTCCCAGCAGAGATAATTTGCTGTACATTTAAACCCGGTGAGAACTCAGCCTGTCTGTGTTAAATAAGAAAGTTACGGTTGATATGAGACATGGTTTTGCAGTAGCTTTTGCGATTATATGAAATTATATGCAAAGCCGGAGTTCTGATCCGAAGTTAATTTATAATTGTGTAGAAGTTATTAATTAGCGATGTTGTCATTAGAGAAGCATGCACTACAAAGGATTTATTTGCCTCCCAACAACATGGGATGGAAACACTTCCATAGTCCCTTTTTTCTCCCCTGCTTCATTTTCATCCGGCTTTTATTTATTTATTTGGATAAAGCCTTTTCAAAAGCACACAGCTGAACCACTGCCAAGCAAGGTAGGCTCTGTTTGCTGATAGGCATGTTGTCTTGACAGTAGACAGAGGATGCTTCATAGGCTGTAATGTTCTGATGAATAAGTCCCTTTTTTACAGATTGCTATTTGTGTTACACTGTAAACTCTTTCAGTGTCTATCTGTTCTGCAAATATGGCGGTGGACAGAACTTATGACCCATATATTTGAAATCTGCCTGCACCTAAATGAAAGCCTTGCTGAGATCCTCTGGAAGGAGCATATTGGATCCAATTTTCCATTGCCGGCTGGCTGCCAAACTAATTAATTTGGTGTGGAATGGGCAGTTTGCTCTCAGTGTGCCGACAGCGGAAAACATAAATAAGGATCATTGTGATCCTACATATCCTGAGGAACAGATTGGACACATATGCACAGTTAGTGTCAATCAAAGCAACTTTCAACATGTGCAGCTTCTTAAGACAGAAAACATGACATTTCCAAGGCAAGTGTGATAGTGTGGTTGATGCAGCAATTAATGCAGAGTACCTTCTCCATATGTTTCCGAGCACTTTGTGTGTGTGTGTGTGTGTGGGTGTGGGTGTGTTATTGCTTTCCCATGTGCAAAAACAAGACATGTACAAAATGGCATCCCATAATAAGGGAATTACATCTGCAAGAGGACACCAATGATGCCTTTGTTCCGCTAGTGCGGTGTCAAGATTAATCACCCCAATGATACCAATAAAAATTATGTCTGTAAGGTCTGTAAGTGTAACTCGAAGTGAGTTATCTCAAAGAGGAAACCAATTAGTATCATACATAATGTCCAATAATTTTTTGTTATCGAGACAATAAATCAATTTGCATGAAAAACAGCCTCAATATTGGCTGTCCATTCCTATTTTAGTTAGCTGTTTCTGGACCGATATGCATAATCTGTATACACAGAACCAAATTATTGTGAAGCGGTCTATATATCAGAAAAACACTTTGGGTATGCTCAAAAGAAAACCCATCTCAAAGGAAGTGCATCCTCAAAGAAGTCTAGGATATCTGAAATTCTTTTTAATGTCTGGCTAGGCAGCGTAGCCGAGGCCTGCTGGTGGCTTCGCCATTAGTGACTGGCCTAGATTCTGACGACCAAGGAGTCAAGCGCTTCAGGAGCACCTGGAGGACGAGGCTGGAGAAAGCCTTGTTTTAAGGCTAATTGAACCGCCACACTGCTGTTTACATAATTCATCAGCATTAACTGCATTAATTGAATCAATATTTGCTGCAGTTTCATAACATTTGGATGAGGTGGTGTGATAAACACCATATGGTCATACAAACCCATAAATGTATCACTTGTCATAAATGCTTAACTTGTCCTCTGAAAATGTGCTATTTCTCACAAAAATGGTAAAAAAAAAAAATCTTTAATTAAGATTTATACATGAAGGTCTCTAACTCTCTCTCTCTCTCTCTCTCTCTCTCTCTCTCTCTCTCTCAAAGATATATTCAATATTCATTCTTTCATGTTGACTTTGTATTAGGAAGAATAATAAAGTGGATATCACTATAGGAGTCAGAGTTGCACTGCTATCCTACTCCCCCCAAATGAGACAATATGAAAAGTCTGATGGCCTAAACATGGCCTAAATTCTAGACCTACAACTGACCATTGCACTCCATGTTCTTGGTACATTTAGCAATATAAATATATACTATATTAAAATATTGTTTTCCATATTTTCTCTTTTTTGGCTATTTTGATTTACCTTTCCTCTACAAGTTATGTTTCCGTTATCTATTGTTGTAACAATAGCTTGCATAATCACTGACCCCATTACACTGGAAATGGGCTAAAACACTCAGAGGTCTCTCCGAGTCAAAAATAGTTTCTTTATTGGAGTTTGAAAGCACCAGCCATCTGTCTCAGTTTCCTGAAAACTCCCAGCGTCTCTAGTGACACTTGTACCTCACTCACTCAAGCGACCCCGAATAACATGGGAGCCCCTGTACAGGGGAGTTTGCCTGATGCATGTTCCTCTGTCACCAAGCCCCCTGTAAATAATCGCACTGGGAGCCAATAAATGTCACTGTCCTGCCCAAGAAATGACACAATAAAGGCATTCCCAATAAACTGAGTGTGCGACTGAAAGGCAGGGGAGAGCCTATCACTCTTTTGAAAATAGAGGAAATCATTAGTTGTGGGAAAAAAGCTTTGTTCCCCCCTCTGTCTGGTTCTCTACAGACCGTCCTCTGTTTAAAGATTTCTCATTGTGCCGCAGTCATGAAAAATGCTGCTCACAAATTGTATAATCCTCGTTCATCTTCAAATAATAAGACATGTTGCGGAAATCTTATTCCACTCAATAAGGCGCTCATCTTCTGAGAGCTATTATTTGTCATTAACTTATGTCAGCCAAATAAAAAATACAGGTTTGTTCTTTTTAGCCAAATAAAGCTCTTCTAAATATGGTGTTTGGGGGGCTATTATGCGTTAAACACGTCAGTGATCAGAGGGAACTTTTGCTGTCTTTTCAAATGATGGAGGTGGTATAAATGATGACACGACAAATGATTAAGTGTGGAATATATCTGTTTTGCATCCGTTTGACAAACCCACCATCACTGTACTTGCTCTTCAAGGATGCATGACTACAACAGAATATGAATGAAGACAAAAAGGAGGAATTTTGCACATGAAGCCAGCAAACACACGCTCAATAGACAAGCAATGCGCTTTCTGTCACAGGCATTTCAGGGCAGATTTAGAGTGTGCCTGCTACAGTGCTTTCATTCTTCACACACACACACACACACACACACACACACACACACACACACACACACACACACACACACACACACACACA
>JASCQY010000089.1:3875425-3881671 GCA_030264315.1 Sardinella tawilis | reverse complement strand
CCCCCCCCCCCCCCCCCCCCCCCCCCCCCCCCCCCCCCCCAGTGACAGTCACTTGATCACATGCTATAGCAGTAATTGCTAACCAAATCCATACCGTGCCCACAACTGAACCCAGGCCACAGCATTAATAAAACAGTGACTTGGTACCTACACTACGCAGCTATTCAACATCCATTATTAATCCAAGGGAACATAAGGAGGCCACTGGAACAACAGCCAAAACATAGAATAATAATTGATAAAATAAAAAGAAACTTTCTTTTTTATAGGTTTTAATCCAGTGAACCATAGATTCTTTGCTGGTTCATATTAGAGTATATGCCATATGGATTTCATTTCCAATGGACAAAAGGACTAATGCAACTAAGTGTAGCGCTGTGTGCTGGGCTGTATGTGATGGGATCCAGTGTATGATTAATAAATGAATGTCTTCACCACTCAAGTTGAATGCTCCCACACTGCACTGTAGTTCCCAAACTGAAATTCCCATCAAGCGGGAGTGTTATGGGAAGAAGTTCTCTGTGAACCTTAACCTACATTTTTACAAGTCTAACGAGGGTCATGGGCAGGAAACAGCACGATAAGGCACATGGAGCCATGCATATTCACACGGACACTCAGAGGTCCTCCAAATGTGCTGATGCTGCCCACTATAGCCGTACGTGACTCTTCAGCAATCTGTGCACCACTCAGACATACAGTACAGCAAGCCTGGAGACGGATTACAGCATATAGCATCCTCTTTAACAGCTAAAGCTAATCATTCTGTGAATTCCCATTTACAAGGTATCTATTTAGCCGGGTCCACAGCAGAAACATAGTAAATTGAGAGTAATTTCAACGAACCCTTGTATCAAATGCATTAAACCGAATCCTGGGTAAACCCTGAGGTTGACTTGGGCAAATATTTGACTACTTTGCCAGTAAGTTATCATAGCATGGAAATCTCGAAGGTATGGTTAACATGAAAACAAATGATTGTGGTTTTGTATAGGATGTTTGACAAGGAAAGAGGAGCAGGAGCCGAAGGAGGAAACCACACTTGGGTGGGGGGATTTTCTTGGCCAGCAGCACTGTGAGAAAATGTGGCTTTGCTCAAAATATTCAGGGGGAGGCCTAAGTCTGGAAGCAATTAAGATCAGCTCAAAACAAGTAAATTCCATATTACCTCAGCGGACGTTTGAGAAGGCAGTTTGCCAGATATTTTGGTGAGGTTTACTTTTTGGAGCTTAGCAACATAAATTTGTTGTCACTGAACTATTAAAAACATTGGACACACGATGGCAAGAAGTGCCGTGTGGACGAATGGAACTGATTACGGGTGAGTCCATGAAATAATAACGCCAATAGGCCCTCTGCTAGATTTTAATATCCCTTGACAACGTTCAATTGTCAATGGCCTCTGCAGTGTCCAGGATGGTCTTGAATCCTGCCAGAACTTCAGGATTTATTCTTTTCCACATGCAAGCTGAAACAGGAAATGCCAGCAAACGGTGGGAATCCATAAAAGATGGAAAAAAATACAAGTGGAAAGGAGAAGTGGAATGGTGCGATACGAGATGTGAGACATCACTTTTCTTTTCGAACTAAAACAAATTCCAGCCGACCCCTCCCACCATCCTGTTCCAGCTCAACGCCAAGCCTCCACTGACAGGCAGACCCCACTGTAAAATGGCAATCTGGGAATTTAATTGCACACTTCTTGGAAGCTCCCTCTTTTGATTTAAACTGAGCTCATGTTTCATACAATAACGCAAGCACCTGGTTAACACATTAGATGATACTTAACAGTTATAAATCAGCTTTTTAATAGATACGTGCCAAGAATATTTACTGTCCTTATCATTCAATAAGGACTTCCCTCTTCCCCCACACCTCAAGGGGGAAAAATGTTTTCCAGTCCTATTTAAGTCTTAAAAAGAACTCTTGGAGTGGTCTGAGAATCGTCAGAAACATAAGGTTTTTAAACCAAGTGCCAAGGGAAGAGAAACCCCAAAATGATAAAAAAAAACCCTGAAGATCAAACGTTTGTTTTTTCTTCCACCTCAATCTGAGTGCTGTCACTTGTTACATGTGTTATTTTATCATTGTTTTAAAAGTGTTAACCCAGTTAAAATGTGAGAATTGATCTTTATTTCACATCGCTAACTTTGACCATGTAAGTACTTTGGATTAGTTGTCACACTTAAGAAACTGCATCTAACCTAGAGCCCATTGGATTTTCAAAATCATTCCTCATTAGTATTCTTTTAGCCTTAGTTGATGATTAATAATTACAGTGTACCGTAGTCAAGCACAGTGTCTTGAAAATAGGCTAGCATGACTGAGGTTGTGATAGTCAGCCAGAGGCACTTGTTGCCTTACCTTTTCACGCCAAGTGCCACAGCAATATGGTTGACAATTCTCTAGACAGCGGAGACATGGAAATGCATGACACACATAAATATGGGCCCCTCCATCTCCTGCCTATAGTACCAAACACCAGACTCTCTGGGGAGCGCGTAATAGCTGGGCGCATTCTCCTTTTTATACCCCATTACTGTCTTATCAAAAACACCCCCCTTGCATGAAATGACAGGCTGAGATGGGGGGGGGGGATCACGATTAATAATTACGGGCGATTTGGAAAAAAAAAGACAGGAAACAAGAGAGAAAAAAAGGTCTGTAAATGGTTATGAAATACTTTTTCTTCTTTTACATTTGCAATGACACCAAATCAAAGTTTGAAATGAAGGCAAAAACATATAGACTTTTAAAAAGTGCACAAATTAATAATGAATGTGTAATCATTCTGATTATTAAAGCGGAAACATACGGGGCCCGGATTCATGAGGAGAAATGAAATCAATTAAGACAGCGATCCTGAATGACATTTCTAATATAAATAAGTGGGCCATGGGGGACTGCTTTCCCATTAAGTGTCAGGAAAAGTTAGATTATGAGGGCTATGTTGCACAAATGTGGTGACTCTCCCCTTCTCCGAACAGACACGGATCTCCTCCTGCTCTCTGGCAGAGAGACTCCCTATTCCCCTAAGCGAGGTCTCCCAGCGCACACGCCTCCTTGGCCCAGACGGCCAACCGTAAGGAGTTCTGACAGTGAGGTGCATTTTTTATGTGGATTATACACACGGCGGTGACGAGGCGGAGAGGGCTGGAGGGTGAGGAGGACAGTTGGGGGGGTGGAGGGATGGGGGGCTAATGATTCTCGCATGTCTCAGTGCATTACAGCCCCGCATTCTCCAATGCCGCCGACTTGCGACTTCACACACAAGAGCGTGCAAGTGGCTGTGGCTTTGGCTGATCAGAATGCTTTGGGTCTCAGCAAAGGTTAGCCCTGGGGTTTATTTCAGTGGAATGTTGTGGATCAGTAGGTAAAAAATGGCAAAGGCATTAGTTCTGCTATGCTGATAGATCATGCCTTGATGAATGGCCACCTGCACAGTTGAATAATCTCCTAGTTTGTCACTGACCTTTGTCTAGACTAACTATCAAATTGGGCTACAGGCAATAGGCAACATTTTACTTTTGCAGTGGATAACTTTTAGGATTTTATTTGTTTTGCTCCCACCAGACATAAATCCCTGAATCAGAATGTTCTGAAACCTCCTAATTATATTATATTTCCTAATTATAGATAGATAATGGGAAAATGTTTACTGGATATTCATTTAGAATTATTCACAATTATGTCAGCAGTAATTCATAACTGACTTAGCAAGGCCATTAAAAGGCCACTACTAAAGCAGACCATAATATTCCACAAGCTAAGCCATGTTGGGTGTGAGAGTGATTGTGTGGACCCCTCTCTATCCTCTTGCACTGTGTTGCAGAGAGGAGCAGCTGATGATAAAAGAGTGTGGCTCAGCTGAATGATCAAGGCGAAGTACAAGACATGTTTACGCAAGAAAGCTCATGAAACACAAACTGTTGTGTCTGTAACAACTGAACTCTTGACCCTGTGCCTGAAGACAGGTGGGGAGACATGCTTAATTTAAGAAAATTACGGTACACATTCTTAAAGCAGCATTCAGTATAGCCTATGTAAGGGATGATGAAATGATGATCCTCATGGTGGCCCCATCATACATGTTTTATGTCACCTACTGAAAGGGATGATATTGCTTGTAGAAGTTATATTTCCCAGCCAGTTCAAACTGAAACTCTGATTTCAATCACATCATGTGGAGTTGCACCACACTGCTTTCTAAGCAGTTTGTCATAAGACGGGACAAACCAAAGCTCACAGAGAACAGACCACACTCTCTGGGCTATTGGTATGCTACAAGGTGATACCTCTGCCAGTCAGACTTCTCTTTCTGCTTGTGCCTCCATTGCTAAAGGGAAAACCTGGGAATATGAATATACTGGAGAACATATGCTACATTTATAGCATACTAATATCTGTTTGCACTTTTAAGTAAGCCTGCCTTATTTTCTACAAACTGCAAAGCCATAGCAAGCCAAAAATAAAATCAAATATAAATTTGATTCAAACAGCCATATCATCATCTCTCACATGCTTCACATAGCTACTCAGGTAATTAGCAATTGTATGCCCTTACAGTCTGTTAAGCTTGTACCTAAAGATATTTTAAAACCATGCTTTGTCACTTGCTGGTGTGGTACCTGGGGACGAATGACAACTCCAAGTATTGTCGTCGGCTAGCCTTGCTAACACCGCCCTGTGCCCCGCAAATAACCCTGCACTCATTAAGCCAGTGGGCTCGGCCATTTATCTTTGCCATCGGAACATTTCCTTAAAGGCCCACACTGATAGACAGAGCCACGTAATTACAGGAAATATAAATTTACTATGAATAATGAATAGAGCTGCTGACATTAAGGGTGTCTTTAATGCAATGAAGAATGCCTGAGCACACGTTTCACCATGTGCCAAGAGAGGTTGGATATAGTTACTACTATATTTTTCATACTGTTTTGCAAGTGAGAATGTTAGCTGTTTTCTTTCTTTTTTTTACACTTTAAATGTGAATGAATCATATGAATATAAGTAGACACTTCTCACATCTTTCAATAGTGATTATAGTGGCAATGGAAATTCTGCTGCGCATTGCACAAGTGCACGTTTGTGGTCAAGATGCAGGGGTTTCCTTTTTTAACAAGCTCTTTAACCCAGTGTACAACAGCTATGTCTGTGATGCTGATAAGCAAACAGTGCCTGAGGCAGAATTTCCCATGCACTTCCAGGAGATGCCACGCACCCGCACTCTCTCCCCTACACCCAGGGGCTATAGTAGACCTCACCACCAGAATATGCTCACAGGATCAAAAGTTCACAATGGTTGGTGCAGGCACAGGAAAGCAGCCTCTTGGTCTCCAGCCTTTGTTGAACAAATGCAAGGATAATTGCATGCCACTGCCATAATGGTATGCACTAGCATGCTGGGTCTGGGGCCCCTATAGGATGTGTTCTCCTGAACCAAGGTGACAAAACAGGAATATCTGGGAAACAATTAACACACGTCTTTGTGTGAAAAAAAAACTCTGATTTGAAACTATTCTGTTTTGAATTTGAAACTAGTCTAAATCCATAACAATACCATTAGCATATTTAAAAAGGATGTATTGGCCTACTCCAAAAATGATAAATAAAGGAATTATACCCCAAAGATTTCTCTTATAATGTCAACACAGGTGTCAAATCCATAATAACAAGATGTCTGTTTTCTTTGGCAATATCAATCTCATCAGAGTTTCATGGAGCTGTATTAAAACCCTCCGTTTTCAGCGGGCAAATCCTATTACCAATTAGAGGTGTCACAGTGGAGTGCAAGGCGGCCCAACTACAGTGCACTTAAGGCACAATTAGCTTCAATAGTTCTGCTCTGCTTTGAGGTGATGGCCTGGGGATTACAGTTATAATCCGCCGCACCTCGGCTCACTTCCCCAAATCACTCCGGCTTCAGCCAGGGCAAATTGTTTTCACGGTGAGCCCCTCACCAGCTACTAAAGACCTGCCTTTTCATCCAATAACATCAAAACAAAACTGGGCAAAAAGGCTACCCTCCGCCATTAGAGCCAATTGTCTGCTAAGTTTCCGAGGGACTGAGTGCTTCTCCTCATTTATTTTCTCTCAACTGATGGAACTTGCATGCCACTTTCGTGTCTTGAAAGAAGGGGGGAAGAAAACAGCAGATTATTGATTCGCTTCTGACGAGAAGACCAACCTAAAAGCCCCAATGAATTGTCACTCATTATTGAAATTACTGAACACTAATTAAAC
>JASCQY010000089.1:3870425-3872925 GCA_030264315.1 Sardinella tawilis | reverse complement strand
ATGGTAATTTCATATGAACAATAATAATGTTGTACTGAAGTGTGCAGTAACTCTGTAATTGTTCAGTGTAACTGTAGAGGCTGATCTTTTCCATCAACACTCATTCAGTTCTTGGTTGACACACTTAGCTTGGAGGTCACATACTCTCTTTGAACTTCCAGCATAATTTCCCTACGCCGTGGCAAACTGAGTTTAAAATGCTTCAAGAGCTCAAAGCAGAAGGCTGGTAGTCACAGGTTTGGGCGAGGAATTAGCATGAAACTTCTTAAGAGGCAAAAGGAGGAGCTATGTAATTGCCAGGTTTTCCATTCCTTAGCTGGTGAATATCAGACAGATGGGGCGGATAACACAGGGACCCTAATAATTAATGCTCATGTTCTGTACTTGAGGGATCTCTTATCTCTGTCCCTCTGATTACAGCCAAATACAGAATTCTGAAAATTCCCCTCATTAGCGCGGCGGATTCACGAGGACACCTCTGGATAGCGCCAATAATGAGCACTCCTTTACCACCCCTGAGCAGGTGCAAGTTTTATAAGCCACCAAGACCGAGGCTCGGAGTTACTAAGAGGAGCCCTGAGCACACACTCTCACATAGAGTAGAGTAGCCTGCACACAGCCAGACCAATTAGAGCACTGTGGGCGTGGGAGATTTCTTTGAGTGGTGTGTGTGGTATGCTGGGTGGATTCTGTCAACTCTGAGGACAAAATAATTCAATGTTTCCTTTTGGTGTAATGCCAGAACAAAGCAGTATTAAAAGGCAGTAGGCCACAGAGATTTTTTTACACTTTCCTATAATGTTTGATATTCAATTGCCCCAAATTCATGCTCAAAAGGGGCTCATCCCTATGTTTCTGGTTAGGGTTAGGGTTAGGGAACATAGGAAAGAGGGGAACATACAGTATGACCTGGGGAACATAGACACACTTCTTGTAAAAAAAAAAGTGAAAAAAAAAACAAAACAAAAATACCTGGATTATCTGATCCAAACCATTTTTTTTTTGGGGGGGGGGGGGGGGTTGTGGCAAGCTGAAGCTGGGTGAAAGGGTTCATACTGTGCTGTTTGTGCGTTTCCACAAAGCCCTGTTCCAAAAGAGCCGCCTCACCTGTTTGTCATCCAGCAGGTGCCCGAGAGGTGCAGTCTCGTACAGTGTTTGATCAGGACATGCATGTTCAATTTTTAATCCGCACACAGTTGGGGATTTGTAATCTTCAACAGCCTAAAATCTGACACACTATCATACATCTACCGGCCTTGCATTTAATTATAAAAGCATTAATGACAGCCAGTGTCTCAATGGGCATCTATGAACATTCTCTGACCTCTCGCTGGGCGTAGGTTTGGTTGAGAGAATGGGTGAATGAGGCCTGAGGCACATCAAAAGCTGCTCCAAAAAATGCCACAATCTTTCTATTGATTTAATAGGCTATGTAATGTATGTAGTTGGGCTGCCTGCTGCCCTCTATATTATATCCACCTAACAAGTGAGCTATTTGATTGTAATTGACCCCTCTGTATCCATCTTGATTGTGTTTTATTTAGATTTAGTCCTGCAGGAAAGAGTATTCAGTGATCAGCCAAAGATCCACCATGCGCTGGTGCAGGTCTCACCTGCTTTCCTCCTGTATGTAGTGTAGCTGTGAGGGAGAGTAGGTTACTGTAGGTAGTGTAGGCTACTAGCACTGGGAGCGCTGAGAGCAGAGCAACTCTGACAGAGTCAAAGCGACAGAAGGCATGCATCTGTTGCCTTATGCAGCTGGGCCACATCAGAAATAGAACAAAGAGTCCGAGACCTGCACTGATCTGACATGGGTGACTTAACAGCCCGTCTCCTGGGTGACGACAGGAGAGGGAGAACACTACCCTTTCTTGGAAGAGAGAGTCTTAAGAAAACAGTCGGTAAAACTTTGCCTCTGTTTTTTTTTTTTTTTTTTTTGTCCCCTTGAATTGAACAAAACTGCAAGAACCAAAAGATAAAAAGATAACAGCTGCGAGATCAACCATCCAAGAAAGCCTTATAAAAAAGAATGAAGATACATAGACCATAGAACACATCAGTTGCAATTGTGTGCTCATCACTTATTTACTTCAAGCTGCAATTTGACACAAGCATTAAAATTGCAACTGTTTTGCATGGCAAAAGCATGAAAAATTAACAGCGATTTGCTTGGGAGTAAAGAATAACAGTGTCACAGGGGAGCTCATGCTCAAAAATGAGCAAAATAAGAGCTCAGTATGATTACGCCAAATACAAAACACTTGTCCCCCCAAAACAAAATGGCATTATGCACACTCTAAGAAGCACGATGCCACTCCTGGATGTTTGCTCCGAGAGGCACAGAAATCATGGCTGGTATCAGCGGGTCTGTGCATCCTAAAGTGACTTTCAAAGCCGGCGCAAATTCCATACATCCGTAGTTCCGAGTGCTCTTTGTTTGTGGGGGTGTGCAGCGCATACAGGGGAGGAGAGGGCGGGGGGGGGGGGGGGGGGGGGGGGG
>JASCQY010000089.1:3852173-3870325 GCA_030264315.1 Sardinella tawilis | reverse complement strand
CCCATCTCGCTGTCGCTGTCAGCCCACCGGTGACTCCGTGACATGCCTTTGTGTTCCCCATCAGCCCTCTTCTCTCGCTCACGCCGAGAGGCAGCGCATCACAACCCACCTGCCCGCGCCGCCAGCCACTACAAAGAGCGGCGGGGATATTATGTGTAGCTATTTGTTTTGCGCAGAAATGAAATATTTATCATCGCTGAACACCTACCAGGAACAGAGAGTGGACAAGCATCATTCATCTCTGGAGCCCGGCGTTTGCTCTCCGCCAAGGGCTGAGGCCCGGGGCCCGCTGGGTGTTCAGCTATTCAGAAAGTTCACTTTGAGTCGGGATTTCAAAGTGGGCTAAGAGCAGGGGGGAAGTTCTTGGCGCTGGGTAGAAGGACAAGGAGACATGGCGCGGCGCGGGGTTCACTGTCTCAGGCCTTGCATTAACTGAAATGCCAGTCGGGCCAACTGTAATACCCCTGTTTAACATTTACCTGCCATTCCAAAAGGACTCCATCTGGACCGGTGACCGCTTGTCTTGCTGTGTCTGTTCAGCAACACACACACATATACTGTACACACACACACACACACACACATGCAGAGGGCCCCTAAACAACGAGTGAGTGCAACACCGAGTGGACAGTTTGCTAATATTGCCTCCGCACGACCTCAGATTCGGGTTTATGGTTCATTCGGTGCTTGATTTATTCATTTTCGTGTGTAATAAAAAGCCTCGTGATCAAAGTGACAGCTTTTCCTTGTGTACGTGCATTGGAAAGACCATCACAAGGATAGATGGAATCTGATAGACCTGTCAGGAAGGGAAACTGGAGAAGAGAAGAAAAAAAAAAAAAAGGCCTAGCGGATGGATAGCACTTTGGCTTTTCAACCTCTTGTCGTCATGAATTCATAAAATATTTCCAGTGCGAAGCCTTGGTAGGTTTCCATCGGAGGCAATGAAATGTAAAATCTATTAGCATGCAGGGCATTGATATGACTCTTAAACAGCAGACTTTTTAATATTCAGATGATCCATTTAGGCTAACGAACAGTGCTCTTCATTTTTTACATCATGGAGATACATCTTTTGCTATTCTAATGTGACAGAGCAACCTGGGGGGAATGAGCTTCAAATATTTATTAACATTTTATTTGAAAGGGAAAGGAAGGGGAAGAAGCGGGAGATTGATGGCGGGCAAGAGAGAGAGACGGAGCAGGAATCTTAGAGGAGGGAGAAAAAGGGGGGAGCAAAAAAACCCACATGAAAAAATATCAAGGTAAATGGGATAAAGCAGGGCTGTTAACAGCGCAGAAATGTGACATGAGAATACCACAAGCTCTGTTTTTGTGGCTTTGCTGATGGAGAAGTGATGGAGAAGTGGCCTTCTAATGACGTGCACTGGGAGGCCCGTACCGTACGTCTGCCTTCCCACAAACCCCATCCCCGCACACACACACACACACACACACACACACACACACAGGCGTGGAGGAGACAAAGTGCTCCAGGAGGAGGATGCAATTATGAGGTAAAGTTGAGGGAGAGAGAGTGCTGGTGTGACACACAGCCTGGCCCAGGCACAGCACAGCACAGCACAGCACAGCTCAGACACAACCCAGCCCAGCCCAGCCCAGATCAGATCAGCCCAGATCCCAGGCACAGCGGAGCCTAGGCCGCGTGGAGCGCTTGTCGACAGGGGGAAGCGCAGGGCAAGGGGTGCTGGCCGTGACATCTCCTACACGGCTTTGGGCTCGTGGTGGGACCGGGGCCCATGGAGGTGTGGCGTAAAGCCTGATTTCCATCCGCGCCGTGACCCCCCTTGCCCTGCCCTGTGTTCCTACAAGAGCAAAAGTTTGAGTCCAGACCCCTGCGGTGTCAGGAGACACCCCTCGCCAGTTACTCACGCCCCTCAGGAGACACGTGCGTTAGCATATTTATAAATCATTCAGAAATCTGCTTTCCGCTGCTGAATAGGAACGAGCTCTGCTTTTTCCGGCTCACTCGAGAAGTAAATGACTGTACAAATAGCAGCTCTGTTCTAGGTTATATATCTGCCACTTAAGCACACCTGCCTCACAAAAGCAATTTATTTATTTAGAATTAATTCAATAAAATAAGAAGTAGGCATGTAATGTTTTTTTTTTTTCCAAAAAGCGTGCCATTGTAATGTCTCAGCAAACTGTGTAATAAGAACCAACACTGATGCTATTTTTTTCTTCCTTCCTGTACCTAGTTTTGATCATGCATTCATTTTATTTCTGAACATTTTTGTGGCGCGTCTAAAACCTTCCTCCTTAACCGATAGGCAAGGCTAAGAGGAGTGTGTGGCGTGAGATGTGATCTTAAGGACAGGGCTGTGTGGGTGCTGGGAAATATACTACAGCAGCCACCCCCCCCCCCCCCCCCCAACAGCACACAGGCCAGGAAGGAGAGCAGGAAATGACTGGGGGTGTTAACCTTGTCAAAAACTGTTGGTCCTTCTGCTGACTCCAGAGCCCCAAGTCAAACAACAGGTAAGAGAGAGAGAGAGAACTGTGAAATCCATTCAGCGCTGGGCTCGCCAGCGCTAATAGGCGAGGATAAAACGTAAGCACCTTATTAGAGCCCAGCGTCATTGCATAGTTTGTATTTTTATGGCCTCGCGCCGATGTGATTTCGATTACTCCCCGAAAAGGGGGGAACACCTGGAAGGTTTTTGCGTTGAGGACAAGAGTGATTGTGTGCTTGGGGGTATGGAGTGTTTACAGTTTCACTTTTCATGGCTTTTTCAAAATGAGCAGCACTGAACTTTTGACTGCCTGAGGAGATTGTAGGGGTATCTCTCACGGTTGCTCCCTGGCGCAGAATAGGAGTTATTATCGTGCGCTGCAGCTATCCCCTGCACAGCAATGTACACACTGACTTTGACGAGGGTTAAGTACATATGTGCTGATTCATTTTCAACATTGATGTAATGTATGTTATTTCAATCTAGTTGTTATATGATTTGTTGAACATTAAGCCTTGTGTTTGCGGGCGCCAGGTTTCCCAGTGGCCGTGGCACCGCGGCGCTGAATTTGGTGACTTGAATAATTCACCAGCGGTCGTCCTGGTTAAATTTGGAATGGAGAATAAACAAAACACTTCCACTTTTGGGGGACTGCTAAAACCATTACAGCCCATGAATGCTAAAGACATTACGGTGAGATGGGGGGAGTGGAGAGGAGAGAAGAGGAGAGGAGAGGAATGGAGGGAGGGAGACAAATGAAATAGAGGAGAAAAGAATCATTGTGCATGTGCTCAGCTCCACGGCGCTGCTAACCCCTCCGACTTCAAAGTCATAATGATTGAGTTGGTCTCATCATGGAGCTCTGTCCCCAGCTAATATATCTACCTGGAAAACTTCTTTTGAATGAGCTCTCATTTGATCTCGTATGCAGGCGACACATGTCACACTGGGTTATTCCCACAGTTCATATCCTTTCATAGGCTGCCATGCAGGCAAAACTTGATTATTTTGGCACTTGGGCAAACAGGCACCATGGATTTCAATAGATGAGTAGCATTGCATGCAGGGCAAGTCTTTGGAAATCCCATTTGCTTTTTTTTTTTTTTTTTTGACTTTCTCTATTTCCTCTTTTTCTTTTCCTTTCTTTTTTTTGTGAATGGGTCATACTTGGCTGCAGTGAGGATTGAGGAATGGCATGTCGCTAGCTTGACCTTACATGGGTAACACTTAATTTGAAGTTAACAATACTGTACACCACAATTATTTCCACTGTGGGGGTATTTATATTAGTGACCCTGAAGGAAAGATGAGGGGGGAAAAATATATGTATTGGAATTGAAAAGGGCATGCTTTGTACATGTCCATGTAAATATGTCGCGTATTTTTACATACGTTTTGGTAATACCAAATTGGTATACATGTTTACACTGCCGTTTGTTAAGGCGTGAGGTCCAGTGTGGGGAAAACAGGGGGCGCAGAGCGAGGGCCCCAGACTGGGTGCCTAAAGAGACTGTCACTGAAGTGTCGACACACCGAGATGGATTGACAGACGCAATTACGAGCGCCACACGTGGAGCGCTCGGCCCAAATGAAGTAGGCCCTCCGCACAGGACAATGGATGCCTGTTTCCACCCTGACACACCACATTTGCTGCTTTGGCAGCATTCTAGAGACCTGTCAAAAAATTAAAGAGGTCAGCCCCTTGGAATGAGCTTACCTTAAATCTAATTTCCAGTTTGGCATTCAAATTGCTTAAGAATTCAAGTGTATAGTTATTTTCAGTTAATTATTGGTGTCAAATGCTCATGGCAGATCATGAAATGCAATCCACTGGACAGGAATGAAATATCAACACACATTTTTAATTTAACAGAAGTCCTCTATCAAACATCCCATCGCAACGTCTTGGTTTACCCCACAGTGCAGGCTTCCAAGCACGCTGGTTAATGCAGTTTAACCAATTAAACGTATTTGGATAACTCAGAAAGACCCCGATTCCTTCAGGACCATGTCATGAAAGAGTGCCCCATCCTGATTCAAAATTTAAAATAGGGCCTTGGGTTATTCACTGAGAAAGGGGGACAGGGTGTCAGAATAGCACCGTACCATGTTCCTCTCAACCCTTGCCACTGTTGGGTATTAACGAATCAAAGATTTTTTTTCTTCTCCTCTCTGTCTCTGTCTCTCTTTGGCCCAAAAAGGCTGCAGGCTTGGAAATAATCATAATGAACAATTCAAAAAGAACAATAATGAGGCTTTTATATTCTCCCGCAAAAAAGATTGTAATAATCAGGATAATTATGGTATATTTCTCCGGGTCATCCCTCATTAGGAGTGGAGGCTCTCACTGTGAAATGGTTCAGTGTTAATTTGGTGTCCTCATTGTAAGAACAAAGTCCTCCTCGGGTCAGGTTAGGCAGAGGACAATCAAACCCAAGCGCTGTGTCTAACCATCCCTGTAGGCGCTCAGTATCACAAGGCTGACAGAGAGGAGAGGAATTAATGGAGAGGGGCTGCGGGTGTCGCTGGAAATACTGCGCTGGCTTCAGCGCTCCATCAACACTGCCTATAGACTTCAAGCCACACGGAGAGTCTGCGCTTTGTTTTAACAACGTGCAATGTAACTATTTGCATTTTACAGCACGCTTTTAGCGCCGGCAGCAAGGGGACCAGACCATGCTAAAGACAATTAATGGATGTGATTAAAAGTAAAAGGTTGTGTCATATAGAGGCGAATGCATGCTGCACACACAATCAGAGTTGATTGTTTAGGTGAGGAAGGTTACCAGTTGTTGTAAAAAAAGAAAAAAGTGCAATTGTAAAGCCTTTCAAAAACATGCTGTTATACAAGCCAATAATTGTCTTTCACAATTTTTTGTAATGGTTTATTTCAAATCATGGTACAATTCTCTCATGTTAGTCATAGACTAATCATTCCTAAACTCAAATAAAAATGGCAAAACAAATCCTTGCAACCAAATAGGAAAATTGGATATTTAGCTTGCTTGGACAAAAATCGAAAGTGCCCCCCCCACCCCCATCCCCTCTCCAATAACACACATCAACGTAGAATGCTGAACAAGTTTCAAGTTCCAGAGAAAAGGAATGGGAAGGTTGTAAAAACATTGCAATCGGAAAGGCGTGACCATTTCATTGCTGGAGGTGGAGAGGAGAGAGATTGCAGCCAAACTGACCTCTGTCAACGGTTGGCAGGATTTCAAGGCAACCCCATTGGGACCGGAGATATTGCTGACCCCACCATTAATCTTTGCTTTTTCTAGTATGTGGACAGAAAACATCACTCTCCATTCTGATGATGCAATGAAAGCACATTCTAATAATAAACTGCAGGAAAAGGAAAGAAAAAAATCCTATATTAGTGAAGGACCGACCAATTGTATGGGCCTTCGTTACTAAACCTTTGACCAGCAGAAAATACACACCATCTGGAAGTCACATGAGAGCTGTGTGCTTGGAAGACGAGTGCCTGGATATAAGGATCTTAACCCCCATCTCCTCTTGTAGCATATTGCATTTTATAGCGCTGTGGTACGAAGCACAGAGTACAATATGCTCACACTCTGTAGAGAACTAAGGGTCTGATTGATATTGATATTTCTGTATTGTCAAGATTTATTTAGCTGCATCCATTCTGGCTAATGGTGGACATTTGGCAATAGTTTCACTGAAATTTCAGATCTTTCAATGTCCTCTTTTATAGTTAAGGCTCTCCAGAAGCTCGAATGGATTCTAAAACATGCAATTAAAATATGTGTCACCCTGAAATAATGATAAAAAAGGGGGTTCTGTGCCTCCTCAGTGGAACTTTACCATGGCCAATTTTACAAAAAGGGGCCAACTGGGAGCGAATGGGATAAGAAGGGAAGAATTTATCTTTGGGTTAACCCATCCCCCTCTCCTCCTCCTCCTCCTCCTCCTGCCCATGTCCCCCTTTAAGCTTCCCACAAACCATCTTTAATGGAGGCGCACAAACTAGCCAGTAGCCAAGGAAGGGAGAGAGAGGGGGAGAGAGAGAGAAAAAGAGAGGGAGAGAGAGGGGCTGCTCAGGACGGATGCCAGAGTCTCAGCCACCTTCCCTCTACCCCTCCAAGTCTCTGGCTCGCTTAATTATGATTAATTGCCGCCTGGATAATCAGATACAGCTTCAAAAGGTTGGAGATGACAGTCCAAGGACACAAGGAAAAAGGAGGCAAGGTATGTGTTCATTAGCAAAGGAGCCGGCTCTTCCCCTCCGCCGGCCCTCCGCCTCTTGGACTTGAACAATCCCAAATAGAATTAATTTTTTCGACATTATATGAGCGGGGCCGCCAGGGAGCCGGACTCCGCGTTACGTTTTTCAGTCACCACCACCGTCCCGTCAATATGGCGATGTCGGGGTGCCCCCCTCTCGTGATTGACAGCAGTTTCAAGTTTCGGTTTTATGTCGGCGCTCCCTGGGTGGCAGGGCATGATGAGAAACTACAACAACAGGAGAAAGGAGAGAGAGAGAGAGAGAGTGAGAGTGAGAGAGAGAGACAGAGAGAGAAAAAATGGAAAGCGTTTAAAAGGCTCCACTCTTGACTTAGCTGGCCCAGAATTAATAGACTTCACTCTCACCCCCTCACTTCCTCCGCTCATTTCAACACACACTGTGAGAAGTGTAGGAGATTTGGACTTGCCAGCTCTTTCCTGCATTTGAAATCCCTTTGGCTGAGGTGTGGATCACAGTATGCCATTTCCAGCCCTGGAGAAGTGCTGGGCTGTGTTCAACTCCTATTATTACTAGGAGGCAAATCCCCTGGTCCTAGGCGCCAGCGCTTCTGCTCTCTTGGCTCCCTGCCCAATATTGTCTCCTTCGTTACATTCCAGAGTGCTTTTCAACCAGTTAATGTTTGCACTGGGAGGTCGGAGGACCCAACAATCAGCCTTTTGAGAGAGCTATAAGTTCCGAGCCCATCCATATAGCAATACTTTTCCTCCTCTCCTTACCAAAAATATAAAGTGCAGGTGAGGGGGAGGCCATGCAAGGGGAAAAACATTTAAGGCACATCTGTTTTACAAATCAGCTTGCCAAATGGGGGGGGGGGGGGTAGTGGCTGGTCCATTTAAGGGAGCATGTGCTAGAGCAAGGTGCGAGAAGTTGTTCTCAAAATTGTGAGATCATTTTAATGGGTGTCACTCTGTAAAGCAAGCCAAGCTGTGAAAGGGTTGGACTGTAAATTACGTGACCTCTCCCTCACATCAAATAATCTCGGAGTCTGCAAGATTTGTGCATTGAGTTTGGCATGCATTGACTGGCCTTGCAGACATTAACCATACTGTCAACTGATTCCCTGAATCAATCAATTTCAAACCTAGAAATTATGAAAAAAAGGGTTAACCCTAACCCTGTCACTCTCTGAACAGTCAGAAAGGAGGCAAAAAGTTTACTATGCCACTCTCTATGACAACTCTTCTGATTATTGAAAGGTTTAATTAAGGATGACCAACTCTAATTCAGTTTTGCCGGGTGACAGGAGAGAATGTGTGTTAAAATGAACAGTAGCCCAATTGAAATACTGTATGTATTAATCATGTCGAATTAATAATATCTCACTAGAAACTGAGGAGCTAAGTAAGGTTGTATATGTCTTATTACATAGTCATGATTGTGTCATAGCTATGTGGTAAAGGCCCATAGAAAGTTCTTATAAGACTTATTTTGTTGTTTTTTCGCATGCAAGAAAAGGAGAAAAATAAAAATAAAGTGGGAGTTTTAAAAGAGCTCTACCATTGCTTCAGAAATTGTTGCGAATCGCAGAACTTTCTTAGCCTTAAGTATTTAAGCGTGCAACCCCACTGCTAGACATGTTCTCGATCCACACTGTTCCATTTTAACAAGCTACAAAATTCATAGAAAAAAAAAATAGAAAACAGCACTACGAGTCTTCAACACTCTCTTCTTGAGAGCTTAAGCTGTAAGGGTGGCTAACATATTTTACAGAGCTATATACACTTTTGCAGTGGCTGTCGTAAGTTCAGCCAAAATGAGAAGTGAGTCAGTTGAGTCCCAGAGGAGCGAGACTTCAGTGGTGAGTGTAAGAGGGAAGAGGCATTGCCTCCCTGGAGTGGCTTTGGGACAGACGGCCTGTCCATTAATCCACTACGTATGCGTGTGTCTAATATATGCAATTGCCATTTCTAGGCTGTTAGGCTTGTGGGCCAAAGCCTGGAATTCACTGTTAAAATGTATAATTCAGTTGTGTTAATGGATTATGGGAAAGAGGAACATTTTATTTATACATGCCTTGAAATGCCCTTTAAAGTATCCAGTGCAAGTCCTCTTAAAACCACATTGTCCATGAAATATTCAAGAGTCAAACCTGATGTTTCTCTGTATCATATTACTCAGCGATATTAGTTTGTGAAATTATTTAGTGTTTTAATACTGACCAATATTTTCTTTTCTTTGCTACATTACACACGTTCCATCATCAATTATTGATTTCATGAATCGGCAGCTACAGTACATGAATTCTCATGTACATTACATAGGAACATTTCCTGTAGGATTAATAGCAAATACATAGATGTGACATTCAGGCACTGCTTGGTGCGGAGTTCCAAATGCATGAGCATGGGTCTAATAGCCTGTAGTGGTTGCGGTATTTGAATGGTTACTAAGGTGGCAAACACACAGCCTCTGCCCAGAGAGGTCCTGTTCAAGTGTTTCCACAGATCTCGCTCGGCTCCAGGCTTACATAATAAGTGATAAAAAACTACTGGGGGAACTAAATCAAAACTTCAATGAAGTTGATGAATCAGATCATTTATAACACTCGGGGCCTGGCTTTTGCGGCAGACAGGCTTCACGGGACACCGGTGGCACTTTTCCGGGAGATGTGAAGTTTGTGCCGCTCGCCCAGGTTGTTTTATAGATGCTGTGGGAGGAGAGTAATAAATACTTTGAAGCATTGACGGATGGACTCCTTCATTATTTAGCATGTGGAGGGATGGGGGCAGTCAGGGTTGATAAAATGAACTATTTGTACAGGCCACAATCAATACCCGCCCCTCTGTTCCTCTGTGGCAGTGTGGTGGCGGATGCAGTGGCCACTCACTGTTGTTCCGTACACATTGTGCCAACACACACAAACACACACATGTACAAATGCACATGCACACACATGTGCACTCACACACTAGACACACACATACACAGACACAGACACACACACACACACATACACATAAACACACTCACACACAGATTTACACACACAAACATACACACTTGCTCACAGTTGGTGGAATAAATCTTTTGTGTGAGGTCATTTCATAAAGTAATGTGAGCAGAAAGAATTTCATTAGGTTAAAAGGAATTCAAAATGTGTCAATTGGATCCAAATGAGAAGTGCAGAGAAATCCTGTTTGATGTTCATATGCAATAAATCTTTTTACATTTGTCTGCAAAGTGTAAGCACCCCCTTGGGGAAAGCTTTGTTTGAAGTGGCTTGCCGTTTCCAGATAGGTTTTCCCTCATAATCTGTTGTTGACATTTATCATATGGAGGCAAGGAGGGATCCTGGGCTTAGGATGAGGCCTCCTGGCTGAACACATTTCCAGCCATGTCAGTGGACATGGGCCCGCCCTGCAATACAGCCAAGCCCACTCACTCAAACACATGGGAATGTTGATTTGAATCACTAATCGATTGGGCTAGTTTATATGACTGTTAAACATTTTTAAAATCAGACATGACAATTCAGACTCAGTCGCTACAATGGTTCCCGCAACATACTGTATGTAAGTAATCATCATTAAGGTTTTTAATTCTATGCTTTAATGCTCTTTTTTCCAAGTTCATGTTACCCATTGCTCTCACACACCCTTGGCCTGGACCTTCTACCCTTACTCAAACTGTAAGTACACTCGGCGTAAAAGCGTGGATGCACACTACAGTATATCAGTTAATTAAGTATTAAGTACTGTACTTACCACCTAAGGCTATTCAAAATAAAGTAGGACAAAAGTCTGAATTTGAGGACTATGTGGTCCTTATTTTAGTCGGGGTGCAGAAAGCCTATCACAAGATGGTGAGGGGGGTGTTAATGTGATTTGGACTTTTTGTGACCCTGCCATGCATATTGATAAATGCATGTGCTGCACACCTCACACCCGGCTGTGGCGGGAGCGCTGTCATCACCTAATGGAAGTCCCATGTAAATGAGCCAGACCTAATTAGGCCTCTGAGAAGCCTGAGAAGCTTAAACGTGCTACGACTGGTGAACTCAGCGCTGGGTCATGCATCTAAAGACGTTCCGTCTGATTTACTGTACAGAGATTTGCTGAATATGTTTTTATCCATTATACACTTACATTCATGCTGTCACAAAAATGTTTCATAACTAAAATATAACTAATAGTATAGCTTCTATAGAATATTGCGCGGTTTCTTGATTCAACTTTGTTGGTATGTTTCCACCAACTTATCTTTGACTGAAAATTCTAATTGGAATTCAAAACAAACCAAGTGATAGCCTTTAGTCGATGTCAGCTTGACACTGCAAATAGCACCCTTGATGAAAATGTGGCTTGGAGATGCTAAAAACAATATAGATATGCTGCTTCAAAAGACAGACTATATCATCCGCATACAGATCAGAGGAGAGACGCTGCTTTGAAAATGCCTCTCACATCAGTGATGAACAGATAGGTGCATTGAATTTCATGCAGCGGCAGCTTTATCTGCCTGATGGTGGAGGTGTCAAAGTGCTAGCTCACTTCTGAATATTATGTCTCTCATGCTGTCTGCACCACAGTCTTGGAAAGATCAAGTCACTGTGATTAAGTTCCACAAAATTCCATCAGAGGAGACACAAGTCTGAAATGTCTGCATGCAAGCACACGTGCGCACAGACACACACACACACACACACACACACACACACACACACACACACACATACAAACACATGCTTATGTAGACTTATGTATACAAGTGTGAACACAAGAAAGCAGCACATAGTGTAAAATACACATATTTGTATCCGCTTGTATTGAAAGCAGTGATTGAGTGTGACAGCAGTGTTATTGTACTGTTAACGGATAGTCTGCAAATTCCATTAGAACCATAAATTGCCAACTGGCCCATGTCATCACCTCAGTGGTCAGCACCTCAGACGGCTTTCAACACTGCCTGAACCTCAAAATGAGTCATTAGTCAAATGAATGTGAAAAAAAGATCTCTCTGTTTGGACTCAAACTTGAGCACAAACATTGAAGTAAAGTTGAAAGTATACATATATTAAATGAAATGAGTAGCTTCTCCTTAATGTGAGGGCGGCCTGTGACAGTAGCTGTCTGTTTGTGGTGGCTGAGGGGTTACGGGCAGGAAGGGAGTTGGGGGCGGGAGTGGGAAAGGTTACAGGCAACATGCCTGTGCAGGAGGAGAGGAGAAGAGGAGGAGGAGAGGAGAGGAGAGAGGAGAGTGATGGCGAGGAGGAAGTATCTGCCTGTGCTGTGGTTCGGTGTGGGAGGAGAGACAGGGCCAAGCAGTAAGCGGATCCAGACAGACGCTTTTCCCATCAAGACTTCCTTGGATACCACCTACAGAGTTATGGCCAGGAGGGAAGACAGTGCATTACCATTGGGTGAGGAGGATTTTCCCTCTTGCCTGGGACTATTCCAGTCCAACTTTGTGTTTGGAGTTATGACATGGATGGGACTTGCATTTATTTGCATTCAGGAGCCTAGTTGAGTTGATGCTTGTTTAAAAACAACAACAAAAAAAAACAGCAACAGCAGCAACAACAAAAACAAAACAGATCAAAAAGCTTAGAGGTGTAAACACACTTACACAGCTCAAGGTTCGTGTATGCAAAGGCTTATTAGTGAATTTGTAAACAAATATTTGCGCCTAGCCCACTGAAGGACACCAGAGGTCATATACATGTCAAAACTGGCCTTGTGCCAACAGTTCACCAAGCACACACACACACATCGCCATGCATCCTGAGCACAAGCTTTAGCCTAAATACAGCCTTAGACTGTATTACTCTTCTGAACGAGCACTGCAAACACAGAGCATGTGCCTGTAAGGGATTTAGCCAGAGTGCCTAAGTGTCTAATATGCTCTCCTCGAGTCTGCCCTTCTCATTTAGAAAAGACAAAGGGACGCTAGCAGAGCATCGCCACAGCAGTTTGTAAACCAACACTTAAAGGCAAATTAGTGTCACTCTCCAAACGGGCATCCATAAACACACGTGACACATGGCCCATGTTATCACTGCACTTGTAAACAAAAACATAGCCTACGCAAGCTTTAAGTCGCTCGCTTTCAAAAAGCAGCTTAGGAAGATGAGGAAGAGAGACTTTTAACTCAACCTCATTGTCTGGAAGAGAAGACAGAGAGAGAGAGAGAGAGAGAGAGAGGGAGAGAGAAAAAAAACCTTTCCATGCAAAGTGTTTTCAGCGTAAAGCATTAACATAATTTTTTCGACTTGGGTTCTCACAGGACCCCCTGATGAAGGCTCTACCCGTAATTTTAATTGCATGGACTGCATTCTTAATTAAAAACTGTACAAATGGATTTTATGCCATGCCAAATTAAATCTAAATTCATTAGATATAAACCCTTTTTAAAAATTGATGCAAATATGTGAATTTTTTAAAAGTTCGAACTTAGTCTCCATTTTAGATGAGCTTGCCATTATGAAGGGGGGAGGGGAGAATGCATGTCTTTTTGTGAATGAATTATCTAGTCTGTATAAAATATTCAGCAAATCTTATACTTCATGTTCTTTATTTGCCATGTCCTTTGCATCATGGTGTATTTTTCTCTCCCTTTATATTTAAAAGTGACAAGAAGCTTAAATATTTATATACAGTGTCATATGATGGGCAAAGACCGATTGAGTTATTTATATGCATTTGGGAAAGAGAAGTTCTTTTGCACGTGTCATAATTTAATACATGAAAATGCATAAACAGTGTAATTATGAAGAAAACTTTAGTTGTAGATGTATGATCAGAGAGCAGTCACAGATGAAATGTCACTGACATGCACAGAGCTGATATGAGCCATATATCCTTCTCCCCCGCACATATGTGAGTGTGTGTGGCAGGAGGGAGAAGGGTGGGGAGAAAGTGGGGGTGTGGGGATGTAAGTCAGGGTGTATTTTTCTTTTTTTCCCCGGTTAACTCCCACTGTTTTTTGAGGGCAGTTCACATTCAAGTCCTTGCGACACAGCGCAGCCCAGCCTTCGCTCGCACGTACAGCCCCCTTTCTCATTACTCTCATTAACGGTGCATTTTTTACGGCCCGGATCGGGGGAGGCCAGTTGCTCGGTTGCGGCGCGTTCGGAAAATGTCTGGTCACCAGAGGCCTGAGATTTATTGATGGTTCTTGCTCTACTGTACAGAGCCGGGGCTGCTAGGCTGCGCGTAATGGATGGAGCAGATGTTTGACACGGCAGCACCTCTTCATAACTCCAGTCTTCAGGAAGGCCTTTTTACAGGGGCTGCCTCGCACTAGTTCCCATTCCACACAGGAAGCGAAGGTCATTGTGAAACATGAGGCCTGGGCTAAGAGGCTGAACTCATGTGCGCTGCAGCTGGGCCCGCGCTCACTCAGCTCTCATGGAAAAGTCATATTTTATCTCTCCCTCTCTCTCTCTCTCTCTCCTCCCTCTCTTTATCCGCCTCTCTGCTCTCCCTCTTGCTGTGTCTATCTCTTCCATTTGGACTGTTTGTCTGTCTCTCACTGTCTGCTGCTGTTTATCTGTTACACTCATTTTTGACACTCAAGCATGCACACACACACACACACACACACACACACAATGCATAATACATTATCACACAAAGAGTGACATGTCACTCTTATCATGTGCATTTTCTTGGTTGCACCATATTATAAGCATGTTATGGTGTTACTGAAGATAAACAAAAATCACTCAAGATTTAATTCAAGTAATACTTCATTATTTGTTGGTATGACCACTAATGATGTCTTTGGAAAAAGAAAAAGAAAAACACCTCTTTTCCTTGACCAAACCTTTCCCTTTACAAAGAGACCGAATAATTTATTAATGCTGGACTCAAGGGTACGTGGGGGGGGGGGGGGGGGTGCAAAATCGTCTTCACTTTATCCGAGAGAGTGAGAGGCTGGTGTTGGCTGGCTGGCTCAGAGTGTGGAGAAGAACAGTGGGTGTTGCTGTCTCCCTCTCCTCACTCCTCCGGTCGCTCACCGTCGGACGAGGAGGAGCAGCAGACAGATCTGGGTCTGCGCTCGGCACCTGAGGCACCCCGGTGTCAGGAGACCGCGCCGGAGCGCCGTTCATTTGTGCAACATCTGTACCACACAGACAAAATTATTAATAACCCCCGCATGCTGATCTGCCACGGCATTTTGATGAAGTGGGGGCCCACCACTCCCCATGATTTAGGCCAGCAGGCAGGCCCACCTCGCTGCGCCCAGCGCGGGGGCCAAGGAGGGGGGGAGAGAGAGAGAGAGAGAGAGAGAGAGAGACAGGCTGTGCAACTTTCCCCCCCTCCCTCCCTCTCTCTCTCTCTCTCTCTCTCTCTCTCTCTCTTTCTCCCTGACCACCGTCGCTCATGGAAATGCTGAGCTTGTCATTTCCACACCACCTCAATCAGGCAAACTGAGTTTTTATTGGAAATGCCACTCTCTTGACCTGCTTTGGACATTAGCAATTAGTTTCAGCTATGCAAATATATGTGTTTATATAGTATATATTTTTTTTACTATGGTGATAAATAGAAAATCAATTATTCCTCAATGACAACAATTGACAATAAAAAATAATTGACTTGATTGAGTTTTATTTCTTGCTTTATGCTGAGTTCCATTCATGTTTTACATAATTGTACTGTAGGTTCCATTTACTCTTTATGACTTGGCAAGTCAAATTGAACAGAAATGTACATCCTCTCGTTTCCCCTTATAGACCGTAAAAGCCCCTGTTGTATCTCTCCCAAGCACTCCTGGGGCATTTGATGTGAATAACAATGCCAATTATTATCACTCTATGATGAAGTGGAGCAAGGTAATAAATAGCTCGGCTCTGATTGGTTAGCTTGCCGGAGACCCCAAATGATTAGATGTGTGTCCCAGAGGGAGCCAGACAGACGGCAGTTTGGTGAACAGCCCTCGGGAACAGCTTTGCTTTTGTAAAGGCAAAACAACTTTGTGCCAGAATATACCCCAAGGGCTTATTTTGTAGGTATTAGAGAAGGGAGCAGAAAGGGGAACTTGGATCCGCTAACGCACCTTATAATATTACCTTCTGACACAAAACTGTAAACACCTCCACGTTGGCTCATTGTTCCCAAGTGTTCGGGAGTGATGTTGGAGCAGTTAACCTCTGGTAATGATGGAAGTACAGCGCTGTAATTCTTGGATCATGGCAAACAGCAAACAGTGCAGTCAATCAGTGAACCTCATTCTGCACTTGATGTCAATCCTTTTTCCATGTGTCACATTCTACCGACTCTGTTCTTCACTCCCACAGTCGAATCCAAACATTTGCATCTCGCCACTAAAGCAAAGAACTATTTGTTTAACATGGAACCAGAGGTCATGTTCACTTCAACAAAAAGAATGAAATAAAAAACAAACAATATGGCACATGATGATTCAGCCTGAGCTTCTAAATCATCAGCAGCTCAGGTTGGTTTGCCTTGAGTGTATGGAGCTGATTATCAAGGGTGTGTGTGTGATGGATGGCAAGCGTGAGTATGTGATGGACGGCAAAAATTCATCAGGCAACGCAATTAACACATGCAACTATTTAAGATACCTGCATTTGTGCCTCGGCAAGTCAGTACAAACCCAACGTTCATCTTCACACACTCTCATTATATTTTCCCCCCTTAGTTAGGCCCTGCTTTATTTCGACATCCTTCGACATGCTGCGATTCACAGTGTCCAATCATACCCTTCACACAGCCAAGGCCTCCAAGTCTGACAACAAATCCAATCTGTGATTTTTGACACAGAACATATGCAGTGGTGCAGGGCTGCTAAGCACACCACTTTGAATTGAAATGGGTCTACATTAATTATAAGCTTGGCTCGCTCTCTATGCATCTGTGTACGTATGTGATGGATGCACACAATCTGCATGTCGGCTGAAATCACTCAATCCAACAAACGCCGGCCCCGCTAATTGAAGGCAGTGTTTCTCGCTTCCCCCTGCATTCCTCGTGCTTCGTCACTTTATCGGGCCTGCGCGGCGCATACGCCGCAGCCATTAAGCAGGAGGAGAGTCAGCGCCTTGCACAGTTGCACAATAAATACTTAATTTTGCTTTGACTGTAATCTGCTCAGAGCGCATGATTAGTGTGCTCACTGGGCAAATGAATCGCAGGCGGGATCACATGAGTGAGAAAACAGACACTTCTAGGAGGAGGGGCGGGTAGATGTTGAACGGCATTACTTGACTAGCAAACAACAACGCTCCGGAATACGGGGCAGGTTGTGTTGTATTTAAGCAGGGTGTGTTTTTGTCTCGCATGGATGCTTGTGGGGTTTTAGGATTTCTTTTTTTCCACATGTCACGGCTGCATGGCAGATTTGAGATGGCAGACATAGTTCTACCAAAAAAAAAAAAAAATGATGAGGACCCCGTTTCAGGTGTTCGATGCAAAGGTTATGAGTGGTAATTGAATTTATCTCCACATCTGGTGCACGTGTGCTCATCTATCGTCTTTCGATCTCAATATCAATTTCAGATAGCACGTCCACTTAATTGGCTGATGCTCTGCCCAGCTGGTCCATGCCTGAGAATTTTATGTGTACATATGTGGCCATTACATGCAAATATGGAAGTCCTTTAATATCCCCGCAGCTCGTGGGCTTCTCAGGCATGCACTGTATTTGCTGCCCTACAGTTGTCAGTTTTATTCACTTGAAGGTGTTCGCTAACCTTCAAATTTAACTGCATCCATAGGATAGCTCTCCATTATTAGCACACACACTTGAAAGCTGAGCTTTTTTTCCTCCTCCTAATGACTATGCATCTTGAACCACTGCCAAAATCCATCAACATAAGCAAGCCTGTGATATGGAGTAGTCTGTTCAAAAAAAAAAAAAAAAATCTTGCATTTAAATACTCTATTGGAAGTCCATCTGGAAATGTTGCTTGCTGAGAGCAGCGCACAGGCAAGTTCCCATGAACCGTAATGACTTGATGTAAGTCCTGCCAAACATGAGGCTTCTGCTTTTAAAAATCTGGAATGCTCCGCAATGCTAGCATGGCTAATTGCAAATACTATGAAGTGTTCTGTACGACGGAAAAAAGGTTAAATATAGTGAGTTTACCAGACATGGAGAATTCTGCTTTTTCCATTCTAAAACAGTAACAGTAACATGACACCGAAGTCTACTGTCTGGAACTTCATCCCAACTGTAAAAGGGGAAAAATCAGACAGTGTGTTCTGGGACACAGTGTGTATCACTGACAGATCTGTTGCTTATCTTGCCTGTTGACAGCAAGCCAAAGGCCACGGTGATATTATCTGTTTGTCAATGTGCACGTGGGCATCCATCTTGTTTTCCTGTGCTGAATATGCTAGTGGACCATGCCTCCAGCTGTTGTGGAGGATTTTAACAAGTACTAGACAGTATATGCTATAGAAAACAATGTAACCAATATATACAATATGTGTGCA
>JASCQY010000089.1:3826767-3837518 GCA_030264315.1 Sardinella tawilis | reverse complement strand
CACACACACTCTCTCTCCCTCCCTCTCAATCTGTGTACCTTTTCTCATTCAGACTACTACACATGCACAGACATATGCATGTACGCACACACACACACACACACACACACACACACACACACACGCACACGCACACGCACACACACACACAAGGTGAGTTGCACAACTCCTGAGCTTCTCACTCTCATATCTTCATTGCAAAGTTGGACACTGAAGACATTGATGCTTTTTGATTTGGTTTTCTTTTGTAAAATGAGTGACGTGAGGGCTAATATTGATGCAGCTGTAATAAGGAGAGAATGAGAAACTAAGTAATGCATCCATAGCTTTAACAGCATTAAATGTGGAAGGGGTGAGAAGTAGCCCTCAGGAACTTGATTTCATTCAGCTGGGACCATACAGGACCACAAGACATAGATATACTGTAATTGCATTGGGTTCATTCCAATGTGGCTGGTTTATCATAGGCCGTGATGCCACATTCTGTTGTACTAAGGGACAAGAAAAATCCATCCAAGTGATTTTAGACACTTGCATTATGAATGATTATAGATGCTGAGAATGTCCAAGCCAAAAAAAAAGGAACGAAAAAAAGAAAACATTTCAAAAGAATTGAATTTAGTCTCGTGAGGTCAAAGAATTTTCCACAGTTCTGTAGTTCAGTAGTAAAAAGTATCTCTTTTTTTCTCCTTTCAAACCAAATTATGACAACTGTCATTATTACAGCATTTATTTGTTTACTTTTCCCCCCCATCACTTCATTTTCTTTTCTCCTCAGTTAGAAGGGGTATAAATAATGTTGATAATTTGGTAGCCATCCCATTTCCTAAAGCCACTCTCGAGGAGGAGGAGGAGGAGGAGGAGGAGGAAGAGGAGGAGGAGGAGGACTTGTGGGGAGTGTAAAGCAGACTGCCCTCCACTCAGTGTGCCTGCATTGTCCCTGCTTTGTCTCCCAGTGAAGAGAGGCACCCAGCGTTTGCCTGGGCCCTGTGCTCCGCTCTTCCACTGGATGGGAGCGGGGCGTTCGGGGGGAAGAGTGAATGAAAGCGTCCTTAAAACCACAAGTTAGCGACTCCGGGTCCCCGGTGCGGTAACTTGATCAGCGCGGCACCATTCCCACGGTGTTTCCTCTTTAGCTGGAGACGCGTCAGGCGCAGGAGTTGTCTGTCAACCCCGGGCTATCACTGCAAGGTGTTTTCTATTTGTGTTCATGTTCTCTTGTCTCAGGAAACTAAGCAGCCCTGGCATGCTTCACACACGGCAAATGGCAGGCTTGCATTAAAACAGGATGGCTGGGGGAGGGGGAGGGGGTGGGGGTAGGGTGTGTGTGGGGGCTGGGTGGGGGTACCCAGAACCCCGTTTAATGACTGAATCCTTTTGATGAGGCCTCATCATAGTAATAGTAGTTCAAAAACTGTCAAAGCTCATTTTTCATACACAGACAGCACTATACGTGTAAGGGTGCACTATTCAACACATGCAAAAAAAAAAAAACAGAGAGAGAGAGAGAGAAAGAAATACAATTGACACATGCCATCTCCTGGGTCTTCACACGAGCTGTTGCCCATTTACACCTAGCAATGACCAAAGTGGGCCCTCTTTACTGGCTTCCAAACTGACACCCCATTTCCGTGGTCGTCCCTACTGGAGCCGTCTCCAGCCAGCAAACGGAAGCCAAGACCAGTTGGCATGTATCACTACATTCTCAAGATGGCATATTTACTGTTCTTGCCAGCAGGGTCATGGCTCTGTCCTAGTAAATGTAGTGGAGTATGAAAAAGGCAATTACATCTCACTAGGTGACCTTTAAACAGCCATGACTACCTCCTATCTATACATAATTATCATAGGTGATGATTTCCCACCATTACTGTCTCTCACACTCCAAATCTCTCTCTCTCTCTCTCTCTCTCTCACTCCTTTTCTCCTCTCTCTCTCTATCTCTCCATCTCTCACCTTTTCTCCTTCGTTCTCTCTCTCTCCCTCTTTCACACCCTCTCCCCCTCCCGTTTCCCCTCTCCTCTAATAGCCTTGAGCATACACCCTTCTTAATCCAGCTTGTTGACTGCAGGTGTCTACTTAACCCTTAAACAATCACATCTCTTCTTGCTCTTAGAAAAAAATGGGTGGGGTTCAAGACGTAAATTAGGAGGGGGGCATTTAGGAGAGAGAAAGAAAGAGAGCGAGAGAGAGAGAGAGAGAGAGAGAGAGAGAGAGAGAGAGAGAGAGTCTAAGAAGGGATAGCTCTGGATGTCAGGTTCTCCAGTCATCCTAATAAAAAAAAAAAAAAAAAAAAAAAAAAAAAAACAGCAAATAAGATGTCGCCCTGTTTGTATTCATTATCAGTTCTTACATGCTCCGGCTCTTGCATTAAACATTAGACAGCCTCTGATGTCTGCTTAACAGTTTAATTCCCTCCTCAGCATTCAGGCTGTCATAATAAAATCAGCCAAGCACACAAAGTCAAATAAGAGCACGAGGAGGCAGGCAGGCAGCGCGAGGCAGTGGAGGCTGCAGCACTCCGCCATTGTCATCCAGCCCGTTCCAGCGCCACCCCCGCTCTTCCTCGCTCTCTCTCGCTCGCTCGCTCGCCCTGCTCGCTCGCTCGCTCGACCGCCCGCCCGCCCGTCGCAGACCCTCCGTGCGCCGCGCGCACCCAGCCTGATCCCGCCACATGCGCTTTTTCGGAAGTGACACTCAAATTCAATCTTCCTCCGCCGCCACCGCGGCCAGCCTATCTCCCCTGCGCAGGGTGAGGGTGGTAGGCATGCAGCGCGGCGATAGCAGGCCCTTCAAAAGGGACCAGCCCCTGAGCCACTGGAGCCGCTACAATGGGGCCCACTTCTGTCAACAAAGAGGGAGACTAGAGAGCCCAGATATCTACTCTATGGAAAGATTAACAGTAGCAAATCCGTTTAGCATCCTTCTTTTCTACCCTCCCTCTTCCCCCTCTATCTTTTTTTTTCTCCGTTTTTTTTTACATACGGCTTTTTTTTTTTTTCTTTTAATAACTTATTTACAGGATGCTGATCTGGAGCCCTGAATTGGAACAAGAGATTAGTTCCATTAAAGTGTAGCCTTTTTTATTCGCACTGAAGGGTGTATTTTTGAAGAGTGGGACAATGTGAAGAAAGGCCTGTAATTGGACTTCTTCAAGAGGAGCTCACACTTGGTTGCGGGCAGCAAAGCTTTCAGAAAAACTACTTCTCAATGGCAGCGATCCATTGAAAATACAGTTTAATATACAGTCCATATAGTGGCTGTTGGCTCATGTGGTTGGCTGGCGAAGACAGCAGAACAGTTTTGTACCTCATTTTTCTCCCATGACTTTATGTGAGTGGTGAAAACAACTTGTCTGTGAAAGGTTGCGAAAGCCTCGCCTGTGTGTGACACACAGTGGCAACAGCTCTGCAAACAGTTCAGTGCAACTGCCACTATACAAACAAAGAGTTCCAGTCATTAATTTTAAAAAGTTGGGTGAATCTCCTTTGAACAGTAAATATTTAATCAGCGTGATGCGTCAGGCTGCCCTCTTCCTCGTGCGCGCACCGTGCGGCGCCACGCTCTAAACGGGGCGAGACGGGGAAAGCGGCTGAAAACTAATTACCAGCCGGCGAGCCACTCCACTGCAGCCCCCACCCCCCCCCCCCGTCAGAAGGTCAAGAGAGTCTGAGAGACACCGACAAACAGTCAAGCGCACCGGCGAATGATACAAACGAGCCACGCTGCGTGTAGGAGACACGTACTCCCCCCCCCCCCCACACACACACACACGTACTGTCACCCCATGATCATGCGAGGATAAACAGATTACATTAAACCTATGCATGTCATGTCATGCTGTCTTGTCCAGGATAAAAGCAAATAACAATAAAAAAATAATAAAAAAATCTGAAAATAACTCAGATTCCAAATGTCCCGGCTGCAGCGCATAATGGGATGAAATCTTGCATCCTCACTGCAAAACTCCAAAGTTGAAGAGTGCAGCTTGGAGCCTGGGCGAGTGGAGTGCCTCGGAGCTGCTGATTATCGGCGAGAAGGAAAAGGTTAAAGAAATGGAAGTGCTTTACTCACACTGAGGGAGAGGGAGAGCTCGGCTGGTTTCCGATCACAGATAGGGGACTGGGGACGCAGAGGTTGACAGCGAGGCCACTGAGAATATGGATAAGTGTTAAACAAATACAGCGGGGAGCAGGGGAAGCTGAACTCTCCATTGATAAGCTGCTGGCAGAGGAATACTTCCAGAAGGTTCTTTAAAGGATGGAATGATAAAGAGAATAAAAAAGTCATTTAACAGAAAAAAAAGATGCCAGAAAAAAAAGAAGAGAAACTGGAAAGATGGAAAAGATGTTGGGAAAATATGTCTGTTGTAGTTTTAAGTTTGGTTTAAACATTCATTCATGGTGTTCACATCCTACAATAATAAAAAAGGCCAACATTCCTTAAAGCTGCGAGACATTAATGTGCTTTAATAATTCATCTTTTACCACAAACATATGATTTGGGCAACTTCTGACCCAGTCCTGTACAACTGTGAAATTGTGGCCACGTTAGTTGAAGCAGCTGGTCTGCATTTGTATGTTAGGAAATACCTCTTATCCAACTGTAACTAAGAGCAGACCACCACATGATGGGTGTGTTTCTTGTTAGCTGAGGTTAGTGTGATGAATCACATGAGAATATTTTTCATACAAATAATCATTTTTGAATGTCAGAGGCACACACACACACACACACAGACACACACAAATATGCATGTGCGCACACACACACCTTACAAAAAAAAAAAAAAAAGAAAAGGAAAAAGTTCTAAAACGTTCCAGATAAAATTTTCTTCACAGACTACATTGAATGGCTGCTCAATTGTTCCACATTTCAATGGCACTTGGTGAGAAACGAACAAAAGCGGGAGGAGGGAGGAAAGGCATAAAACAAAGGATGTACATCTGAAATCATTCATCGGATGAGTGTGTGCAGTTGGGCCGTACGTGCCGAGGACAAACGGGCGAGTACACACACAAACACGCACACACACACTCTTACACAAATACACACACGCACACACACTCTTACACTTACACACACACACACACACACACACACACAGAGAGTGTGCCATTGCACGGGCCGACATGGGACCTAGTCGTGGGACTGGTGGGAAAGCAGAGGAGAAAAGAGGCTCCTCGTTTCTTGGCAGCAGTTTTGAACATCTGCATTTGTGAACTGCAGGGGGAATACAGCATTCGGCAGAGAAGCATCCTCCTCCAGCACCACAGTTAAAACACATTTGGAGGTCAGTTTGGACTGCGAGTGAATGTGGAAATGATCAAAGGGAAGAAAACCAAACAGACAGAGAAAAGGCAAGCATGGAAAACGGACCTTTGCGCGTGTAGGGTTATACGGACACTTGAAATCTGTGAACACGGCGCATACTGTATTTTGCTGATATTTTGCAGATAGCTAGTCTCATTGAGAGTCCCAGTCAAAGCCCTGCATATTTCATTCACAAATAACTTGCATAGCAAAGAGACAGGCACAGACACAAAGACACTTCTTTGACTAAAATACCATCAGCACGGAAACATCCACGTCTCTCCCAGGGACAAACGCAGCATGGTACACACAGAACTTCTAAGTTCCACAAGGTTACCCCCTCTTTGCATTTTTTCATTCAACATTTATCTCACAACACACACATACACACACACACACACACACACACGCGCACATATGTAGACATGTTGATGAAAAAAGATGAAAAAGCACATGCATGTGTGAGTGTGTGTGTGTGTGTGTGTGTGTGTATCATGTGTACAGTACAGGCGTCCCTCCTTGGCTGACGTCACCCAGGCGTGCACACACCCAGTGTGAGGTGGAGAGAGAGGCTCCTCCTCGGCGCTGCAGCAGGTAGGGTACGGAGTGCCTGAGGTGAACTTGGGTAGAGTGCTGCCAAAGACTCCATTTCCCCGCAGGCCTCTAGCAGCACACTCATTTCCTAATCTGGTTTGTAGTGCGTAATAGGCGTGGAGAGCTACACTAACACACTCACTGCCCCCAGACACTTGTGTCTTCCCTCTCTCTAGCCCCAAGTGGTATGAATCCCTCGCTTTCAAAAAGTCCTAATAAAAAGGGAACTCACATAAACCTAGAGACTCCAAATCTGCGTTGGAATAAGAAAAAAAAAAAAAAAAAAAAGAGAACAAAGGCCATTGCTATATTCCATTGGTTGATGATGAACTTTTAGCCCCAAAGACTGACAATAATAACTGATCCTGAAAATATCAGGGCACATTCATCAGACTAATTCAGTCAGGCAACATATTGGTTCGACCATTTTAGAAATGTTAATTACAACTTTTAACACAAAGAATGAAGAATTCCCCGGAGAAAATGTAAGTAGGCCTACATCTTTGTCTTTGTGTCAATCAAAAATAACCAACCTTTACTCAACCATTCCATTGTAACTTTGGTGTAGCGCTGAAGCGTCAATCAAAAAAATGAAATGCATAAATAAATCAACAAGAGGAGAAAATGGGATCATTCTGCCACAAGTGTAGCAGTTAGCTGTGTGGCCTATGTGTACTCCACTCCACTGCACTGCACTGCACTGATGGGGGGCTTTTTTCATCCAGCTCAAGCCAAGATGAGTCTGAATGTATAAACTAGAGGCAGTGGGAAAGGAGTAAAACAAAAATCAATCGATAAATCAATAGAAATAACTTGTCTTTCTAGGCCACATCATTTATGAGTTTACAGAATGAGATTATGACCATGTCTGGCTTCCCTAATTATGTGAGGGAATACAGGGCTCCTTGAGCTGTCACTCACCACTCAACCCCAGGTGATCTGGAAATGAATGTTTATCTTGGACCTTCAACAGGAAATGACATAATGCATGGCGTCCACTGCATGGGAGGGGAAGGCATCTGCTGACATTAGTCAGAGAGGAGAGGAGAGGAGGATGGTGAGAGGCTGCAGCTTTTTTGAATGAAAACATGCGAATGTGAATGTGTGTGTGTGTGTGTATGTGTGTGTGCACAAATGTGAGTGTGTTTTCTGCTGCACTTCAGCCCAGCCCTTACGCCAACAATAATGACCCCTGAGAGCGAACAAGGGAAGGAACGGCCAGAGAACGCAGAGAACACAGAAAATCCCCTCATATCTTGTGACATTTTTATTGTGCAGGTGGCTTTCCAAACTTTCACTTGGAAATGGCTTTAGCAATAATGGCCTATTATGCCAAGACCAACCTTCCCCTCAAACTACAGTCTTAGAGAGAGAGAAAAAAAAAAAAAACATTTTGGTGGAATTCCTCTGGTGAGCTTAGTCCACATGATTGTATAAAAATGTTTGAATCAATCCTTATGGCTTTAGTTAAGGTGATACTGCCGGTTCAACAAGCGCCAAGAGAAATATAATAACAAAGTGGAGAGAAGGAAAGTATATTTCACAGTGATGTATGCAAAGGCCTGCGCTAATGGAGTTCAACTGCTCCGTCTCTGTGTAACGCTATAAGGGCTTTTAGGGGCAAAAGCCCTGAGGGAGAAAATTATGAATGGGATATCCTCCCAAATTTTACTGCCTTTATCCTGCACAGGGTACGTCATTGTTCCAACACAATATGCACAGGGGGACAGAGGCTAAGGCTTGCAATAGAATGTTTAGTCTTTTCACTTACTGTGGGTCATGCCTTGTAAAGCAAGCATGTTAAATGTTGAGGAAGTATATTTCTGATTTGTGTGGCACAATGATATTTTAGTTTGAGTACTGGGTATGGCCATTTCGCTGCACAGCACGTGTTGGTGGGGTTCAGCATTTGCACAAAGCCAGACAGAGTCCATTAACATGTGAGCAAATTCTGCTTGTGTGCAAGTTCAATCATGAAGTTCTGCAGCCAAATTAGAAGAAACTCCTAATTAATTTGAGCAGAAAATGTGATTTATTGCACTGGCCAATTAGTTAAAGCCAGAACATTTCTACTAGCCTACATAAATCCAGTTATTATTGCAAGGGGAAAAAAATATATATTCTATTCTAAAGCAATCATATTCCAATATTCCACAGTCCAAACGTGTTGGTTGAATATCCAAACAGAGATTATAGCATCCCTTTTAAATAAACATAAAAACAAATACTATACTATAAAACAGATAGACCTTACAAGGATACAATGAGTTTACTTAAGTATTTTATATCCAACCTACTGAATAAACAAACACTGTCTTGAGACAGAGACTCGTGTCCCTGAGTAAGTCTGTGCTCAGTATGTTCTTCATGAGGTGGATGCAGGCTCTGTCAAATCCATCAAAGCTCTAAGCAGGGCATGTTTCAGCTACTCCTGGTGGTTTGGGCAATTATGACAGCAATGACCTGGAGGCTTCCACTGACAGAGTCAAGGCTTGCTTACTCCTGCCCCCATCATCCCCTCTGATGATGCAGACCTGCCCACTTCACACAATTAAGCCAAAGCCATGGAGAATCTGACAAAGGCGCCCGACACATGCATCCAAATCAGCCCTTATTAAATCACAAGACCTCATCACATATGCTTGATTCCCTTTGATAACCCAAACCTGTGTTTTTATGCTTGGTGCGAAGCCTATCACTACTGCTTATTTACTATATTAAGGGCTGTGGATTGTTATGCACGGAGTGAATTCATGTAATGGGCTGTTGTTCCTGACTAAAATAATACAACATTTGTTCAAGTCGTTAGGAGAGACAAAAGAAGGAAAAAAAAGGCTTTAAGCCTCCAAGCATTTCTACGAAGAAAAACATAGTATATTTATTAAAATGGAAAATAACATGGAGACAGAAATAACAGCCAAGCTTTTAGTTTAAGTAGTGAGTCCCTAAAAGGCGTATTTAGGCAGCAGAATGTTCACTGCAAGGTAAGAGTGTTGTTTTATCCCCTCAGTAACCAGACCAATTATCTGTAAAGTTTTTTTTTTCTTTTTTCATATTTAATGCATCCCCCGTCTCTTTCTACCATCTGCCCTCCCCCCTTTAACATTCTGGAATTTTCATGAGATAGGACAAAAATGGGCATTTCCCTTATTACCATCTCACAGTGGAAATCAAATATGCAAGGAAAGTAGTGTATATACTAATTAGTGCTGAATTCATAATTACTGTGCTCATTGATGGAGATACATTTGAATACATTCATCTCCTCAGGGATCCACACAGGCTGTCCAGAAGAGCTGGAAAAAAAAATGTGCCCTCAGCCCCTTTTCTTCTTGAAATTAGGGATCTGTGGCATGCTGTAATGTTATGAGACGAAAGATCCAAAGTGCCTGCAATTTCTTTACATATAATTAATCAAGTGAAGCATGTAACCTAATGAATGTATTTGATAACAGGCCCCCTATTCAAATATGAGCTTTATCTCTATCGCTGTTGGAATTGCTAAAAGCCAGAGAGGAGAGAGGAGAGGAGACAACATTTGCCAGAGAGCGTTCCTCAACACCTCTCCTCGCGTGTCAACAATGTACATGCTTGTCAAGCGAGGAGAGGGGGCGCGAGGGTGGGGTGGGGTGGTAGGAGGCTGACAGGAAGCCACCACTTTTAATTGGTCTAGATTAATAACAATTAGACTTTGGGAGCTGCAGGGAAGTGCTAGGAGCTCAGAAACGTGTACTGGGGACACGCAGCTCGCCGCCGCCGCCGCTGCCGAGCGCTGCTTGCCAATTCTATTAAGGTCCCTCTTGTTCTTGCCTCATCAAAGGGTCGGCGGCGCAAAAACACACCCCGGCGCTATCAGGCCTTCCATCAGAAAGCTGCTGGTGTGAGGCAGCCACGTCACGCCGGGCAGAAGAAAGAGGGCGGCACAGCAGGGCACATCCAGCTCCTCACAAGCGACGGCTTGCCACATCACAACAATAGACGGCGTGTAATTTGAGAACGCCACATTAAAGTCGTCTCACTCCCGCTTATTTGCATCGGGTTTGATGAGGGGAAACACTTCTAATCAAAATATTTATGTAATTACAATAATCGTAATTATTTCACATTCGGCGGCAGCACTGCGGTTGTGCAAGATAAGTAGCAGCAGCTGCAGCTCTCTGCATGAGGAAGACAAATAAAGGGAGAAGCATTCCTCCATACTGTTTTTAAATACTGCCTTATGAAGTATACTTACTGTATAATATGTGGGAAGCATCCAGCTCTGTGCAAACACAGGTCCTGCGCTGCCTTATGGAGTGCTTAAGGACACAATGAACATAGATTTACACGGGTGCATTGTTTCTGCTTCATTGACTCAGGCCGTTTAGTTTCTTCTAAATAGATTACCATTAAGGGGGACCATCCCATTTGCCAAACAGCAACAAAACCTTGTAAACATTCACTGTTAGTGAATGAAAGATCAGTCCAAATAGAATTAAGAATCCATGGACTAATTCATCAGCTTCCTCCACAAAGGCAGTACTAAACAGGGACTGCTGCACAGGCACGTGTTTATCCTCCAGCCTTAAGGAAGTGTAATTGATTTGATGGACAACTCCCTGTTTCTCTTCTATACTGGTGTTTGTATGCCCTTATAGTGACTTTAGGCCAGCACAGTCATTTGGAATTGGAACTTCACCTCTGTGTTAATGACGGAGCTCTGGGAAGTTTGGGCTGTAATGAGGCACCATGCAGGAGGAACTACCAGTTGGGATTCCTACCGTAGCCACACTGTAAAAAAGAAAACTACGCTTTATTCAGAAGAGTTAGTATTCTGAATGGCTCTGACATGAAATTGCTCGTAA
>JASCQY010000089.1:3769057-3803457 GCA_030264315.1 Sardinella tawilis | reverse complement strand
GGGGTGGGGGTTTGGGGTGTGTGTGTGTGATGGGGGTTGTGTGTGTGTGTGTGTGTGTTTGGGGGGTGGGTGGGTGGGGGGGGGGAGTCTGAAAAATGTCTCCATCTCCATTCCTACAATTTGTCTCCTTGGCTTTGTGACGCTCCCTTTATCCAAAACAGCAGGTGCTCTAATCATGTTAAGTGCCATACCGCATTTCTCCACAGGATGAAAGGATCCTATACATCACGGATGAGTGTCCAGAGGAGGCGCGCAGCGTCTGCCACCCTATCTGATCAAGCGGAGAGCACTCTGTGTCTGCTGGGACCAAACAGGCAATACTTAAATCCAGCCTCTCAAGTGTCCCTCTTATTGGGAGTCATGCCTATATTGGACTCCAGGAAGTCAAAAATGAGAAATGGTCAAAAAAAAAAAAAAAACATCCAGGGAGAGAGAAAGAAAGTTTTTCTTTTCTGGTGTCTTGGATTCCATTACACATGATGTTCTGTATTCTAGATTATTCCACGATATATTCCGTGCGGTACTTCATGCCCTATATTTTACATCATTCCTAGATTATATTTATCAGACCTAATTCTTGATGGGCTGCATTAAAATAACAGATGTCAAAGATGATAATAAGTGCTGTTTAAAAACTACATGTCCAATTAAATATGAGGGCACTTTATAGATGGCCAATTTTATATGCCCCAAATGCATTTCAAAATACAGGTTGAAGTAGTACACCCACATTACATAATACAAAACGATGGCTAAAGTGAGCTACTCTTGGCAGAGCTAGCCTGTGGTCATATTTCAACTCCTCAGTAATGTCTTGACCACCTTGGCCTGGTTCACTTCCATGTTTACACTGAGTGCTCACCGAGAGGCAAAATGGAGTGTCAAAATGTGTGGCAACAATAGCGCAGAGTGAGAGGCCGCTCTCTCCCAAACACACAGCGATTCAGAAAATGTATTTAATGCAATTAATAATTGAAGACACGAGAGCACATGCTTGTCAGAATGATAGATGCATGCTTCGCCAACAATGCAGTTCACTTCTCCCTTTAAGAGCAGAGGGACTTTGCTAACTGACCTTGAGTAGTGGTGCAGAGGAGTCAGGCCTTTGTGGAGCGTTGAGGCACCCCATAATTTACTGCCCTTATCCCAATTAAAGAACTGTAAAAACATTCAAATTAATGCAGTCTTAACTCTGGGAGCAGGCCCTACTTTCTTAATTAGTGCATAATTATTCACATTTTGATATCCGGGAAAATGATCACATGGAAATTATTTCAGGCACTGTAACAATAGCTTATGAGGGGGGGGAAAACTCTGTCCCAAAAACTCTATTAACATGTGGAAGCAATTAACACTTAATTACATTGGAAGTACTATTCCTGTTGATGTTTGATAGGCCCTGCCAGTCAGTATGGTGTGGAAATCTGTGGACTACAAAAGTCCTCTACAGAGAGTGAATCAAAACAAGATGCATATGCTTCAGCTACAGCAGAAAGAACATGTGACATTTCACATGTCTCTGAGTGTTCTCCGCATATCTACATTGCACAACGCTTTGGTTAAGCAGTAATTTGGATTCCTCTTATAGTTTCATATACATGAAAATGATCCAAAGGGCAGTGGAAATAGTTTGAAGGGTTTGAAGTTGGATTGTTACAGTACTTTTGAATTACTGTAATATTTAATCCCGTCCTTGTAATAAGACTCTGACAGATAAGTGAAAATAACCCTATGGCTATCTGAATACTAATAAAGGTTTAAGAATATGCTGATAAAATTGTAATATTTCATGGGCTGAAATGGAATGTCTTCAGAACTAGAAACACTGAGCTATAAGTAGCCAAGTTTGAAGGGTGTGAGAGAGTGAGAGAAGGATTTTCATTGTCTTTCTTTCTATCTTTCTTTTCAGTGCTATGTAATTTGAAATGAAAGTGAAGGAAAGAGTGAAAGTTTATGTGAGAGAAAGATAGTGAGAGGGAGGGAGAGAGAGAGAGAGAGAGAGAAAGAGAGAAAAAGGGAGGGAGGGAGAGAGTGGGGGAAATTTAATATGGTTTCTCTGTAACTGTGTGGAATCAAGAATAAAAAAAACATGACACCTCTGATGAGTAGTGTTGATGGTGAAAATAGGTGATAAACACAGTGGTTAATTTTGGTTTGTTTTGTTTAGTCTTTCTCACTGTACTCCATGGCCAAAAGAGCATTTAGGGAAGAGGCCCCTGTGTGTGTGTGTGTGTGTGTGTGTGTGTGTGTGTAGCCATTCTCTCACACAAAGAGGAAGTGACCCCTGCTGCGTCTGACCAGCGCTGGGACGCAGTGCGCACACAGACACCGCCCCAACAGCTGGGCTTTGAACTTGCGACCCCACTACTCTCAGGGTCAACAAATTAGTGCTCTGGCGTATTGACCTATGGAATAGGCCGACTTCTCTCAGGATGAAATGTTTGCACAAGCGTCCTGCTTTAATAAGGCTATGTCATCTGAGGGGGCGTGGGGGGTGGTGGGGGGATGGGGGGCTGTACGTGTCATTGTATCTGCGCTGAGCTAATACAGCAATAATATTTACATTCACAGCAAATCAAAACACTTGCATAGGATCGAATGGGAAAGCCAGTGAGTGGGAATCAAATGCATCCTGCTCCACGGGGCCTGGCTGGGAAATAGAGAAACTCGGGCCTGTAATAACATCACTGCTGAATTTTATACAATTATGAGGAGCGGAAGAGGTGGCCTTTCCACACAGTCTGTGTGATTCGATTAAAAGCACATCAAAGATGGCTTCACTGTTCATCTGTGAGACTGAGTCATCACTTGCACAAAGAAGTTCCCCACATCCTGGCCTTACTTCACAAAGGGCCCATACATGACAGAGATTGAATTCAGAATTCATATGAGGCATGTGCTGTTACTCCTTTGTGTGATTTCCAAAAGACAACAGCTGCTTTCACTTCATTTTGTTCATGTCCTCGGCCTGTTTTAGCGGTTTCTCTAACATGCAGTGGTTTGGAAGCGGGAAACACTGTCACTTTCAAACACCATAGGCATGCTAAGATGAAAAACATCCATTAGTAACTAGTTCATAGACCATAATAATGTCATTTTCCGGGCTAAACTCTTCGACCAAACATTGATTCAATTAGCATGGATTCAGTTGTTATAGGCTTCATTGCTAATCGCACTGTCCAGCAAATACACTGTAATTATTCCTTTTTGGTGAATTACTGGTGAATTAGTCCTTTTTGAAATCCAGGAATTCAGAAACCTCACATTATTCTATAAAGGATTCTATAAATCCTTTCGAATGGTTTTATGGCATCAATTTTATGGTAAATTTTACTTTTGTTTTCTTTCCTCCCTCTCTTTGTGTATCTTTGAGCGCAGTGTCAAAATAAGGTATTACAGGGACATTGGCCTAAATCATTGTTATTGAAAGCTGATCCAATAATATGACAGACGCTTTATTATGACAAGCTAAATTATGGATGTCATCTTTAGCTTTATCCATATAAGCCCTGTTAGCATAATTAGAATGCTTCCAATAAGCATACAGTCTCCATGAAATAACCCATTATGAATTGCTTTATAGTGCATGCAGACATGCGGAAAAGTAATCAATCGTGGAATATTTCAGCACTTTGTCTAAATTATGATGGAAACTGTAAATGTGGTGTTGCTCATAATTGTAGATAAGTTGCCTCATGCTTTAAGCTAATAGGGAAATACAGCGGTATGGAATTTGGAAATCAATTAAATGCATTGCGACAGACCATAAATTAAAGCAGCGCTATTGTCAGATGTCTTTATTCTGGGAGTCTCAGGGGCACGTGGCTGTCTTTAATTGTGGCTTGTGGCTCTGTGTCACTTCAAATGCACTGGGCAGAGGAGGTCTCTGGGAGGCCGCATGTCTTGCTGCTTTCCTTTCCTAGAAGTACACCTAGTTAAATCGTAAAGACATGTTTGCAATTAAAAAATATGTAGACTTGATTTTCCAAAAGAGGGTCTTAGCAGGGCCACCTTTAAAGTTTGGTTATGTAAAAGAAAATAAATTACCCCTCTCGCAGCTGATAAAATATTACTACAAATTAATCCTTGGAGGTTACCGCATGCTCCTACTCATTACTTTCAAGTACAGAGGTGTAGCCACAATTAATACCGCCTTTCATTACAATATGGATATTTCCTTCTTGTCCTTGGGACACCACATCTTAGAAGCCCTGAAAACCCCACCCATCCACCCCACTCACCCCCCCACACACCACCCTCCAGTTCCCTCCAGCCTCCCCACCCGTGCTTCATTGGTGGGGAGTCGCGTGTGGATGTGGGAACAGAGGCCTATAGCGCCTGTCCTGCTAAATGAGGGGAGTCTGAAAGCAAAGAAGAGGATATTATTGCGTTTCATCATATCAAAGGTGATTTTTGTTCTGCTAATAGCGCACGACAGCTCAAGGCTCATGGCAGGCTACTGCGCCCACGTGACGAATCTCGGAAGACCCTTCTGCTAAGGTGCACGGCATGCGCTCCCTTCTCCGCAATGCTGAAAAAAAATTCAACATCATATGTACATTATTTGAGCTCTTATTACCTATGGAGCAGCTAAGAATATTGTTTAGTCACTGACTGCATATTTAATAATTAGCTAATGAACATAAGTGCCTATGAGCAGGTGGTGCACTGGCAGGAAATGGCCTGCTCAAAACATAAACACAAAACGCCCTGTGCTCTTGTTTTGTTGTTTTTGCAATGCACCCTATCAGACAGGTCTTCAGCCGGCAGCTCCGTTGCTCTTTTCAAAGTCAGAGACGAAACGAATCTATGTGAAAGGCGGTCGGCGGTGTGTGAACATGTATACACAGGAAACACACCGAGTGAGTGTGAGGGGAGCGTGAGCCGCGAATCGTCACAGCGCTCCTCACACGTCCTGCCCTGTCCCCTACCAGAGCGCTAAGGCTTTTGACAGACAGCTGGCAGCGCAAGAGCAGGAGACTGAAAGTGTGAGAAAATGGGGAGAGAAAAAAAGAGAGAGAGAATTTGCATAAAAGTGAGAGGGAAGAAGGAGAGAGTGTGAGCGCGGAACTGACAGCCGGGGTCAGAGTCTCTCTGTTTAATGACACCGCCAGTTACACCTTTTGGATTGTTTAAATATGAGTCCACAGTTTCAACAATCATCATCTCAACGCTTCCGCTCCTCATAGCCAACAGCCAGGAAAGTGACACGTAATTACACACTTGCTGATGGTATCGCCAGCGCTGATAATTAAAAGTGCCACTGGAGGATTGCCATTGCTAGTCTACAGCTGGGATGTTGTCAGGAGGTGGAAACTCCAGCAGCTCCAACCACCTATCCTGACGCCATCACCCGCCACTATCTGCCTCTCCAGGCCGGACCGCCGGCCTCCGGTGTCAACGCCACGCGCAAGGCCTCGGCACATCATTCACGATGTCTCGCACAAATGGAGGAAAATCTATTAGCAGGCGGACCAGTGATACACAAACACCATAACCTGGGGGTTAAACAGCACAAATGGACCACAATCTGGCTAAGCCATCCATTGATCAGGGTGCCTCCATTACAGCAACACTTAAAAATCGGATTTGACAATGTGCCACTTTTTAAAAAGCCTATTGTAACACTCGGGCGATTCAGCCAATACAGATTTGTAAGGGACAAGTGCAATATGCCATTTTTACTCTATTTCTCAAAAAGGCAAATATAGGGCTTCCTCCAGAATACACACTGATTTTGCTTGGAAAAAATAAACATCAAGGATGTCATATTTGTATGTGTCTTTTCCTGAAAGTAGTGTTTAGTGGATCTCCTTTGACCAGATTGTTTAAATAAAAAATGTAACAAACAATGATGCTGTAGATTTGATGTTTCCCAAATTCTGGCCTGCAGGTGAGCTAAACTATGAAGGTAAAGTTAACTTCACACCGCTTTCTTAATACATCAATATAATAGAGACATGAGATGACACAGTATTAAAGTTTTGTTGGTGACTTCATTAATAACTATCTGAAGTCAGAACAAGCCATATGCTGGCTTTCTTTTATCCACCTAAAAGTTCCTCTCCTAAGTAAGAGAAGTACTCAAAGTACAAAGCTACCTGTCACAAGCTCAGCTATGCTGTGAGTAAGATTTCAAGGCATTCTTGTTTCATCTGACAAATGGTGAACAAAACAATAGCACTTTAAAACTCCTTTCATAATGCTGTCAAGGAAAAAAAAGTAGAAATAAAACTACAAATCAAAAAGGGAATTTCCGAATGGATGAATCTGTCATTTTGTACAGTTTTCGGCATTCATATGTTTTCTGGTTCTGTCAAACTGCGAAAGAACATCAAATATTAAGAATGAGAATCTATTCTACATTGAATGGAACATGCAACCAACTGTGTGAGCGTAATATCTTGTTTTATCCAGGCCTTTGTTCTGACTTCATAATTGGCTCCAACAGAAAGTCACTCTCCAGGGGACTATTGATCGATAACGGGATAACAAAAAAAGTATTACAGAAAGTACCTTCATGTTTTATCAAAGTACTCAGTCAAACATAATGGGAAAAAAGGATTGTGTATTACAAGACTATGAATATTACACTGGTGCGGCATGTATTTAAAATACTGATGTGAGAGCAAATCTGCAAAATAGTAATGGCCTTGACTTGAGAAGCTGTGGATCACTTAAGCCCAAATCAAATCAGGCTCTGCACACAGTAGATTTGTACCACTGCAGCCCCCCTCCTTAACCCAGAGTCAGCTTGGACTGAACCAAAAAAAAAAACAGTTAAAATGATTTGCCAAGGCATGGTGCCATTTTTGACTTACTACTGATCTCAACAGGCCTCCTCATTTCGATGAAATTCCAGCCCTGTGTTTGTGAATGCCACTGAGTCACTGAAAGGTTTTGCGCGGGGCTCACATCTAAAAGACTGGCGCTGTGGTGGAGCAGCGGGCCAGCCTGACTCGACACCGTGGGCCTCCCCGTTTCATCTCCATAGCCACCCTCCACCCTGCTGAGAAAACAAATCAGATTCGTCCATATTCTATCAGCCTGCGCATAGTGTCACATCACTAATAAGCTGTGGATATGTACATTTTAATACGCCGGGCTCTGGATGCACAAAAGGCCCTTCCCCCGTCACCCAGCCTGCTCTTTCTCAGGTCGGTCAGGCCTCTCCGGTGATCTTTGTGACCCCTGGCAGGTCTGCAATCATAACTTGATCTTCATAAGACGCATCACGCAGAGAGAGAAAAATACAGATGCATTTATTCATTTTTCCTTTACCTTGATAACAACATGACACCACAGCGACATTTTTTTTTTCATTAATAGAAGTCATGTTTTCGAGAAATTAAAAGGGCAACAGGCTGTGTGGGCCCGTGACCTCTTGTAGGGCTCGTCGCTTACACAATGTCTTGTGTTTAATTCCCCTCACATCCTTCAGGTGTGTGTCACATATACACAAATAACAGGGGTCACGGCATGCAAGTCGTACATATTAAACAACTCCCCAAGGCCCACGCCGTTTAATGACTTTTTAATATCGTGTTACGAGCTGTGGCCAATTAAATACAGAATCTCTCTCTGAGAGAGGATGCTGACTCAAAATACCTCCCACACTGTGCAGTGTGCACAGATAATCTGCACTGAGTGTAAGGTTTTGGATCAGCCTGACTCCTGTAAGTAATATTTTTCAAAGATGTATGTAGGTCAAGCATGCAAAAAAAAAAAAAAAAGAAAAAACAAGATAATTCTGGCTAACTGTGTGTACCTTTCCAAATGATTTGCTATTCTTCTCTGATCTGTTTGTAGCGCTCTTAACCTCCATCAGATGGGCTGTCTCAGCCTCTGTCCACGCTGCCCAAACACAAAGCTCAGCTCCAGCTCCAGCTCCAGCCCCAGCCCCGCGTCATAAGAATGTGTTGATGTCCACAGGCCAAGACGCATGCTGGGGGGAATGATGATGGAGTAAACAGTGTTGGGCAGTAAACGCGGGCTTGGCCGTAAGAAGCCGCGCTCATTAGACTTCTCAGCGAGGGCCGCGAGGCCTTTCACTTCTAGGTTACTGCCTCATTTCCTTCTGACGGCTCTTTAGGGCCACTGCTGATGGCTTCTGGAGCCGAGCACGGAGTGGACAGGTGTCCGCCGTTGTGAAACCTCCAGCGCAGCTGGTACCATCTGGCACGCGAAAGCCCATTCACTGGGCTGGCACAGACCTGCCATCCCCTGGTCCACAGAGAGGGGATGTCAAGGGCAGCCATGGTACAAGCTTACTCACAGGGCAACCTAGGCTCCCCTGGGAGTGCCTACAACTGAGGGTAGAGGGTAATTTAGTTTCCACACCCGCACAAGGCCTGACCTCCACGGGATTGGCAACAATGAGCCTCATCAATGCCAAATGTGAGGACCCAGGCTGGGAGACGATGCGTGGGGGTGTGTTTGTGCAAGTCGGGCGGCCTTGTGCGGAGCCGTACTACCTGGTCATTAAAGACTGGGCAGCCCCTATCACTGTCATGGACCAGATAGACAAAACAAGCAACAACAACAACAACAGCAGCAGCAGCAGCAAAACAACAGCAGCAGAAGCACTATTCTCTCTAATTCTAAATGACCATTTGTTTACTGAGAATAGTAAGTAGAATTGTGCCACTAAAATCGGCCCTCAAAGAGTCATTCAAAGCATGTAAGTAGGGCCAGCATGTAAGAAAGGGGAAAAAAGGCTCTCTCTCCCCCTAAAAAAAAATCACTTCAGCAAAAATCTCATGCAAGAGTAGATACAAGAGCAAATCAGTGGTGATGTGACACTCCCATCAGGAACGAGCAGGCACAGCATTTGTGTGATATTAAATTACTCACAACATTCTCATGGTCCGTTTTGTGAGGAAAACGAAATAAATATAATAATAGATATGGCGTTTAAATAACTGACCACTTTGCACTGTTATGGGGAAATCGGTCAGGCGTGTGGCGTGGAATACAAATCCTATTTGTGTGTGCTCCCTCCTCAGCCTGCTCCCAACTGGGCATTTGTATTCATAACGGCGAGGATGGATAGCCTAGAACAATGCCAGCCATCTATTTGCTACGAGGCATCCAAGCATTTACGCCGTCACTTATGACAGCTTTGACGGACATGTATGATAGAAAAAATATCTCCGAGAACTCTGTACATTTAATAAACTGATTACATGTCTTAGAGATGGGGATCATGTCCTCATTTTTTCTCGCTCTAACTATGCCTACTGCGAGCACTTCTTGTAGGAAAGTAGCTTAAGATTGCCGACAACTATGGCAGTGGGCCATGATTTTAACTGAAGGGACATATTTGACAAGTGTCAGAATATTCCCCCTTCCACTGATAGATGGTGCGGTAATGAAACCCTCCACACCTGTCTGTGCTTTATATTAGCCAGTGGTGTTCAAAACCCATTTGAAACATAATTGCACTGCAATGGTTCCCTCCCCAGACCAGGCGAACAGCAGGTTGATAAAAATCATGTTCTATGATTGTTAAACGTTTTCCTAATGAAGCCAATGATCGTGGCATTTCACAGCAAATGCCTCTATCAAGATCTCATACTGTGTGTAATGCTCTTCTCGTGATATGATGTTCTGTCCGCCCGTTAGGACTGGGACTCCATATGCAACTGAAAATGATTGAAAACGATGGTTTACATTGAAGAACAGGTGAAGTAGATTCATCAACTTGACCACAGATCATCCCATGCAGTCTATCTTAGTCATCCAACAAGATTGAATCATCATGCAAGGGAAATAATTGGAAGTCATGAAATGCACAGAGAAAAAAAAATCAATGAAAAAAAAGAAAACAATCAAAATGGCCCCCTTAAAAAAGAATCGATCAGTGCTTGTATACACTCATCATAGGATTCCCCTATGAGTGGAGCTAATCAGCCTGAGAAATGAGTAATATGCTAGCAGTCAGATTGCAAATGCATTGCAGCTAAAAGTGGGGCTAGAGTCATGAGGCTAGCAATCGCTAATTGCTTTCGCCCCAAATGTTTTGTTATTGTACTTGGCAAGATCAGCATAGTCATTCCACTAGCCTCAGCTTTGCTAATGTGTTTTTCTTTTCTTTGTTCAGATTTTTTTTCTCACAGTATTTCACTGTCTGTGCGCTGTAAGTTATGAAGTTCAAAGAGGAAATCACAAATTACTCCCCGTCAAGGGAGAAAAAATAAAATAAAAAATAAAAATAAAATAAGAGACATAATAAATAAAAAAATACAACAGGCAAGGTCACCCAGACAGCATGCCTTGCAGTGGCAGAGTGTGAGGTTGCGTTGCAGTTAGGATGATGTGAGGGCAGGCCTAATGATGCGTTCCAAAGTGATAGTTATGGGAAGACCCTGACACCTCTGCCCATGTCCTCGTGCACTGGCACTTGCCTTCCCCCTCTTCTCTCCCATTTTATCAATTTTCGAGTAAGTGATGGAGACTGGAAGATATATCTGTCTTGTGACTCCTAACCCCTGACCAGGTCAACAGCGCCACGAGTAGCAGGGGCTCTGCCAGCCCTTATCATCCATTCTATCTTGCAGTCATTCAGCCATTTCAAGGCCATTCTGATGCAGTCGAAAACCAGACACCACTTTAAATTTCATAAGCCCTGGACATGTGGTTTGGAGGGGAAGGGGGGTGGAAGGGTGTGGGGTGTGTGTGTGTGTGGGGGGGGGGGTGGTAGGAAGAAAAAGAATGATAACATATGAGTCCTCTCCCGACTGTCTGCTCACTCTGCTCAATGCTGTCATTCATTAGGGTGCAGATCGGGAGGCTCGGCGAACCCTCACTAACTTGGTAATTTGATAAATGGAGCAGCTTTGCTCTCATGGTTATCACTCTGACAATCAAACAACCACATTATTGTATTACAAAACACTGGAAAGACCTTCAACCCAAAGTATTCCTGTACGGCTGGGATAACCCCACGCTCGGCTGTGTCATCGGGCTATTCCGCCTGTGTCACAACTGGTTCTGATTAAAGCACCACCAAAAAAATGCTGCTGTTATATCAGTATTGGAAAAGAAAGCAAGAGGCTTTCTCACAAGGAGGCTGGCTAGCTGATAGGGTAAATAAATAGCACATTTTTTCAGCTTGCCTTCAAATTCTGTTTAAAAGCATAACTGTGTTTCTTTATTTATTTTTATTTTCTATTTTTTTTTTTTCTATTTAAAATCCATGAAGGTATCCAATCAATTAGATTAATGATATACTAGACATTTGGATTTATAGTTCTGGTAACAGTACAAAACACTTCCATGATATGGATGGAGCTGTGAAGGCAAACAACTGAAACAGCTAGAAGTTACTGTCTTAGTCTCCAAGATGTTTACAATTCCACATGACTTGCCTTTCTCTCTCTCCCTCGCTCTCTCCCCCTCTCCCCCTCTCTCTCTCTCTCTCAGATATGTGGAGGCAGGAGGGGATAATCACGTCTGGGTACACATTTTAATCAGGCCCCCCAATCAAAGAGATAATTGGATTGCATTGCCTGATTGCAAAATGCACTGAAATTGGATGGCAAATAAATTGCTTAAAACTTGTGGAAAAAGAGGATTAGAAAACAAAGAAGGTCCTCGATAAACAAAAAGAGGGCATGTGTGTGTACTCACAATCATTACCCAGCAAGGTCCTGCACCCAGCCTCGCTATTAGCTTGCATTTCCCCCCTCTCGGAGTCCAACGCTTCCCCGCCAAAATAAATAAATAAAAAGGCTAAAAAGTGACAAGCAGATTCAGATGAATACAGTAGTCAATTAAGGGGGCCACTCACATGCAGTAATGACCTACTAACCTGCCTACGTGCCGCTCTCACATGCTCCTCCCTCCTGGGAGCCCTGCCGTCACGGCATTATCTATGGCCTCCTCTCTCCATGCGGGCAAATAAGCAAGGGGGGCTGAAATGTATGGACTCTACACATCAGGGTTCTCTGGGCTCATTGCACCTCACTTCAGGCAAACGAGGGGGGCCAGCAGATTTATATGTTTATCCGCCGCTAAAGCAAACCCGCCAGGGTGCAGAGGCGAGGCGCTCCATAATAAAGCATGCGCGTGCGGAGGGGCTCTGACTCGGCTGTATCCGAAATCCATCAACCTGTACCAAACAATAACGGCATGGCCCGAGCCCTAAGTCATTACAGCTAATAAACTGAGCGGCTCTCATTAGAGGAAACACGGCACACATTATAACTGCATTATGTTCTGGGCAATACAGTATATTAATTTCCTCACCATAATGTGTGTTTTATTGCTTCCAATAAGCATTTTTAATAAGCAAAGTGATAAGTGCTTCCCTTGTAAAACGTCTCCAATTAGAGCAGCATCTCCAAATGCACTCCCATAACGAAGTTAGAGGGCCTCGCTAATGACCGCCCGCACACCCCAACTTCCACACACAAAAGAAACTTGACACAAGTAAATAGACATAAATAAACACCCCTGCTCCACGCAGAACAAAGAGGCCCTTTGGAGAGCCCCAGTGGACCACATTACAGGTTACATCACACACAGCACAAGGAAATGGGCTTAATAGCAGCCAATGCCAGATCACACTCCACTCATACTCATACTCATTGCATGCATGGGCCTCCTGCCTCTGCTCACTGGCTACAAGAGAGATGAGAATCATAAATGGCTTGACTGTGTGGATGAATGGGAGACAGTAAGGGGGAAAGAAATGTAAACAATGTTTACACATGAAAACACACAAGAAAAAAAAAAAACACACGTTTGGACTGGGAAGGAGTTTGAATGTGGAGCTCATAAATCAGCTAGCTTTCTGAGTTCTCATTTAAAGTTAAGAATATGGTTGGAAAGTAAGCATGTTAATTGGCAAAAGTAGAAAAAGATGTGATTTACTACAAAAAAATAAACACAATAATATAAACGGTAGAATCTTTAAGGGAGAGCGAGGGAAGAAGAAAAAAAAAATATATATTTTCCCTCTTCAAAATTGCATGGTCTACCGTGGATTGTTATTGCTAAAGTAGCATGACAGGTTATTTTAATAGATGTTCTAATGTAGGGGGCAAACTGTACAGTCCGCTCAGGCCTCCCGCTAATTAGAGTGGCTGAAGGTATTTCTGGTGCCTCCATAATGAAAGCTTTAAGGAAGGATAGTTCGTCTTTAATCTCAGGCGCCTGTCCTCTGGGTACAATGTTAAGGCATCTCCAAAACATAACATTCTAATTAATTTTATTTTTCAGGAGAGTTTCAATAAAGCAGGCCAGTGCCTTATTTATGTGACTTACAAACACTGTTTGCTTTCATAGAAGGGCAGCTAATTGCTTCTCGGCTTGACATCATTACATGGATCTGCAAGGGGATGTAGACTGTTTAATTAAGGTTGGTTGCAAGTTCATTATGTGATTCACATAGAGCCTTGCGCTCAGTGCACACCAGCAAAGCCTTCCCCAGTAATTTAATATAAAGGACCTTTTGATTTCCCCTTTTCTTACCAGGGCTCCCAGCCCCCCCAAAAAAACACACACTGTTTTTGCAGGACAGTCTTCTTTTTTTCTCTCCTCCAGATATGTTAAGTATGGCTACGGGCGGCTCTGACAAAGCCTGTGGTAATGGCTGTGTGGTTAAAGCCATGTGTTATTTCACACTGAGAGGAGAAGTTGATGCGTGATGGCACGACACATTTATCAGCGCAGGGGATGCGTGGTGTTATCACTCTAATTGATTGGCGCACGCTTAACCAACACTAATGGCCTTTAGATGAAGTCACCTGTCCTTTACCGCACCCTTTAACCGAACAACACATTTCATTGCTCATCCAGTTTTTCACCCGGACAGCCTGGAGTGCTGTGTCATTTATCTCAATTACTGATTCTTAAATTAATCTGATACGTCCGCTCCACAAACCCATGTACAGTACTTTAGATATCTGTGCTGTGAGAATGCGATTAAGTAATGGAAAATAATCTAATTTAACATGTTAGCATCAAATGGTTATATAAGTGGATCTGTTAATATTTATTTATTCTTAATTATGCAGTGTTGTCTGGTTTGTGTCGACACAGCTTGCAGGGGACCATCCATCCTGAACAAGAAGGCCATTTTTAAACTGTCAGGGAAAATGAACGCGCCTATTAACAACTTATTCACTGTAATATCCCTACAATGAGACCTCGCCATAGGTGCCTGTACACTCCACATGGGAGGCCCAGCTTGCAACCAAAACAAACCTTCACGGTGCAATACGTCCTCAGTCTTCCAACAGACCTTGCTCACAGACTTACAGTGAGCCATAGATTTTAGTTCAACATTTCCCAATCGCCTCTTTGTTTTCTTGGCAGTCCGAAAGGCATGCAGTGATATTTGGACTGAGAAGTGGGGTGTTGCTGCAACAGCCTGCAAGGGTTTTGCAACTAACAACACATAGCGTGGTTATCATCCCCAGCAAATAAAGAAGAAAAAATATATTCTCAAAGACACAAGCAATTTGAATATAGCTCAGGGCTTAGAGAAGATGCCATAGTCTTATAATCAGAGAGACAATACCTAGAAGTAAAGGGGCTTCAAAGCTTGTTTGCTTCTAATTGATGTTTTTATGTCTCGTGTCCCCCAGTCATTCCCTGCTAGGCCCAATTCCACAACCTCAAAGAACTCACTCCTTGTCAGAAGATACAGTCAGGCTCAGTTCATTGTATGCTTTTCACTCTGTACATGAGAAAAAAAAAATAAAAATCCGCAGCGGCTTTTGTGTTCCCAGAGAACATTTGGCTCTCTGTCAAAGAAGAAGAAGAAAAAAATATGTATCAATTTGTGCTCTCTATGAACACTGTGTGGAAAAAAAAGAATGAGGCAGAAAAAAAAATACAGTGGTTTGCATTCCAACTATTGGTGCCCATTCAGCTGAAAGAGACTCGGCTGTGGGAGATTCCATTCATCACACAAGTCTGCGGCAGACCTGGCTTAGTTGGGCCAGCTCATCCTTATTTATATGATATATAAAGAGAGGCAGAAATATGGGGGGGGGGAAGACCCACCTATGTGAACAGTGAATGAAATATCTCGTTTACAATGTAATGACTACAACAAAGCAGCAGCCACCACCGCAGTTGCAATCCCCCAGCCACTACATTGAGCAAACTCCTCTCCAGAGTCTGATTCTGTGGGGCAGATTAATGTACAGAGATCTATGGAGAGTTCCCAGGCTGGGATCACCACGGGGACGGGGAGGCTTCACACAGCCCCGCACTGTTAGTGCGCCGAGCCACGCCGAGTGTATAAATAGTGGCGATGTGCTGGCCTTAATGACGGCAGAGCAGCACGGCGGTGCCCCCGGGCGAGCCGGCTCACAGGAGGCTTGTGTGGGCTCCGGCTGAGAGGCACAGGCTGGTCCCCGGCACTGGGCACGGCTGCTCAGGCTGACCTTGTTCAGGGCTCCCCGCCCGCAAATGGCTTTTCAAGCCATCAGCACACACACACACTGCGAGCCTGAAAATTGATATGTTTACACAGGGTGCAATTATTTATATGACTTCAGTCCTGCAGGTATGAAAATGATGTGGTTTGATTTCTTCCCCACACTTCTTGGGGGGTGGGGGGTGGGGGAGATGGGCTTTGTGGGGGGTTGCTGGGGTTAGGAGCTAGTGTTTCTTAGAGCTAACCTTGCCAAGGTCAATGAACACGAGCTCAAAATTGCCCGAAATCTTTTAACTTTACCCATTCTTACCCGTGTCAAATTAAACTTCTCAACACATCTTAATACAGTACATGACTTTATGTTGTTGTTCAAATATTCTTTTAGAAAACAAAATTAAAATAAATTATTATTCTGACATTATAGTTTCAAATCAATATTTTAGATCTATGGTCTTAAACTATCCTCAAAGTATACAGTAGTCTATGATGATGTGCTAAATATCTGTCAGATCACATTTCTCAGAGCAGTCAGATGCAAACAAAGCTTGTTCTAATGATTTTTACACCATTTCTTTCTTAGCCCTCTTTAAAGCCCATTAAGTTCTAATTGTGTTCATTGGTGCTGACTAAAAAATTCAGAAAAAAATAAATAAATTAAGGTTGCGGTTACTGTAATATGCAAAAATAAATAACTTGTAGCAATTCAGCCATGTTGTAAATCATTTGTGCTGTCTCCACTTACTCCGGCAATTAATTTTTAGACTATTGAGCATGTTGCTAACAGCACATAATAATACTAAGCATGCATTTAGCTTGCCACATTAACTCGTTAACAACGCTGCCTACATATGGTGTCCTGTAAATATGTGTCCTCTGCAGTCTGCAAATGATGAGAGTAATTACTGGGGGCCCACAAAAAATAATAATGACAAAAACATCCCTGCCTTTCTAATTATCACACTATGGCCAGAGATCCATGTGTACACCTCTTGTCCTTTAGTGCCCTAGCACCACATTTGTGTGCTAGTCAATACTTTAATCGACTTAAATAAATACATTAAATCAAAGGGGTGATGTGAGTGCTATTGTTTGAATCGTGGGCTTTTATGCTAAAGTTGTCTTACTTGAATGGAAATGTCGCTTATGTGTTACACATGTATTTGTCTCCTTCCATTTGCGAGCTGTTAGTGTGGGGGAATTCTCCTGATCATTGGGCCCTGTGTGTATTGGGCGGGATTAGAGGCAACAGCAGCATGCCTTCAGTGATTATCCTGACAGCGCTTCCACTGACCAGTGGCGGAACACTCCCACTGTCTAATTGACATGTACGATCGAGCAGGTCCTGTTATCCGCCCTTACAGAGAATAAATGGATTGGAGAATATGTATTCCATGCTTGGACTACAAAATCAGGGCCTGAATTTAAGTTTGACTAACTCAATCAATGAATTTAGTAAAGATGTATTTGAGAGGGGCATTTAGGGATTATCCGCAGAGTTTAGAAATGAAATGGGGGGACATTCTGACAAATCTATCAAGGGGAAGATCAACAACTTAATGTTTAAACCAATCATCCTGAGCATATATTTGAACTTGGCTATGCAGATGCGCGGCTCAAGTCCCAAAGGTTGAAAAATACACTCAGAGGATCAACAGCCCTCGAGATGGCTAAATTACCACCAAAGCCAGGGAATTTATCAAACATGAATTTCAAAAAGGATCCTCGCCCGCAGGAAAAATAAGAGGTGCCCATTAACGCACATACAAAATAAATGCCTTCAAGGTTTAACTATTTATTTTTGACAAGCAATCAGCTTGAGCCGATTAATTTACATAGTGTGATAAATACCATCTGGTCCGCTATGTTGAGGATCTCAAGGTATGAGAATTCAGTATGCATCACAACTAATCAGTAAGATGGCTATGGACAACAGCCTTGGCCTTCTCAAATGTCTTCAGAAAATCTGATGGGAATTTCAAAGCCATTGATAAATAGCCCAGTGGAACTAGACTATCCAGCATTATAATTACTTGTATACTTTTATCAATTTGTGCCATGCAGAGGATTCAGATCTCACTCAGTGTTCCTAGTTGTGGATTGCCTGAATTTAAAATGGTTAAATCGGAAGAATTTTTTAAAAAGTTGAGAATGTGTGCTTTCGCTCAGATGAAAACAATGGAGGATCCAATGTCACCGACATAACAGACCACAGACGCGCACACACACACACACACACCAGTCACACACGTTGTTTTAGGTGTTTGTTCCTGGCTGTAATTTGAATATGCAACAAGCATTTTTCTGACTGAGGACAAGGCAAGGACTCCTGGGACTCTCTAGGTCCTTTCAGGAAGTTCCCTGAAATCTTAGGAAGTATTTCTTGCCAAGACAAACAAATCACTGCAAAGCTTTGAGCAATCTGTTATAGAGAACCCTTCCTGTTATGGAAAGTCACTGCCAATTTAAAATACTGTGAAACCAATATTTCATGTTCTCTGAAGTGCAGCTTTTGCTATGTTGCTCAGAAATTTCATAGCAGAGCTGTTTGGGATATTAAAACAGAGTGCCAATGAGAGTTTAGCGATTAAAAAAAATATATAATAATCTGCTTCTGAGTTCATACCTCTGAAAGTCAACTAAGCCATGCTTATCAGGCCTGTGCACTTCATTATATCTTAATTAAATTAAACCCTCTCTGTAATCTCACAATATTGATTAAAATGTGTGAAGTTAAAAAGATCATTAACTTGTAAGTTCACTCTCTAAGAACCTTTTTGATGTGACCTCTATTCCTCTTTCATTCCTTCTTTTCATTTCTCTCTCTCTCTCTCTCTCTCTCTCTCCCTCTCTCTCTCTCTGTCTGTCAATCTTAGCTCTCTATGTGTTTTGTTTTTCTTGGCCTGTTCTTGGTCTAAAATTGACTCTTATATGCACAAGTCAGGGCAAATTGCATCATCCACACACATAGACACACAAAAGGTTTATGGCTCCTGCAATGGTGTGGCATCACATACACCATATGCAGTTCTTTTGTCGTGGTCATGTTTAATGGTGTGTAGATCTAAGAAGCGCCACAATTTGCTTATCCCCCTCTGGCTGAGCGCATTGGATCCCACTTTCAGGAGTGCAGACAAATCATGTTGTTGTCATGGCCTGGGCGACAGGCTGGGCTTGATGGATGGTTCATTTCGATGTCCATTAATGGGATGATTTGTTTACAGTTGCACTCCAGGTCTGGGGGTCTGAGGAGTGCCACTATATGCTGGATGGCGGAGAGCAGAGATGATTTGTGTACCTGTGGCTTAGATTAGCTCCAGTCTCGATATTGAACATCATATTTCCCAAGGTGTTTTTCCTGGAGGCCTAACTGAATACCAGATGTCATACACATCAACTGTGTGGAGGGGATGAAGTATGCTTTTTTGTCACTGTGATACAAGAAGCCATAAAATACGCCCCAACAAAAAATATTTTCCCATCCACAAATATCCTGTGGACGGAATGCTTCAGCACTGGAGAAGCACAATGCCCCTTAGCATTGGGCTATTCACAAATTAGTAAGCATGCCTCTGAAATCGGGATATAGAATAATATTGCAGTTTAACATTTTAAACACTCGGGGAAGTGTTTTTTTTTTTTTTTTGTTTGATAGAAAGTCATGCCAGTTATCTGATGCATGTTGTTACAGCCCAGGCCTGAGCTCTTGCCAAGGCGTGATGGCATCCGACAGGCTCTCTCCTCACAGTGTGGAGTGGCGTGGCACGCGGAGCGAGACTGCGTCAGATGGAGAGGCCCGTCGACATCAGACAAGACGTCCCTTGGGACGCGCCGCAGCTGACGATCTGTAAGATGTGTCTGCTAATTATGAAAGTTAAAAAAGGAAAAAAAAAACTCAAATGGCTTTGAAGACGGGAAGCCTTGAAACTCTCAACAGGACTTTCACCGTAACCTTTCTCCCCGTCAAGATGGAGGGTCCCCTCGCTCAATGTGCACAGTCTCATAAATCTCCAGTCAGGAAGAAGGGCCGGTCATGTAGAGTTCACTGTCTCTTTTTTTCCCTTTTTTACGTATGTAATTTCATTTCATATAATTTTATTATGCTTCGCTCACTCAAATTACATGGTACACAGTGTGGCATTGATAGACTCAAGGTTCAGAAGTATAAAACTAATGAGCCAGGGAAAAAAATATGCAGGTGGTCAATACACTAATTCATAACATTTACACAAGTGAAACTATGGAGCTTTTAGCCCTTTTTATTTCAACCTTATGTCAATATATTGAAACCATCTGTGTGTAATGAATAAGACTATTAGAAAAAGCAAACCAAAAAAAAAAAAAAAAAAACTTCATCCATTGCTACCTCATACTGAAGGAATGCCCATTTAAAATAGACAGCATATTTCTGTGCAAACCGAGGTTCACTGTGATAAGGTCTTTGAATAACTGCATGAGAACTTGTTATTGAATGGTCGGATGGATCCCACCAGTCTCACTTTTATCAATGTTTCAAACATACCAGTTTACTATAGTCTTCATTACGATTTCACTTACTAAAAAAACAAAACATCCCAGAACACTGGTGACCATATTCTAAGCACAACAGCATGCTCAAAGAGATGACCGTTAAAAAAAAAAAAAAAAGAAAAAAAAAAAAAAACTTTTTTTGAGCCCGTCTTCCCTTTAATTCTTCCCAGGAGGGGCTGCGGCAAATCTCATGCCTCAGTAAAATCACCACAAGCCAGTGCAAAGCTGAGAACCTTCTGGAAACATCATCAGTGAGTCTTATACAAGGACACAGCCGTCAATCAGGCAGGCAAATGTGACGTGAATGGAGATTTACACATCTCATTTGTACTTCATTAAGGAGGCGCTGCAGAAAGAGCTCTCTGAATGCAGCCCGGCACTGTGGCTGTGCTGCCACCGCCTTTTGTTCCCAGCGCTGCTCTCTGAAGAGCCACATCAAGCCCAAGCACTTGCCACAACAAAAGGAGAGGAAACAAAGCAAAAACTATGCATCCTTGACATTTTTCATGATATAGAGGCTCGGAAATTGTTCCACTTCATTCTCGTTTATCATTGAATGGCTGAAATATCGTTACAAAAAAATGACAGAATAAATAGATTGTGTTCTGGGTGTGTTTTCGAGCAGTAAACATGCTGTGGCTAATGTGATCATCTGGTTGAGCTTAGATCTATAACACAGTACAACACCCTCTTCTAAGGAGCGTATGGCATATGCAGCCCTGTTTTTGTCCCACTCAAGAGTGTGTGTGGGGGAGATGTACCATTTGTGCACACACACACACATACACACACACACACACACACACACACACACACCAATGCGCAGTCCCCTGGGCCTGGGCTTCCCCGGGGAGCCAGAACTACTCCCCACAGTACAGCACACATAATTGTTCACAATCTAGCCTGAAATGGCACTAATCTGGAGCCATCCTTACACACTACATCACTGAAGATTCGCGAGAAGGAGGAACACGGCTCCGCTCTTTCCAGGGGAAAGAGGGCCAAGCATGGAAATGATCCAGTAATGGAACAGTTTGGTCGCATCACCTACAACAGTACTTCTTTCTTTTTTTCCCCTTCTGAGTAACAATGTGACTAAGGCAGAACCACTGTGTTTCACAAGCCGATAGTCAGAAGACTGAAGACTGCATCCAATCATAAAGGTCAAGAGTGTGCACTGGGGCCAGCTCTGGCATATTACTATGCTCAAGTTAGCAAGATCATTTTTCCACAAAACGCTGTAAACGCTGGAAGCGTTATGTTGCAAGCTTTATTCTCAATCACCTCGGAATCCATTAATGTTTCAGATTGTTCAAACAGGAATGGGTTCTCAGTGACTGTATTTCAGCCAATGCAATCATTAATTCAGCAGAGGCTACATCAGTGTTTTCTGCCTAACTTCCAGTCTGCCCTTGTGAACCAATGCCAGCCTTGGTCCCACAGTGCCATAAAGCATACAAAAATGGACATGAACTCTGACTGACATGAGCCTTAAAAGCACATCTCATTACTTGAGAAGTTCCATGTGAGTTGCGATTAAATAATGAGCTACATAGCGGGGCACTGCAACATAAGGCTGATGACAGGAGACAGAAAGTAGGCCACCTTATCCACAACCCTCTGGCCTCAATCTCACAATCTGTCCCTGCTCTTCCCACAGAGTAGGCCCCGTCTGGCCCTCGCTCTCGCCGCCCAGCGCAAAGGAAATGCTTTGGAAAATAAGACACATCCTTTTGGGGAGGACATCCTGGATCAATTACACTCAAGACTAAACTTGATACTCAACTTGGGCATGCTGCTGTGGCACGGGTGTTGATAAGTTCGTTTGGAGAGCGAGTTCATGTGTCAAAATGAGTTAACCTAAATTTGGACCATTTTCCAATTAGTTGGTTTCTGAAATATGTCCAAGTTCTTGTACGGTGTCTGAAAGCTGTCTAAAATGGCAGCTCTTGGACCAAAATATTGTGTGTTTCTCCCTACCTACTGCCTACTCACATTTTTCTATACACACAAAATTTCATACAATTATCTGTAGGGTTACCTAAACAATACGGAAATGTATGTTTTGAATGTATCTCCAAGTCTTAGCTCTTTTGTCGAAAAACTTTTATCTGTGTTTGTATTTAGGCCTACAAGATTAAGCTAGTTGGCTAAAGTTAGCTAGCTTATTTTACTATGACCAAGTTGAAATGTAGTACTGTAGATCTACACTATCCTATGAAGTATGTAAAATGACAAAATGTGCTATTGCCTTTACAACAAATGATTTTGTTGCATAATATGTAGTATATGTAGCCTGGCTAACACCAGCCTAAATCTCAAGTGAGATTTAGTCTGGGGACCACCTATACATTTTCTCGTTCGGGATTTCAGTTTTCGTTTGTCCAAAAGTTCGCGCATCGTCTTGCCATCTCTCCCCGTTGTGTGATTGGTTCCCAAATTCATGCGAAAATTTCGGCCATGGTCTCCAGGCTGCCGTGCAGTTTGGAACGAGTGTGCAAGGCAGCATGGGTATTCCCAGGCTATAGTATATGCACAACATATTGTATATTGGTTAGGCCTACTACCACTCCTCAAGCTTAACTGACCCATCTATAGAGCCATGAAGGTAATTAGTCCACAGAGGACATTGAGAAGAATTTAAACATCAATTTAATTGTTGCCTAGCAGGATGACTTGAGGTATAAACAGTAATAAAAAGTATTAAAGTAAGACTTTCCGGTTCTTTTATACTAAAATATAGCCATTCCTTAACTGCCCAGTGACATGACATTGGTTGCATTCGCTGTTGTACATTGAGCCAACAAGACAGAGAGAGATGTGCACTGAACACAACAACCAATTGGAGACCATTGTTTGGCCTGACCTCATGACAAACACTGCTTTGATAGCATGCACCCTCGCAACACATCACTGAGAATAGAACAATAGAGGATTTAACTTTACTCTGTGCACCCATACACTATAATTAAGTCCCTACCTCAGATGTTATAGCAAGCATAGACTGCAATTTTTTTTTAATGTCAGAGGTAGAGTCGAGCAAAGGCTCTTAATCAGACTACGAGACCTCCAGAAGCCTCCCTTCCCCCTCCACTCTTCATTTCCTCTCCTAATTACTCTGTCTTCTGATAAAGGCCCGGCTTTGGGATCATCAAAGGTCCTTGAAACAAAGAGCAATATATAGCAATTACCCAGACTTTCATCTGCATGGAGCAGATTAGCAACGAGCAGACGGCCTCCACTCCGAAACTCTCCATCCATCCTCACCCCTCACTCCACTGCCACCGCCACGCCGTGGCTGCTTACCAACGAGATATCTTGGCCTCGTCCTGTCTTTTCCGAGCATCTGCTGGTGTTACCCGAGTCAACAAAGAGGGAAGCAAAACCGGTTACGTTTCGGAGCAGATTTTTAATTGTGCCGTTTCCTCTCGTGCTAATTGTTCCTGGTCAAACTGTCTTGCTGCTCGGGCTAATTGACTCATTAGCTGATCACGAGGGCTGGGGCTGGAGCCGATCCCGAGCACTCACACTCCCCGACTTTGACAGGTCTGTCTGCGCGCAGACACAACGTGTTATTGCCCCTCTCAGTCTCTCACTATGCTGCCTTCAAGCCCCGAGTCGCACGGCTTATTACGAGTCCTGTTCTTGACGCGGAGACAGCGAGAGAAGGGGAAACGGCCCTAATGAACACGTATGTTCACAGACCCAGCAGCACAGTGTGAACTTGCATTAGAGCATTAGCTGTTAAAATGGTGATTATTGAGGCAGAAGTCTTCTCAAGGTTAAATAGTGTTGAATTGTACTGTGAACTCCTCTTAATTGCAATTATATTGGAAAATAAGATGAACTCCTTGACACTAGCTGTTAAAAATAGGGCTTCATTTAAAAAAAAAAATCACAAAGACAAAATGTACTGTAACAGCCATTAAGAAGGGTGGGTGAGGGTGTGTGTGCGTGTGTGTGTGTGGGGGGGTGGGGGGGCATGTGATGCAACGATGCTCAACAAGTGCAGTCATGTATTTGCTACAAGAAGTATAAAATTCCAACAGCACACTAGTACAGCAATTTTATCTGTAATATATAAATAAATGGTTGCTCAAAGTGTGCTTACATGACTGCTGGAAAAAGTGGGGAGAAAAAAAAAAATGCTCCATCACTCAGGACTAGTGGATGCCCCCATCGGCGTCTGTGTACTACAGCATGCAATTACGTGTGATATAGTTTTACCATTTGGTTACAGTCAACCACTCCCATCTTTGACACGTCTTTGATGACAGACAATCTACAGGGAAATGTAGAATCAGTGTCCATGAGACACCAGGTTACAGTTCAAAAGAATTTGCAATTTAAGTACCCTGCCAGCGTAGAGGAGGTGCAGATGAATGGTGGGAGATATCATCGAGTTGTTAGCTTTGCATGTAGGTTAATCATCTGACAAGATTTCACTAGAGCAAAGAGTGAGGCACATTTATCCAGCACGGGCCCCCTGAGTCACTAAGAGCTCCGTCTTTGTGCTGTTTGCTCATCGGTTTGCTCCGTCGAGGAACCTCCACTCAAATAAAGCCTTCAACACACCAGTTGGGTTCCTTTCGGCCCAACGCTCACTCAGGAACCTATTTGGAGGGGATGAAGAACTAGTTCTTGCTGCTTTAGAAGAAAGAAATTGATTTAAGAAATAAATACATTTAATAAATACATTTAATTTCTTGAGCTGTGTTAAATAGAGGCAGGCCTTTAATGGGAATGCATTGTTTTGCTTTTTTTCACTTCTTTATAATCATGATCAGATCCTGTTTCATATACAGAAATGGCCAATACAAAGGCACTGTTATTGCATAGATGCAGTGCATTGATTTCACTCCCCTTCAGTTAACAAACAATAGGTCTGATACAGTACACTGGAAATATGTAATACTGTGTGCTTAAGCCTTTCTGCAGAATCGACATTTAGTCTGGCAGAATGCATATCTAGGCCTGCAGAGTGTTCCGGGGTCTTTTTCTTCAGTGCAAAAAGAGACTTGTGAGAGATGAAATATTGGTGAATACATGAACATGCAAATCTCAATTAGATTACAAATTCAATTTCTGTCAGAGAGCACTGGTGGCTCAGGATGAAGACCAAACTCCCTGTTGATACTCAAAGACAGGTACTGTGTGTGTGTGTGTGTGTGTGTGTGAGAATATTGAATGTGCAAGAGAGTGTTAAAATATTATCCTGCACTCTCCAGCCTCAAAGTCAATTAGACATCTTCAAAAAGAGGGATGTTTTCTGTGTTTCACATACAGCAGAAGCCTTTTAATCATTCATTTAATCAGGACTTCCACACTCCACATGTCTGGGAAGATTTCAAGGAAGCAGGCAATTAGAAGTGTGAAAGCACGAATGTTCTTGGCAAGTTGGAGAGTGCTTACATATGGCATATGCTCCATATCCATAATTTAAAGGTTGCATAATTAGCAGCTGTAATGTATGGCACTGTCATATCATTTGCTTTTTTTTTGCGCAAATCTACTTTTTGATATGTGTATTTTGTGAAATTACACTTTTCATTCTGTCACAACTGTGCTGCCATCTTAAGCAGAAATAATACATGTATGAAAGGAACACATGCTTCTCAACTTCTGTCTCTATGCAAAAGTTATTTGCAGTGATGGGAAAACTGACTGACTGTGCTTTGAATGAAGGTCATTAGATGTACTTTTCTATAGAACTTAGCTTAGATGCACACACACACACATAATAACATAAACACACGCACAACAGCACTGATACGAGCCTAAAACATCCGAGAGCGATTCTTATCTTGTGGCGTTTTCAGTCTGTGCCTAAGCAGCGCAGTGTTTGTGGTTCTCCATCTAATTTGATGCAGATTAAAAAGCGGGCCATGGAGAAGAGTGTGTGTGAGGCTTCGCCGGCTCCGGGAGCCACCTGTCTCTTCTTGAGTGCTAGCGGCAAATATCCCCCCATATAATCCACTTACAGCCGCAAACCTACAGCGCCGGGTATTTAGTGACACACTCCTGCCCCTACTGAAAAGCCGGAGCCTCTGGTGGCAAGCCTCCTTGACAGTGCTGCCGCTCCCCACCAATGCGCCTGGGACAGGCAACTTTTTCAAATGTATATGCCTGTGCCCCACGCTAATCTGCATCCATTCACTTCTCTTATGTAAGCCGTTTGGATTCAGCCGCGCTCACCACCACCACCGGCGCACTGGGGCAAGGGACAGTGTGGGGGTGGGGGTGTGTATGTGTGTGTATGTGTGTGTGTGTGTGTGTGTGTCTGTGTGTGTGGGGTGTGTGGTGGGGGCATTTTTTTTCTCCAGGGTGCAGGACTAGCTCCACATCAAAACCTGATTGAGCAGAAAATATGTGCTAATGTTCACAGCAGTGCTCTATTATATTAAAAAAAGTGTGCCTGTAAATATTTGCCGTATGTTATTACGGCATCTGAACCACGGGGTATTTGGAAAGGTGAGAGGTCAGGCCTAATGCTCTCTCAGGAGACTGGAGTTTTGAATATAACCAAATGGAGTAAAAGCCAGGAATACCCAGAGGAGCAATGCAGCACATTGTAAATGATCACACACCACTTGTGTGTGTGTGCGTGTGTGTGCGTGTGTGTGTGCGTGTGTGTGTGTGTGTGTGTGTGTGTGTGTATGTGGAAGGGACAACAGGGATGTGGCTGAGATGGCTCATAAGCTGTCATTATTAATGGAAGGACAAGGCTAATGGCACACACTGAGCTTTTTAGCATGGCTTGGGTGTGTGAGAGAGGGAGCCCATTAGAAGTCTCCGCTCCAGCAAATAGTGAGTTAGGTTATAACCTAACAAGGCACAATTTTATCCCTTCCAATCTCACATGTATTTTTTGAACGCTGTTTAAAGTCAAGAATGGCTTGTGTTTAAGCCCCCTTGATCTGCTCGGAAAGGAAACGTGAATATTTAATGCAAAGTCAGCTTTGATAGGCCTCTCTCCCCACTAATTAAGCCGCTCATTTGGTGTGCAGACCCAACTTAGGTGGATGTATGGGAGCCCTGACGAGAATATTGAACATTTCTGCCGGCTTTTGGTTTAATTTTTAACTGCATGTTGCAACTGAGATTGAGGATTGCTCTCCAATAATAATGATTAAAGCCCTTTAAAAAAATCCTATGGATTTGAGGATAGAGAAATGTATTCCCTGTTTGTATCCAACCTTGGTCATGTCGTTCTTTTGAAATAATTGCTGGTGATTTGCACGTTGTGGTCAAAAAAAAAAAAAAGAAGAACAGGGAAAAGCCCTCGGACATTATTGTCTCATCTGTCTGAGAATTCCACTTGATAAATAATAGATGCCATGTTTAAGTAGCCATGTCCATTAGGAGAGACCTGCATCATTTATTCATTCTGATTGGGTGGCACTGAATCCACTCTCAAATGGTAGTTGTCTTCTTTTTTTCTCTCTCTCTCTCTCTGTCTCTCTCTCTTTCTCTCTCTCTCTCTCTCTCTCTCTCTCTCTTTTTGCATTTTCAGCTCAGGGGGACTAATGATGCAGCAAACTCACTGAAGACTAATGGTTTTAGAGCAATACTAATATTATTGCTGGCCGCTACTTGATATGGAATAAGCTTGAATATTGCATGTTTGGAAAAAGGCCTGCATGGCGCATGGTTGCCTGGGTTAATAGACACATTAAAAGGGGCCGGCCGGTGCGTAGCCCTGTTTAGTGCTTGTGGCCTCCCCAGGAGACAAGGCTCTCTGCGGGTCACAGCTCCGAGGGGGTTTAGAACTTGGGGATCACGGGGGTTCACAAGTGCACATTTATCATTCTTTCACGTCCGCTTTTAATTGCACCCCCGTCCACAGCTTGGCTCCGTGATTTGTGCATCCATATCAGCGCTCGTCTTTGTTGAAACAGCCCTTGTGTGGTATTGCGTCAGCGCTCTGACATCGTGCTGTTAACATTCTTGGGCGTATTTACACAGCTGGATTTTGGTGCGGGCCACTGAGAGGTAAGTGTCTCATCGGGGACTCAGCTCCACAGGGCCCCCTGGACGAGGCCTTCCGCAATACCCCAGCCCCGGCCCCGGCCCCGGCCCCTAGCGCCTCTTGCCACACATGGCTCCTCCAGTTATCACCGTCATCCCTACAGGCCGCATGGCATCCTGCAATGCACACAAACAGCCACAAATCCTGACAGAAGTCATCCCCTCCTCCCCAGTCTCCTCCCTCTCCTCCTCCGCTCTCTCCGCACACAGACACCTCCCCACCACTCTCTCTCTCTCTCTCCCCTTCTTAGAATCCCCTTCTTCACGCCCTGCCCAAGCGCCCTAATGGTGTCCAGATGAACATTATCAATGGATCCTTTTTCACCACTTTTTCACCAACAGAACATCATTTTTACCTCTTTAAAATACAGTTTTGTGGCTCCGGAAAGCCATAAATTCCCCCCACAAATGGAATAGCACCTTATTGAAACAACGTGTCCGACCACTGGTATTATTCCAACATGAACCTCCTGCAAAGACAATTGCCGCTCTAACATTGCGCAAGGGAGCCAACTTTGAGCAGCCACATGGAATGTGACCGAAATCTGAGAGGGAAAAAATGATTATGAATAAAAATAGTTCTATTCCAAATAAAGCCTGTGTTCATGCTCTCGGAGTCAGTCTTCTAGCTTGTTCTCCGGCTCCGCGCGGTTTAACACGCCAGCTAGGCTAGCCCTTACAGTAGGCCTGTTAAACACATCCCAGCTGCCCTGACAGGAGTGTGTTAGCACGGCTGCTCTTGTAAAAGGTCAAACAGCCCCTCCAAACAGTAATTGTGGATGATAGGTTAAGCGTGTAATATGCTCCAGCCAGTAAGTGCACCTTTTCACCTATTCATGCACTGACCTACTCTCCACTTGGTGATGGTAATAATGCCATAACAATGGAAGGGGCTGGATGGTCTTAAAACGCTAACCTCAGACAAATGCAGAGAGGCAGCCGTGGAAGAGGGGCTCTGACAGCAGATCACCACACAGCTTCACCCACTGAACTGGCACTGTCTCTGGGCTGCAGACTCGCTAGTCGGAGGTCTGGAGTCTGGAGAAGGTTGCAGAGGGCAGACTGGGTGGAGCATGCTCAGAAGCTGGCTATTTGGGTGGTGCTGGGTCTCCAAGTCTGTTCAACCTTCTCAACCTTGTTTATGTAATCAGACATCATCAGTTTTTTAATGCAAGTAGAGCATCTCGACATCTGTGTGCGAGTGTGTGCATATCAGTGTGAGTGAGAGAGAGGGAGAGAGAGAAAGAAAGAGAGGGAGAGAGAGAGAATGTGTGTGTGTGTGAGAGAGAGAGAGAGAGAGAGAGAGAGTGGAGTGGGGATTTCTCCTCTATCTCTGGTAGGTATGTTAATGAAAGCTGGGGCTTCTGTGCTCCTGTGCTCGCTCTGCGGCAGTATCGACACAGGAGGGGAACCTGGCAGAACTAATCCTGCTGTCTGATCTCCACGGCAGAGCCATGTGACTCTGTTAATTACTCAAGTACTATTGACAAGCCAGGAGGCCTGGGAACACATCCATCAACTAGGAAAAGGAACAGATTAGGAGATCACTCCCAAATTTCCAACCATGAGTGCCTGCCTATTATATGCTTTAACCATAAGACAGGCACTTCATGGCAAGTCTGGGAGACATTTGGAGAGTTAAGATATGAAGGACCAATCTCCACAACCATGGCAATAAGAAGTATGAAATCACTATTTTTATATGAATATAATATATATTATACTGTATATTATATATTATATATTATTTAAAATACTGAAATATTACCTTAAATAAACCTGGTCATGTAGCTAATGCCTCTTTTAGTGGTCTTTATAAGAGAATAAAAATAAATACATTGGAACTTGATGTATCGCCATAGGACCAGGTCGTTGGGAGGTGAAATGATACATGTGATTGTGTCCGGTACTGTACTGCATGTAATCTGTTGAGTCATCATCAGTTAGGACTAAAGGCCTCAGAAGGCCCATATGAATCAAGAGGCACCTGCCCCATACACCACCGAGAGGCTTTCATTTCCCCCAACACAAACGCCCCTAGGGCATGCTCTACACCTTCAGTCCAATTCCATATGCTACCGGGAAAACAAACAAACACAGGAAAAAAAAAAAACAAAAAAAAATCAGACAACCAATCTATCACTATCTGCATGTGAGGGTGCAATATCTACGGTAAATAGAGCAAAGCATATCCAGAGAGCAATGCTGTGTTGCAGAGACATCATGAGACAGACAGTATCAAATACTGTAGAAGTGATCTAATCAATACACCCCTGACTGAGCCATCAGAGCTCAGAGCGCTTTGCCCCTGAAATGACTTATCTTCCCTAACTACCCCTCCGTCCCCCAACACCCCAACCCACCCCCAGCTCTCCCTCTCTCTCTCTCTCTCTCTCTGCCGCGGCCTCCTCCATGCCTCTAGGCCCTAGGCAAAAATCAAGCTCCTTATTAAGATGGTAATGTCTGTGTGGGGAGGGAAACCCCCATCCCTAAACTCAGCACACATATCATGTATTACATGCATGTACAAGCAACGGGAAGTGTGTGTGTGTGTGTGTGTGTGTGTGTGTGTGTGTGTGTGTGTGTGTGTGTCCAAGGGGTTGGGGTGAGAGGGAGGCTGTGAATAATACAAATCTTGGTCATCCCTTCTCAAAACCATTTAGACATTCAACCAATAGACATGCACTGACCCAACACACTACACACACTAACACACACAAACATACAGAAACACACAAACACCACAAACCTCAACGTAACAGCATGTTGAGATAGAAGGCTTGCAACCTGGCAACATTTAAATGTAAATAAAGTGCAAAGGCAAAGACTTACTCATTTTCCATTACGTAGCCTCTTCCAAGTCTTGCCTAATATGACGTGACACCAAAAATAATAGTCAATTCGATCCACAATTTATCTAATAATGTTTAATTTTACTGCTCATTTAACATGATTTCCCACATAGTGATTACAAGCGCTGATAGCATTAATTTGAGCAAGACGCACGACGTATGACTGCATTTTGAAAGTGACTCACAATGATGTATTCGGATCACACTCGTAAGTATGTAAACTTGGAAACTAATAGCTTAATCATCTTTTGATGGCATCAACATGCATTATTTATGAGCCCGTGTTAACCACACATATGCATACATAGCATAATAGTACATGGTGCGCCCTATACAGTAGCATGTAGCCGTAGCTAACCGGCTGTAGCAATTCGTCCCACTCATCTTCCTAAGGCTTGCGGTGCACGACGCCGTTCACAGGAAGCCCTTCTGAAAACAATGCAGCGCTAACCAAATGGTAGCAATGATGCCTCCCTGGACCAATGACTGATGTGTGCACAGGCCTTATATTCCAGAGTCAGAATTATGCGGCGCCCTCCTAGTGGCGGCCATAGAGCCACAGACTGGGACTCTATGAGGCTCTCTGAATGAGAATTAGGGGAAAGGTTATGTGGTGGGGGTCCTACTAGCCCCTCCACACTGACCCCATTGTTTGGCATATCTTCATCCATCAGCCTTCCACAGTCACGGAGAGCTGGTCACCTAACATCAACACACACACACACACACAATCTGTCATAAATAAACATCCACCTCCCTCCCACTGTTCTAAAAATATGAAAAATTCTCCAAAGAAAATTGGAGTTTGCAGGTTGGTGCTTCTCAATAGACGGCAGCCAATGCTCCAGACATCAGTGGACTTGGGGGTTTGTGTGCGTGACTATTATCCTTGACCTATAGGATAGGCAGCATCTTTTCTTTTTCTTTATTTAGTGTTCGAGCCACTTGATAAATATTTCACACTTTCCTTTCTTCTCGTCTCCTTCCCCCTTTCTCTTTCTCTCCCACAATTAATAGGGTGATCTCTGTGGAGACCTGCGCTGCGAGGAGAGCTGGGCTGTGCTGAAAGAGGCCTGGGAAGCGGCGGTCTCAGCTATACTCTGCTATTCTCACAGAGGCATGCTGGTTTGTCTCTAATTTGGGGCTGTTGTCAGAGGGAGAGGGGACGGCCTTGCCCTGAATAAGCCTGGGGATTGAATTACTCTCCCACCTCTGCTGAGGGGGACCTCGTCCACGCCGGGTTAAGGAACACGGCGGAGGAAGCCCTCAAGACGCCACACTTTATACCAACTCCCCTACAACCTTTTCCCAGTGTCACTCACTCACACACACACACACACACACACACACACACACACACACACACACACACACGCAAGTGCACAAATACACACTAGGGGCTTCTCTCCTCAAACAGAACCAGCTGCCCTGATGGGAAACATACAATACACACATACACTCTCACACACACACACACACACACACACACACACACACTTCTTTCCTCACAAAGATTAGGCCACCCTCACTGGAAACACACACACACACACACACACACACATATGGCTACAGTGCCTGGGGCCTTTAGCTTTCCTCCATACACTCATACACCCATTACAAACCATAACCCCACAGAGGCAGCAGCACCACCACCACCACCCACCCATCCACCCATCCACCCACCCAACCACCCATGGCACCAAATCACCAAATGACCCTCTGCAGCCATCCATTCACTCAGCCAAGCAGGCAGGACAGGCCGCTCCCAAATTACTCCCCACTAAGGGCAGCCAGCCTCCTGTTTTCCCCTCCATGTTGGAATCTCTGCTTCTTCTTCTTCTTCTTCTTCTTCTTCTTCTTCTTGTTTTTCTCCCTTTTCTTTTTCTTTTTTTTCTCCTTCTTAATTTTTGAAACAGTGCGAGAATTTGCCTATGTATGACGGCTTTGACTTGATTTATTTATTTTTCTTTCTTTCTTTCTCGGGGTTGGAGCGTCTCCCTCATAGGCATTGTGTTTTACGGCATTAGTTATTCTGCTATACAAACAACAAAAGGATGAAAGGGGAAGCAACACAGAGAAAGTAGCGGCGCTGAAGAGAGGGAAAAAAACATGAGGACGACTCCATGCCTTTTTCTTTTCTTTCTTTCTCTCTCTCCCCCTCTCTTTCTCTCTCTCTCTATCACTCTTTTGTGTTTGCATGTTTGGGGGAGTACACTGTACACAATGAGAGGATGGTGGCATTGGCAAAAATGCATGTTCTTCGACAACAACAAACCCCCCCCCCCCCACCCTCCCAAAAAAGAGAAAAATATATCACGGCTCTCGTGTCTCTCTCTTTCTCCCCACCCTCTCAAGCGCACGCACACCCTTCACAACTTGTCCTCCACTGTAACTATTGTTTTCTTTTAATACCTCATGGAGAACCACCTTCTCCCTGTAAAAAATTCAGAAGCCCCGTTAGACCTGTCTCCAGTCAAGGTCAGGCTCAGCGCACGGTGATGACAGCCAAATCTCTTTCATTTTTCATGAGTTGCTTAAAGGCATGGAGCGTTTTTCTGGCAAAGCAGGACCCGTATAATGTGCCATCATTTTTTTCCCCTCACTCATTATGGCAGGCCGTACACGCACACAAAGACACATATTTACCCGGAATTGATGTTTGGATTTGAGGGTGTATACAGCCTGCAAACCAGGCCACCACATATACACATAAATATGAGAGGCCAGGAAGGAAAGGGAAGGGGTGCATGTTTGTGTGTGTGTGTGTGTGCTTATGTGTGTGCCACCAAGGGGGCAATGGACTCTCAGTTAATCCAAAAGCTTTTCCCACTGCCTTTCATACATATACTTATGTACATACAGTCTATTCTCTGAACTATGAATGAAGTTGATCTGAAATAGATGAAAAGGACGATGTTCACAGCCACATCAAGTATGTACACACGCAGCCACAAAACCAGTGCATACTGTAGCAGCTGAAGCGAAGGAAGGAAGGAAATTGTTGTTGGTAGAACCACAAAAAAAAAAAAACAGTGGATAGATTTTTATGATCTCTCAAAAACAATATCCCACCAGAAAGTCGGCTTGTCATAATCTGTCTCTCCTCTACATAAACATAGTGTTATTGTCCTATGGCACATCTTCAGTTTTCTACATAAAAATGCAAAGCACAGCCACAATAAAACCAGAATGTTTATTGCTAAAACATTATTGTATTGCAAAAATGATGCCCCATCAGTGACTAATGTTGAGTAATATTGCGGGGCCCGGTGCATAACGTGTCAGATTAGTTACAGACACATACCTGCCAGTCTGTCAGATGCAACACATTACTTTGGGGAAGTCTCAAAGGGGGAAATTACACACAATAAGGGCCAGTGCTGCTCCGCTCCCATTTTGGGGCCTCTTGTCCATGAAGAACTGGGCTTGGCAGCTTCCATCCTGGTGCATGTGCAATGAAAAACATTATTCCGCACCGGGCACCCCAGAGGCCTGTGCAATCACCGCACATACGCACACTAGCACACACACACACACACACACACACACACACACACTTGCAGTTGATCCTTTACTGGCATTCAGTTGAACTGATTGTA
>JASCQY010000089.1:3752690-3767136 GCA_030264315.1 Sardinella tawilis | reverse complement strand
ACACACACACACATACACACACATACACACACACACACACACACACACACACACACACACACACACACACACACATATACAGAGTGAGAGAGGGAGAAAGGGAGAAAGAGAGACAGAACTAATGTCTGTGTACAAAAATATACTGTATTTCACTGCATTTCCAATGATCTCAAGGCCTCACTTTTTAGATAAAAAAAAATGGAAAAGAAATGCACAAGACTATTCCAATGTGTTTGAACCATCCTAATTGAGTTAATCCCCTGTATTTTACGTGCATTATTAAACGTGATGCAATGAAATACACAAGCTCAGGTTATTGACTAAAATTCCCTGTGCAGCTTTTCAGGTGAATCGATTGAGCGTCTCACAGGCCAACTTGAATCATTCTAAACCTTTGACTGACAAAACTTCTCCCCATTGTATTGCACTCTAAAACTCTCCAGTATTGATTTCACCCCTCATTGACTGTACAGTAGTAAAAGGAGAAGAGACAAACTATTGTTTTTTTCCTCTTATAGAACCTAAAGGCTACTCCACTGTATAGTCTGCACTATGGCTCCAGTGCATAAATGAATCACTAATGGCGTAGTAAGAGAAATGCTCCAGAATTGTGATGCAGCATACCAAGATGTGGTCTGGCAAGCTGGTTTTAAGTTTGGACTTTTGATTTTAGTCCAGAAATTGTCACGGTCCTCTCGAAAAACATCCACACTACAGCTCCACACTAAGCTCACATTTGTTGTTAGATGTTGCCAGATTTTTTTTTTTTAAACCATGCTGAAGGGTGTTCAAATTGTCAAAGCTCTGTAACATTATGGAAGAATAAGTGTGAAACAGTAATTCAGAGTTATCAATAAACCTATGCTTTCTGACCAACAACAGAAAATATATGAGTCTTTATGGTTGCCCTTTATTTCAGTCTTGTAAGTGACTAGCAGTCAACAGGAGAAGGTAAAAAATAAGAAGGCAAAAGAGACTGCTGTCCAGCAGGAGATCTGAGCCGCTCTAATGTGGTTGTGCATTTGAATTAGCCACTCCAGGACACCGGTGCCGATTTGAGCAGGTTCCGAGTCTGGCGTGTGCCATGGCCTGCGCTGCCTGCCTCTGAGACAGAGGGGCGCATCAAATGCAGGTGACTCCGCCGTGTTACCTGGGATGTCTTTTTCCGCCGTTGGGTTTGCCTCGGGCCAAAACAATCCCGGGTGAACGCTGGCCAAAACACACTCCCCCTTCCTGGTCAGGGCTTGAAAGCCAACACCGTAGCGCCGCGGCCGAGAGCGCGCCGAGGTGCCATGATGTCACAGCACCTCAGAGGAGTCGGGCCCCACGGTGATGTCAGAGAGGCGTCTGATGTCATCTCCCCATGTCTGATATGCATGTACCTCTAGCCACCGGTGTCAGTGGGGCCTCAAGACTACAACACAGGCTGGGAGATCTAGTGTCTGCTCTCGTCGTCAGGCAATACCAACTGACAGGGCATCGAGTGCCTCAGAAAGTCTAGACTTCTGCTGTCTACTACCAAACTGCTACAGGTCTTCATCTCGCATCAACCATCCTACAGTGCTTCAGCTGCTCATACCTTTGGCATTTATGATGACAAAAAAAAAAAAAAGAAAACTAATCAATACCGAGAGGTTCTGTTCTATGCATCAGCACTAAAAACACTGGATGACAAGGCATACATAATGCTAATTCTTTGTAAAAGGAAAAATATCTCTCTCTAAAAAGAAAGAAAATAAATGTATAAGCAGCATTAACATAGCATTGGCACCTAAAAATGCCTCCTAAATTAGTGCACTGGACAATGGCAAAATGAGGCTAAATATTTTCTCCCTCTCTAATGAAAAAGCATGCCTCCTCAGTGACACCCAGCGATGGTTCAGTCCTCCCAGAGCTCCATGGGAATATAAATCAAAGTCTGCCTCATAATTTATGTAATGACATTTACTTGGACACTGATTAGCTACCTTATCAACTCCCTAATAAAAGGAAGCATAGCCTCCTCCAGTTTATCATTCATTTATCGGGTGCCCTTTTGAATACTATCACAAGATTGTAATGGAATCATTATGCCCAACAGCAAACGTGGACCGACACGCCACACAGACAGTGTCAGGGCCTGTCATAGTTCATGATTCTTAATTTGCCTCAGTCCTTAGACATTCATAAAATTGAGTCAACAGAAAAAAGGGCGTAAAAGCCATATGGGGGGGTTGCATCTTGGGGACGGCGCTGACGAGGAAGCCCACGAGTGAGATGTTGGAGACAAATTGCAGGGCAGCCCCGAGTGCACTAGATCAGGCTGCGGGAATATGGAGGCAGAACCCGGAGAAGGAGAGGGAGGCCGGCCAGTGAACGAGTGGGACAAGCGGAGATGCGATGACTGACATGAGATGAAAGGGGTGATGGAGAGGAGATGACAGCAGAGGAGAGAGAGAGAACAGACTTGGAGATAACAAGAAGATGTGGATGAGGGGAAACAGACAGGAGTGGAAGAGAGGAGAAAAGAAGAGAGGAGAGAGAGAGGGAAAGGAGTGAATGAAGAGGACCATGTGAGAAATGGAGAATGAGTGAGAGACAGAGGATGACAACATTAAAGAGTCTTACAAGTCCAACATCAATTTACTGCCCTCCTGGATGTTAGGTTGGAAAGGCATTAGATATATGAAATAAACTGCAGGGCTTTTCACACACAGTTTCATAAGAGAGACTGGAGTTAACACTGCTTATGATGAGCATCAGATATCATTATTCTCTCCTCTCCACTCAAGTCCCTTGGTAGCAAACAGACGGCAACATGACAATAACACACAGCACAGGGTCAGCATTATGGGCCTTTGATGCGTTTGCCTTCTTATGATGGATCTCATGCATCTGCGACAGAAGAAGAAATAACGCAATATGAGGAATTATTGAAGTTCCTGGATCATTTCTGGAGTGAGTGTAATTTGATTGACATAAATGATGCCTTGGGTGCATGTGTGAAAGACAGAGAGAGAGCGAGAGAGAGAGAGAGAGAGAGAGAGAGAGAGAGAGAGAGACAGAGAGAGAGAGAGATTGCCCCTAATAAAAGCCAAGCCGACAATTTCATATATCATATCCTTGATCAGACCAGTGTTTATTTTTTGGGTTGGCCACGGATTGCAGAGTATTACATTTGTTTTGTGTCGTAACAGGGCTAAAGTTTGCATCTTCCTGTGTAGGTGCTTGTCACTGGAGCAACAGCAGAGAGATCAAAGAGAATCCAGATGACAGAAGCCTCAGCCCCCAGTTCCTCCTGTTTGAGTAAAAAACATGTTCTCTTATCTCAAGGCCGTGTATTGAAGCAAGCTAAAACTTGGATTTTAAGGGCTAAATAACACAGATCTCACAAACACTTGACAATTTTGACAAAAAAGAGCTACTGCAATTATTTCATGTGTGTGCTGTATGCTTCATGTGCTGAAGGAGTCAACTATGAGGGTGAGGCTATTTAAAACGCTTCACACCGAAACAATGTTCAGCTCAGCTCATGGAGACCTTCTGAATCCATATCACATGAGGATCTCGTAAACATCTGGCACACACAAGGAAGTCACGCTCTGTAACTCTGTCAGCACTTCAAGCCTCCCCACCCCTGCGAAGCCCCCTCCACCCCCTCCAAAAGAAGAAGAAGAAAAAAAATGCCGAAGGAAAGCTTAGCAGAAATAACATTCCGGCATCACTGCCAAAACAGACAGCCGGCCACACCTTTCAATTAATGCCTCTCACAATCATAGGAAGAGCTGCGGCCACTGGACCTGCACAGAAGGACAGGGATCCGTCCCCGACAAACAATGGAGGTTGGAAGTCATTGCATGACTCTCAGAAGCATAACTAATTTTACACTAATATGAATGCCGTCAGGACGTTTCCTGTTGTTCTTTGGAGTGGCCTGCTGCGGGCTCACAGGTCAGCCTAGTGTTTGTGTACCCGGGCCCGAGACAGAGACAATAGTGGGTGTCCTTGTGGTGTAACGTGAACATCCTCACAAACAGCCAATTTCACAGTGAAACCGCTACCCATGATTATTGGAGAGGGAAAAAAAAGAAGAGAATGCAGGAGAGAAAAAAACAAACCATAGAAATGCCGATGGGCCTTCTGTCGCATGTGAAGTTGTGATGGGGTCCGTGGGAAAATGTCCATTTTGTTCCAGCAGAGGGGGCTCCTTGCACTGAAGCCGTATTAATAATGCTGATTAATGAGGGGATTCGCACCATGTTGTGGCATGGCTTTCTCCTTATGTCTCCATGTCCCCTATGAAAGATTTTGACTCTGATCCTACAAAGTGCTAAACCACCAAATCCGCTCGCTGTGGCTTGTCAAAGCTACAGGGACAACAGAAGCTCTCTCTCTCTCTCACTCCCTCCCTCTTTCTCTCTCTCTCTGTCAGCACACACACACAGATACTGGCACACACTCAGACACACTCTCTGTCACACACACATACACACACACACACACACACACACACTCCACTACATTATGAGCGATATGAAATCAGCTTACAATCACAAGCCATTACCCTCCTCATCACTGGGAGTTTGCTGAGGCACAGGTACACAATCTCTGACCATGTCGAGGATCTCTCACCAATTACCGCAGAGCTTTAACAGGCTCCAGCCAAGGGATGTGCCGAGTGGCGAGTGAGTGTGTGTGTGTGTGTGTGTGTGTGTGTGTGTGCGCGGGGAGAAGAGGGCTTCTGACAGGACCGCGGGTTCCCCCGGCCTCAACAAGGGATCATGATAACACTTTACAATAATGGGGACCTCCCCCACGCACCCCCACCCCCCAAACACCCCTCCACTCACCTCCCTCACCCCCAGCCACCCCGACAATTTAGTCAAACAGATTTGTTGTGGCCGCGGCCGTGCCGAGGAGTGGGCTTGGGCACAGATCTGACTTCTCTTCACGCCGCGCTCCTATTATGCCCGCATTTGCCAGCGATTTGCATGCTATTCTCATTCATAAATCAGATTGCACTTTATTACTGCATGCTTTAATGATATTTGGTTAATCCTCTTTTCTCTCCCCTCTGTAAATAGAGTAGCCTCAGGGTTCACTTGCTTCAAAGGATGTGCTGGAGACACAACGGAGGCCCCAGTGGAAAGAAAACATGACCACTTCCTGTCCTTAAGGGCTGCTGTAATTGAATGCAATTGAATGATAAGATTAATCATCAATTTGGAAATCATTTCACAGTTGCTAATAATTCAATAAGCTATGTTTGTAAATGCCTGATAAAGCAGTCGTGTTTCATGCCGGAAATTACCTGGGCCTAACAGAGAGGCGCACACAAAAAGTGACATTAATGTGCACAGTCAAATCCCTTTTCCCGCTTTCTTTGAAGATTTCCCCCACCCTGCACACCCCAACCCCCAACACAGGAAAAGCCAACGGATGGATGATGCAACTAAGGTGTATACAGGCAATAAAGCCACTACCAGTGTACAGTCTTATGTCCTACATATCATTTATTTATTTGTAGGTTTATATTTTTATATCCAGCTGTTAAGAGAGTGGGCATATACAGACCACAAATTAGCAATAATAATAATTTGGAATGAATCAATAGCTTTGCTGCTCTGATTTATTGCTATGCATATTGTAGATCTTGCGCTGTATCAGCATTCAGTGCTAGGGGCAGGGTAGTCTGGGCTATGCAGCGCTTTAGCCCAGAGCTCGGTGCAATTAGGCCAGCTACCTCAGGGGCTCGTGTCAATCAGCAATCAAAGCAGTCACAGGGTAAACCAAGCCCTCCTGTGGGAGGGATGATCACAGAGGTCACATGTGACAAAGGTAACCTGTGCGCCCAGAACACCGTCCTCCGTTTGCACGCAAGGCCCTTCATTACCGGCTGGGGTTTGTTCTAGCATTAGGAAGAAAATGGAATTCAAATATCTAAAGTCCACATCATAAAGTAATCACGCGCTCCCTTTAAGAGTGGCATTAGTCAGCCTTCACTCTTCACGCTTTGACTAATGCTCCGTCCCATTCTAGCACCCCACCCCCCCTGACACACACACTCTGAGTGTTTACACAACCAAACTGTTTTAGGGCTTTCCTTTCCCATCTTATAAATAACATGGCTAGGCGGGTGGAGGGGCCGGGGAGGGTGGATGAAACTGACTCTGAGAACTTTATCTGTGAAGACAGGGACTGAATTCAACAGGGTATTTAACCCATATTCCAGATCACTGAGATGTTCTATTTGGGTCGGGGGCTGGAGTGACTGCCCATATTTATTTTGGTTTAACAGAGCAGCACACAAGCACGGGGATAAGGCCTGGCGAAACCCAGCCTGAATGTTTATTATCCCACAATGAGCCAACATGCTTATCAAAACATATATGCATAGAGGAAGAATTGCAAACAAAAAAACAAGCTTATGACACATAAAGATCAAAATCTCGCTTTGCTCTGGAAAAAAAAGTAATAAAACAAGGGGGGAAAATGGATGCAAATAGAGAAAGATGGGTGTTGTCCCTCAGAAATGTCAAAGATAAATGGATGTCAATTCAATTTAGGAGCGGACAGTCAGTAGTTCATTAAAGGCAGGGCCATATTGTGCTGTTGGGGACTGCTGGCACCCTCGCCTATCTGGGGCAGGCAGGCAGACAGCCGATCCAGATGGCAGAGAAATCCTGGTGGACTTCAAAAAGATCTTAGAGGGGGTGGCAACGTGCTTCCCCCCACCATCTTTGACACAGTGGGCCTTGCCAATGTTGTGTAGCATGCAGGATGAAAAGCGTCGACGGCTGTGTGGGAATGCACACGCAGAGAGTGTCTGTGGTGTGGAGCTGATTTATGAGAAGTGAAATACATCATGCCATTTAGCATGGAGATCAGGACAGAGCGCAGAGCTGTGTGTGTGTGTGTGTGTGTGTGTGTGTGAGATCAGGACAGAGAGCAGAGCTGTGTGTGTGTGTGTGTGTGTGTGTTTGGGGGAGGAGGGGGTAAGACATCTCATCTGATTAAACGAGGAGGATATGTTTATAACCAGTATAAACATAATAATGATGTATAATAGTACTAAACTAAACAAATGTGCAAAACCACTAAACAAAATGTGGAAAATAACAATGGGATTTCTAATTCACTGAACAAAAGACAATGAAAGATGTTCAATTTGGCAATTAACAATGCTGCTTTCTTATTTGTATTAATAAAAAATTGAAAACATCTAAGATAATGGGAATCTTACATGAATGGTTTCTCAAAAATGAAGAGCAGAATAAAAAGGAATGCTTACTTTCTGATATAAACAGAATATTGCACATGCAGTTCTTATACAGACGCTTTTGAGACATATAGATTTATAGATGAACAACGGCGTAATGGGATAGTATATTAGAAATTTTAGGGAGCGTTTTATCTGTGAAGTTTGATGTCAAAAACCATCACTGAGTAATGCTCTCTGCCATTTCACTCAAGTTGGCAGCATGATGGTTTGCTGCAAAGAACTGAGCTGAATTGTCTTTTTTCCCCCACTGTCTGTTCTTTAAGGCTGTGTGGTGTGTGATTGGCCCTTCATAAAACCAGATGACATGACTGTGAATACACAAACAAATTGATTGCTCTCATAGCTCTGCCGGGCTCAGGGGCCCTCTTAAGTCACTCGGCCCTACACCAAAGTTTATTGTCCCTTATTGAGAAATGTCCTTAAAGTCATAAAGCCACCATTACACACTTAAAGGCACCTATTATAGTATGGGAATGTAAAACCTACAGACAACACTGCCTACCAGGGTACATTACATTACTTAGCTCGTCCATTCAGTGATAATTGTCTTAGCGCTCTATGCCAATAACATTAGAGTTTAATACTGCTCACTTCATAAACAGGTGACAGTCAGCACTGTTATTTGATCAAATGATTTATGCTGAATCAAGGAAGTGGACTGGCAAAGAGCCTCTACAGCCACACAACTGGTGCGTGTCTAGAAAGAGTACCTTGATGTTGAATTCAGGCCTTTTCCCTAGGTGGGCTGGCCTCTCTTGATTAAATATTGGTAATACAGATTTGGCCTCATTAAATGATCATAATATGGGATTTGTTCTATTAAATATTCAGTGCAGGCTTGCAAGGCTTGAAAGGCTTGAAACCAGAACCTGGTTTGCCAATCATTTTATTGCAAGGGCTCAGATTAACACTATAGAACAGAGATGTAATGGTAACTAAACATATTGACAGTGAAAGACACAATAAGCAAACAAAACAAATAGAAAAAAAAAAAATATATATATATATATATATATGCATATATATAATTTTTTTTGCTATAATGTCAGACATTTTTTCAGCTGTAAACTCACTCCTACACAGAGATAGAGACCGGGAAGAAAAAAAAATCGAAATGACAAAGTGATCGAGAAAGAAGGGAAAGATAAACAGAAAGACACTGAGATCACTTTATTATGTATCCTAATAAACCCATTCCAGATATTTCCATTTCCCCATAAACTCCCTCTCCAAGCCAATTCCCCTTTCAGACCAAATCTCTCTCCAGAAGCCCAGAAAGTATACTGCAGTGGATAAATTTCCCCTTGCAGTGTCAGCTTTTTCTCCCCCTCCACGGATAAATGCAGATCCGCAACAGTGGTGACTGACAATAGTATTTTCTGGTGGGAAGCCCGGCTCACGGCATGGCATTTTGGGGCCTGTATGTAATTGAACTTTCACCTGTATAAATAGTGTCTCTGTTAGGTGGCCACTCCACGACAGAGCTGCTCGATGGAATTAATAATCAAATCACACTGGGATTCAACTCATGACAGAGCAAGCGGCCTCCAGTCTTCACCTGCCTCATTTCTCCCCCACATGAATGACCTGGGAGGTGTTAACTCCCATCATTTACAGTATTGTTCCTGAATTATTTATGGCACACTTCGCCCCACTGCGGGGAAATCAATGCAGGTGGTCATTTTATTTGGGCCTCCTCTCCACCTATTAGAACAAACTGTCTGGTTGCCAATTCACACCTCCAGGAGTAATGGCCGTGAGCCGAGATCTCACACTCACCCCGAGCCCTTCAGAGCGGCTGGTGGAGGGCAAACGAAACAACTGAAAGTTGAAGATCCCAGAGACAGAGGGGAGTGGGAGAGAGACCAAAAATGAATGAATAATGGAGGGAGACAAGGAAGGAAAATATTCAAGTCCTTGATAAACTGCCGTGTACTGTCTGACACAATGCATATAAAGTCATTTTAGGCTTTCGCCTTAACTCAGCTTATTGTGACAATTACTTGTAAATAATTACTTGCACATTTTAAAGCTAACTGGACATATTTTAAATCCATTTTATGTTTTAGCATTTGAGTTTGGTTATTTTCTGTGACGGTGAAGAGCATCTGTTTGATGAAGTACCTTAGGAAGGAGATGTGTGCATGTGAGTGCTTCTCATGTCTGTGTGGTGCGTGCGTGTGTGTGTGTGTGTTTGGGGGGTGGGGGGCATTTGGTCAGCCCATCATTGGGGTCCGTTCAGCCTCATTAAGACGACCATGCATATTGATGACCAGCACACGGATCAGGCCAGCCCACTCGTAAGACAGGTTAATGAATATGGCTAAAGGGGTTCATGGGAAATTACTCACATTTGCAACTCAGAGCGCAGGTGATTAGGTCTCTCTTTGATTTCCACATACTACTGAATGGTAGTGGAAAACATCACCCAGCTAGTACTGTAGATGTGGTTTAAAAAAGCTATGGTGCAATGCACTGGATGCCTGAAGCAATCACAGCTGAACATTTCCCCCCATGAAGCAATTATCAACTTTTTTTAAAAACGTTCCCTTTTTATTCTCCATTTCCAAAATGATGAAAGTCTCACGTTTCAATATGTACAAATTACTTGACATTTCCATTGCTTTTATATTAAAAATATGTCGACATGATTTTAGCCTGGATAAAGAGTTTAGATGGGCATAAGCATTCTTTTGGAAACTACAGTATGCTGATCTAAATGTGGCCTTTTCAGCAAAGCTTCTATTGGGCAGATACACATAAACATGACCGACATCCTCATTCTAGCAGAATAATGCTGAGAGGTTTGAATCATCTTTGAAAACTTTAATTCAATTTCTTACAATACAGTGTATACACAGTACAATAAAGTAATATTATCTTCAACAAAACAAAGAACGCTTCAATCTCAATTTTTTTCCTCTCATGGTCAAAATATGAGTATCAAGGAAACTTTTTTCCTCTTTCAGTTTCTTGTTTGTTTGGCTCCGTGTAACAGCAGGCTAATAAAAAAGCACCCTTTAAGTCAAACAATTGGAGTTGCCAGTGAGAATGAGGCAATAAAACTCATGCAAATGCAAACCAAAACAGGATCCCTGGCACTCCTGGAGCTAGTGACCTTTAAGTTCATGATGAAAAACAAATGTCAAGTGTCTAAGAGGGAGGACTGTTCTGGGCTTTGCAGGGGATTTGGTGTGTTGTCTTATAGGCCACATTAATTCAGGCCCCCATCAATATCTCCCTGAAAACAGGGAGTTTGCGCACAAATCCTGTTTCCCGTTTATTTGGAAAGCCTGAATTATGGCCACTTTTATTTCTTATTTATTTCTGCTTATGCTTGTTTAATGCGCCACGTAGGCTAATTATGCATCGATACACACAAAAGTTTCAACTTTTTCAAGTGAAACATTACGTCAACACTACTGTTGTCTCGAAAAAGAATCTTTCACACTGCAGCAGTCCCTGCATTGGGTGAGGATGAGTCAGTGACCAGTTAGTCTCCTCTATCTCGCACATCTAAACTTCATTTCTCCACTTTCCTCTCACCATATTTCAAAACAACTGATGGGGCTCATATCTGCCCCACTGAGAATAGGGGGATATAAATGGTGTCCAACAATAAAATGCTCCCTGAAAGATGGATTCTCTTTCTGGGTCAAAAGTGCTCAATAGTCATTCTACATTTCATAAAACACTTACTCCCTGCTGTGTGCCTGATCAAACTGATCATCCTATACAGGCCATCTATCTATCTATCTGAGCCTAAGCTCAAAATGATACCTCATTTGGAAAGAAGAAGACATGTGCAGTTGTTTGGGACAAGATGATGGAAAACTGTCAGATGCTGGATTGTACATGCATTGCCGTCACACATCAATTTCACATGAGAGTGGCAACCAGACAATCTCTGGTAAATCTTGACATAAAGACAATCCAACAGTATAAAACAACTACTATTCTGATGTGGGAACTAAGCAATTTCAAACAGAGATAGCATTTCACAAACCTACAGTACACAACTTTCACAGAACTCTTTACTGCCTTCAACAGCCATAAATTACAATGTGGACTTTGGCTACATTAGCACAGAACTTCCATTTTTGAAGGACATCTATAAACAAAATATTTGAACAAAGAAAGAGGACTCCATGTCCTTCTCCATCCTTCAACATACCCAGGAAGGAAGCTATGTTTGTATTTCCCAGAGAGCAAAGGTCATGTGACCTCATGTTATGAGCCATGGAAACCCTGCCATTTAGGTCCAGGAATCCGATATTTGTATAGATCTTGGACACAGTTACGCTGCAGTTGCTTTTCCTCTGGAAGATTAAAAATGTCCAGCCTGGTTGTTTTCAAGGATCTGCTTGACTATTCATCCATGACCCAAAGTTCCATCCCACACTGCTGCCCTTCATAAACATTCATGTTCCTCATTTTGTTTTTTTTATTATTATTTTTAGATGTGCATTTAAAAAGAAAAATCTAGCAAGTTATCCAAGACAACAAAGCATTGTTTTTTTGTTGTTGGTTTTTTTCTATGACACCACAGAAGTTGGGAATGGGCTAAGTGCTGCAAATTTGGTTCAGGTTTCCTTTCTCTATGGCCCATTTCTGTCAACACAACTCAGCAGCCATCCACAAGCGACTCCCCGAGATGGATAGTGGAGGTGGAAATATGTCCACACACAATTCTATCATGAAAAAAATTAGGAGAAGCAACATTACAAATGAGTTCACATATACAGTAGTTGGGCACTAACCTGCCCCCAACCTCCCTCACCGTGTCTGGCTGTTATTGTTTGGAGAGCAAGATGACAAGATTGATGCTGGCCTGTAAATCACTGCAGCTCCGTCAGGCTCAGGAACAGCCATCAGTGGACCTTTCCCCATCACATATCTATCATCCCACAGAATAGAGATTAATAGGAGGGGGCCCTATTCTTGGATTTGTTGAGGGCACTTGCTTCTTGACCTCTGGTAAATAATTAGATCTCTTTGAGACTCCTTTCTCCATGGCAGTGGCCAGACTGACTGCATCTCAACATCGCAGTGGGCAGACAAAAATAAATAAAAAATGTAAAAAATATATAAAAAAATAATAATACAATAAAATAATAATAATGTGTGCTTGGTCTTGTGAAATGTATTGGGTACAGCATGGCTGTGCTGTGATGGTTTTATACGTACAATAAAGTCCTCAGATTTCCGGGTTTTTGTAATGTGAATGTCTTGTATTATGCACTATAAAACAAAGACCATAATGAATATGTTGCAAACACTTGGTACAAACTGTATTGTGATGAGCTCAGCAATGGCCACAGCTTTTCTGGTGCATCATTTAAGCCAAACAGCAGAACAGTTAGGAAAAAACAGCACCAATGTTTATCAAGGAGAACATTCTTCTCAAAGGCCTAAAGCTTGTTAAACACGAATAGTTTAACTCTTCGACATGTTTAATAAACCAGAGAGCATTACATTTTTTTGTTTTGTTTTGTTTGCTTTGTGTATAGGAGCAGGGTGCTTTATTTCATTTCCAGACCTAAATCTGCATTAGAAAGTGAAAGTGCTAATTGGATGTAAGGTTCCATTCTTCATGCAATTAATAACAAAAGACAACTTTCATTATAGTTGCCTTGTTAAAAGGTACTAGAATATCTGTGCTATAACAGTTTGTACGGAGAGATGTACCACAGAGCAAAATATTATCAAAGCCTGAAGCCCTTGGGTCTTGCAGTTATTTTTATTTTCCCATAATTGAGTTGTTATATGGCTATATGGGGCATGTGTTTTCTTTCAGCCTCTCTCCTTAACATTTCAATGCATAGTAATCTGATCTGTTCAACTTTCCAGGTTTATACCTCAGAATAGGCAGAGGGTCATTCCTCGGTGATCTTTAAGGCTAATGAGGTTGAGCCTTTTTAAATACAATATACCACATTCATGGAAATATCACATTAAAAATAAATAAATAAAATGAAATGGCCAATCAAGAAATAGTTGGCCAAAATACACTTAAAAAGCATCTCCCACCACCCTGCCCCTTCCCTCCCACCCACACACTTTCTCTCTCTCTCTCTCTCACACACACACACACACACACTTCCTCTATCTATTCCATTGAATAAGGGTTAGCTAATGCTGTTTTTTTTCCTCCTATGCTAACACATTCAAAGATGAGCGCAGACCATTGCTGCATGGTGGTGGTGCAATTAAAGGCAATCCTCTTGCCATTCATTAGATTCCTTTATTTCCTGCTGCTTGATCATCCTTGGGAGTATTGTCAGGGTGAATTGGTTAAGTATTAGGGAAATGATTGATGATGCAGGCTAGGGGGGAAAAAAACTTTCTGTGCAGCGTTGCAGATGCTTTGTGTGGGGTGGGGGTGTGTGGCTCGGGGAAAGGGATGGGGGGTGGGCTAACACTTATTCATGATTTACCCCTAACCACCCAGCCACTTCTTTCCACAAACACACTCCATTATTCAATCTGGCTTTTATTGAGGGTTCAATTGCCCCACTCACCACAGACTACTGCTCAAAAAAGGAGGAAAATTTGGTCCCTGTTTTAGTTTATTCTGACAACATTGGTGATAATATTGATATTCCTGTCAATTCGGAATAATATGAGAGGAAATTATCTAAGATGTCAATAGTAGTATGATGTTTAATCATTTAATTTAGTTTTCATTGGGATACTGCAATAACCAACAAAATTGCATTATTATAGCTGGAAGGTAACTTATTGCCTTCATGTAATAGAGTTTGATATTTAAAGACGGACTGTTATCGCTTACATTATGGAGTTTTTAAAATGAAGTTGTTTTGATTCCAATAATTTTGTGTAATAATACATTGGAAGCGCACTATTTTTATTGTGTTTTAAACAAATGCAATTATCCCACAATGGGATAGTGTGTGGTCCACCTTTGCCATTTCTCTTCCAGGCTTTGCATTACAGACACACTGAGTCTTGATAAGTCACTTTATTTGTTGCATGTAATCATCTCATTTGAGGAGGCCGTCTCCCCATCTGACTGCCAGACATGCCCAAGGAAAGAAAATTGACTGCTGCATAAAAATAACTGATGGTCTCTCTCTGTGTGTTTGTGTGTGTGTGTGTGTGTGTGTGTGTGTGTGTGTGTGTGTGGGTGGGGGTGGGGGGGGGGGGGGGGGGTGGGGGGGGGGG
>JASCQY010000089.1:3702379-3739903 GCA_030264315.1 Sardinella tawilis | reverse complement strand
AGCCTTTTTCAGCTGTAGGCTTTTGGTGAAAGTAAAATGTACACTAACATTTCATAACTACACACACACACACACACCACCTTGCATCATACATCTGCATTACCTTTTCTCACTTTATTTATCATTCCACTCAAACAACTAAATAATCTGTCTGTGGTTTCAGAATGTATCTAGATTGTCTGTAGGTTCTCCAATGGAATGACATAAAAGCATTTTCATCAGTGAACTTCATTTAGATGCAACGTATGTTGATCATTCCACTAAACATGAACATCTACATCAGTTAAGAGACTGACTGAGTCTATGATGGCTAAGATGATATCAAAAGTACTCTATTCTGTTTTAGCCAACTCTATGCTAAGCCATCCATCAGTCACAAAGCATACGGTTTAGTATGAAGACAACAAGCATATGTCCTTCATTTAATTACATCACCAGCTTTTCTTCTCCTTGTGAAATGACTTCAATCCTTCCCTTCCACATGCTATAATGCATGTTTATAGCTAATTACACTTTCAAGTATTTCCTTTAAAACAAACATGACCTTACACCGTAAAATACATTTCTGGAAAAAAAATGCTGAACAGATACAAGCAGACCTACAGCCGTCTGCATATACAATGTCTTATTAACATACCACAGATAAACAATAAACATCCAGGCTAATTTGCATATAAATATGAGCAATTCATTGGTGTATCTCAATTCCTTTCACACATGTATGTGCTATCAGCTTAAATTTTCAAGTGGCACACACCAAAAATTATCATTATTTTTTATAGGGTAAGGATCTGGCTTTTTGTTTGTCACAAAGCCGCATAAACCTGCTCCTGATTTTCTGCACATTGTTTTTAGTTAATGATTTTCAGCTGTTTGTTGTTCCTCTGATAGCATGAAAATGTACCATATGCTCAGCCAAAAGACAAATGATTAGCAAATGAAATTCCGGACAGCTGTCTGACTGAAAGCGTTTGGTTGATAGCATTCTGCTATCATAATTAGCTTAAGCTTTGGGTTAATTAACTTTCTACCTGGATATGCATAATAATGCCAAACTGCAGAAAAGCATGGCTCTTCCTCCACATCAACAACAGTGCCAGCTTTTTATTTGGTATTTCAAGAACATATTAGAATTTCAAGAGTGATTAATCCTGGGAATATTGTCACATACTGTAGATTTTATTTGCGAGCTAGATAATACTGAAACAATTGGAATCTATTATAGAGCAGGAATGGCATTTCCAAATTGTAATTAAAGTTTCTGAAAGCAATCACTGGTTTTAAATGCTTTTGTTGGCACGGATATCAGGCACATTGGATGGCTTGTAAAGGCAAGCCATACAAAGAGGTACAGAAAATTCCAATGCAGACACTAAAATAGGAACAATAAGGAAGGACCTGTGTTAGACCAGTTGTTGAAATATGGCTGGTAGTTGGGTGATTGGTTGCTTTGTTAACACAGAGAAAATTATCTAAGACAGGCACTCAAACGGAGGTTTGACAATGCTGCATAAAATTATAAAATGAGGGTCCATTTTGGTCATGTCAAGTGCTAATTTAATAAAACGCACTCTCTCAGTAGTGCTTAGGGTGCCCTCATTATGTGATTTATGGGAATTAGGGAAAAATCTAGATTCATAATTCTCAATTCCCACTGTTTTGGTCTCCATTGTCACAGTGCTGTAAGAAAATGCCTGTTTCATAATATTGTGACTGCACTGGGAGCTGTCACTCCAGTTATTTTTTTTTTTTGTGTTATTTTTTTTTACAGAAGGGTAACCCCAGTGAGGTGAAACTGGAGCACAGTATTTATTTTTGGAGCCATGTGGTTTGTAAATCAATTTACTGGTTGTGGAGTACGGCACCAGGAGATGACTCTGTCCCACCCCTCTTCCCACTCTTGTTTGCATGATTTACCAAAGCACTCACTAAGATGCTCATCATCTTAAGGGGACGCCATGGGCCCAGGGAGCAGGCAGCCAGGCTGAGAATATTGTGAATCTGAAGTAAAGACTGTAGTTTACATTTCCCTGAGCACCAGAGAGCCTAGCACTTAATTCTGAAAGAAGTCATGCTTGTGAGGAACACACTGAAAATAGCCAGCCTTGGAAAAATATGTGTTCCACCACGTATGTCGGTGGGCCGAACTAAATATTTGGCGGGGCGACATGTTTTGATTTTCCTCCAGAGACATATAGTGTTCTGCTCCACGTTGTGTGGAAAGATGGACATCTATGGTGCATCTCAGATTTTTTTTTTTCATCAATGTTTATCTGCTGGTCATTCTGTGGGGTCCAAGAGAGCTCTTTTGGTCACTTCATGAAAGTTTTATTGGGCTGTCAAAAGCCATTTTTCAAAATTGGCATCATTTGGGGAGATGTTGAGGACACCATTTTCTCAGTTTGTCTAATGAAAGCCATGGATCCCCTGTGGCGTAGTTTGCTGGGCAAGGCGTTGCTCTAGTGGTGCTAACGCATTTCAGTGAGGCAATGCAGCCATCACAAGAAGCCTTAATGACATTTTCCAAAGTCACTATGCTCTCCAATGACATTGAAGCTTTCAGATTCATTGCCCCCAAATCTCATATCCTGAAAACTATGACATTTGATCAGCAATGCATGTTACTGCTGCATGTATACAAAACTATGTTGCCATTGTTACACAACATGGAAAGGAATCCTAAAGCTGCTAAAACTTCATTTTTTTCCCTGAAAGGCAACATTAGTTTTATAAAATGTACGTCTTAAAATATTAGATATACTGTATGTATCATGGCTCTAATTTAAATGGCATTTAATGGCACTTCAACTTTTTTTTTTTTTCAAGAGGCACGGATGTTTTTTAAAAGATTCAAATGTTCATGCATACTGTATACAAAATCAATACAAAATACAACACCTAAAGTTATCACAGACATGAAACAGCTAAATTTAAACATGCATTATTCATCTAATTATCTGCTGTGAATATTTAGTTAACAATAAACGTGATGGGTGTAAGTAATTATACAATCATGAAATTTTCAAACAACTGTCAAACACTTAATTTTCAAACTTTTGATTGGCTAACAGAACTACCCCACTACTGTTTTCACTTCAACTTCACTTCAACTCAACAACAAAAAAGTATATACTTTCCCTGCAAAGGTTGGATAACAGTTTTCACTGAAACAAAGAGCTAATATAGAGGGATAAAGCTTTTTGGTGATATCCCTTAACTAAAGAAGGATACGAGTCAATTATGGGAGAATGCTGCTGCTTAGCCCTTATCTACATATGGCACTAAACATGGATTTGGAGTGGAGCTTTAAGGGGGGCTGAGTACTTTAGCACCCAAAATTCAGGAGGGAATACCACTAATTTCCTATCTTGTTGAGAGGGGAAAAATCACCAGCTCTCCAAAGCCTTTGCTTAAGCAGTGCTGGCATGTGCAGGGGAAGATTACCATCCCAAAAGAGTAATCAAGGTGTGAGTTAGTGGTGCAAGTTAAACTGAGACAATAATGCAGAGGCCAGTGCCCTGGGATTTGTAAAGTAATTGTACTGCTGACATGGACAGGACTTAAGGCTACAAGCCTGTCTTATTTTCCATTCTTGCGGATGGTTTATGCCCCCTGCAAATCTCTGTGTCATTAACACGGAGTCCAAATGCGCCTCCAGAACGGAGGTCTGGTGGGATGGATTTACAGTCCATGTTGTGTGTGACGGCTGGGTCAGTATTAACTCTACTCTCCATGGGCCAAAGGCCAACTGTGTTTAGTTGAGTCAACATTATCACCGCAACTTTAACATGGCTGGTCACTTACTGCCTCTCATTTAACACATGTATACTTATATTTAAAAGACTGATACTTTGGCATTTGAATTTTAATATTTTGTGTCTCCTTTAGCAACAGTAATTCTCTTTCCGTAAGTGTCAATTTGGCAAGTCATTTTCAGTTTAAGTACTAACACAGTAATAAAACTAATCAGTTTGCAACTGATCTGAGCAATATCATTATGAATATTAAATTATGAAATTATTCAAACATTATACATCTTAAAAAGGTGTCTTTTGGTCTATAGCCAAAGCTGGTCAATGACAAGTTTGCCTATGGATTTACTAACTTAATTTTTATGTATTAAAAAACACAAGTGATTTACATGGCATTTTAAACCTTGAGGCTACTGTACATGAATATCACTTATGTTGCGTTGATTTGAACAACCAGAATCGTCATGGGATGACATCTCAATGGCTGTACCAACTTAGGACACAGAAGCTATATAGTAGTAGAGAATGAATGAGTTGTGGTGGTTTAACTGCATTACTGTATTCATGTACTGTAATCTACAGTAATTCAACAAAGAGAATGGCCACACTACCAATTGCCTGAATACACTTTTGTGACCAACAAGGAAAACATCTTCATTCGTACCGACTCCACTCCTAACAATGTGGGTCAAGTAGTTATAGCTACTGGATGTTGCCAATTGCATGCAGAATTATTAAGGAATGTAGTCATCAGGGGTGTTTTATGAGAGTCTGAGAGGGAGAACTCTTCAAGTTTCCATTAGGAGCTTTAGTGCCAGCCAGTAGATTTTAAATTTTTCAAAAACATTTCTTATTGCTATTAATGAACTCTCCATTGTGAGAAGTACTGCCATGACTTTATCATCCTGGGCTAGCTCGTAGACGGTCACAAAAGTTCTGTTGCTGGCAAAAATAAACGAAACAGCAGGATACCTGTTTATATTTAGTCTAAAAAGTAACCCCTTTGTTAAATTCCTCTCCAATCCAGATTTACATGCATTGTGTTGATTTCTGCAGGACCCTGCTATTCGGAGTTTAATATGCTCATTTGTTTTATACTTGATGCATATTTGCAAAATCCTTTATTGCTGCTCTGATGCGCTGCATTTGGTCTATACTTTCTGCAACACTATTTGTCTTTGAGAGTAGCAGCTCAGAGGCAAAGGTTAGGACCTTGCACTTATAACCTTTTTTTCTTATTACAAACTGCAGCAATTGTTCATTAGTTTCTGTCTCAGGAATGCCACTGCTGGCCCGTGGAGCATGGCCTTGGCCTGTTGTCCCTCGGACAGCATTTCACCATGGTCCAGTGCCATTCCGCTCCTCGCCGAAATTACAGGTGCAGGGAAATGCAGAATTAGAAATAGGTCTGATGCTGCAATACGTGCGAAGCCATGGCTTTGTTGATGACAGGACAATTCCATTTTTGACAGTTTAATTTACTTTTGCCAGTGGACAAGAGCAAAAGGAGGACGTGGGCCGAGCCATCTAGCCCCTTCTCAAAGTGTTTCTCATGGCGGGCTGTGGGAACATGACACCCTCCACCCGGCCCACTCATAGGAAAATCGAATGGTGGTGGTATCATCTGACCTCATAAAATAAGAGGAGGAGGGAGGGAGGAATCAGCACATCCAAAATGGAGCTGACAAGTATTACGAGTCTGATATCAAATGGTATATCAAAAAGGGTGCCATTTGGCAAGGGGAGTTCATGATTTTGGTGGGCAGAGATGCAGCAGGTCTAGGGCCTCTTTGGGAGGGCTCTCCTCCATAAGCAGATTGTAATTTACACCTATTGATAGAGCCTGTATTGAATGTTCACAATCTTGTTACATTTTCACACCGGCTGACCACTGTGAAGTAAAAAAACAGCAAAACACACATTTTTATTGGGGAGAGGTGGTGAAATTACCCATTCAGAAAAATACTGGGGGTTTTGCTGGAGGCTTACATCAATGTGTTCAGGAAAACGATGAGACAATGCTTTGCAGTGACCAAGTGAAAACAAATTTGTCTCCTTATTCATGCTTTTTTACCCCATCAGCATTTTGGCTGTATGTGGACAGAACACTATCCATATCATCGGCCAAAAAGTCAGCAGTGCAGCAAACACAGGGATGATGTACACACCAGTGCTTTCCCTGTCATTTTTGGTCCCTAGCCCTCTCTGGCTGGGTTAATTAGGCTTGCTTATGTGTGAGCAGGTTATATGTGTCCTCTTCCACTGTGACATTTACCCACTTTCTCTGCCTCTGAAAATGGCCAACCAGTCGTCTCGTCCTTCCCATCCAAGCCCATGTTTGCGCGCATCCCAGTGCTCCCCGAATAAAATTGAACCTCATGAATAGAACAAAGGTGTCAAAGCGTCAGATTCCTGGGTCAGCCGCCCAGGGTGCAACTTTATCAACCCTAAGCAGAGGCGAACCCAAAAGTGCAAGATAATCAACCTCAGGCTCTCACTGTGGCCAGGGGAAAGTACACAGAGAGCCATGGAGAAAGCTATAAAACAATTTGGTCAAGCAAATACATGGGCATGGAACTGTTATAGGCCCTATTGCAATATATTTCATTTGGACAAACTCAATATTGTATATTGTGAATCAAAGATAAAATAAATATAAATGAAAATCATAAAGAAATTTATACCAAGATGGGTGGACGATGCACACATCCAGATGCACTACTGAATCAATTTAGTTGTTAGCTATTATTTATAACATTGTCCAAGTTTTAGGCTTACAGTGGAGCTCAATGTCAGTGAAATTATCAAGAAATGTGAGAATGAAAATAATCCATGCCTGAAGTATATTAATAAAAATGTAAACTGTACATATTTTCAAGATGACAGTGAAATGCACAAGGGCTCGGCTGAATTTTTCATACAATGTCTATGCTAAGTAAATCGAAAGCAAAACATTGCCGTCATAAGTGCCTCTCTCCTCCACAAAGGGGACATGGCTGCTTTCAGTTGTCTCTTGGCCTTTGCTTCGGAGATTGTCAGTGCATGATCCAGGGCCTTGACATTCACAGAAGTGGGGGATGTTTTCTCTCCTCTGACTGAACAGTCATCGACAGCATCTGTTTCTCTGGCAGCTATTTTAGCACACACACTCCTGTCATTTTAGAGTTCAATATCTGCCGTGCAGAAGCGGAAAAAAATGGGATGGGTTGGCCCATTGTACTTGGTCTTTTGACCTCCATGTTGCCCATGAGCGGTGAAGGGGAACTTTTGACGAGCTGTGTCAGATGTGACAGGCAATCTAGTTGGGTTGAGTGGGAATGTGGCGTACAAGTTTGAAGCCTGAGTTTTGGGGCATTTTTCAGTGCTCTCTGCATTTAAACCGACACCTGCCTCCCCACCCTCGGCTTTTGAAAGTCATGTTTGCATTGACACTGTCCACTTGGTATGTTAAACAGGGCCCACACACCACCTGATGTCCTAGCATGTAATCACACTGTTTTTATGAGCTGTTTGCTGCTTCAGGACTATTTTAAGTAGACGGCTGATTTTACAGATTATTTCCTGAATCTTTTTTTAATGTGTGTGTATGTGTAATTACACTACGGTAAACTAACCGTGTATTTGTATATGCCAAGGAGAAAAAGAGAAAATCTACAGTACATGGTATAGGCTATATTTTTCAGGTTTGTTTTTCCCTGTGGAATGACTTGATACTTTAACTTGATAACAGCTCATTCTTGAATGCATGTGTGTGTCCTCCAAGTGCAGACCTGACATTCCTGCCATCAATTAGTGGTTTATTTTACTTGGTCGTTTTCCTGTGGACATGCTCTGATATAAACGGAACTGATTAAAATTTAGACTGTTATTGGCAGTATTAGGCTGCTCTTACACAGAAACGTCATCAATGAATGAACTTGGCAGACGGTCTGTAGTTTTTGGCACGGTGAGTGAAAACAGTCTATAACTGTGTCTTTATACATACGGCACAACAGAATGCATAGAGAGGAGTTTGGTGGTCACAGTCAGTGGTTATGAAAACAGCCCATGGTAGCTGTAACACGACAGCCTCCCACCACTACCTCTTCACACACTGCAACACACATACGCAGACACACGCATACTTCACACACACGTGCACCACCACCAAACGTAATGCTGTCAAACCAAATGCAGTCGGGGGGCTTCACTAATGACTTCCTGTTAAAACAAACCAGCAGGAACTCAAATGAGATCTTTTCAGTCACAAAGATGTCTTATTCTTACACATATGCCTTCTCTGAGCCCCCCTCTTGACTTCCAAGGACTTACATTATGGGTCACTTCAAAGTATATATTAGTCAGCTTAATATAAATAAAGTGTATAAATACTTAAGGCTCAAGATCAACCCAGAGAGGTATCATGGTCTCAAGGTTTCACTTACTATTTTCCTATTCTCTCTGTTTTGCTTTTTCTTTCCTTGGGTGTAAGGCAGACCTCTCACACTTTGAGCTTTGTGCTCTAATAAAGGTCAGTGATGATGCCAGCACTTAGCACTTGCCAACCCTCTGCCGCCATACAGGAGAACCTGTGAAAAACATTCTGTCATCCTGCCTCTCCACAATGACATCTTCTCATGTGGAAGGGCTTCCCAAAAGAATGACGCTTCTCCTATTGTTTGTCACTTTTTACAATCTGTTTGAGCCTAACTACATTCTGATCATAAGGTTTAAAAAAAAATAAACAAACTTGTATAGACATTTTTATACTATACAATGTTTTGGCTTGCCAGTACATGCAATAGATTTTCTTCCTGTCCCTCTCTCCCCGTTGCCTAAAATGTCTGCCAACATTTTAGAAAGAAAAAAAAATCTGCCGCAATTAAAACACTGATTTACTTCACATTGAGTGATGGCAAACAACTTCGCCACAAGTACACAGTTTCTCAGGGTGCTGAGAAGATAAATGTCTTTTTCCATGATGTCAGAAAACGTGCATGGTGCCAGTCATGACAGACGGATGTTAAGGTGATTACATCTTTCATTAATCACCTGAACTCTCCTTGCCAAAGAGTCACCCCATGCACGAGCACCTATCAAAGGTTACCCTCGACCACGAGACAAAAATATATACATATATATTTACGCAATTCCAACACATCCAACATGCTGTATCTGCCTGAGATTTGCTTCACACACTTAGAGCACAGACCCAGGATAAACAAACAATTTTTGATCCATTTTGTTTTACTGGACCCAGCGGGCCTTGGATGAAAGGATGGAGAACCGCACCAATGTTTGCTTACCAAGCCATGAAAACCTTTGCGGCGAGGACTGACGCATGTTCAGAATGACTACTGAAAGTCACACTTCCCTCTCTCCAAGCTCCCTATAGCCCACCCCTTCACCACTCTCTCTCTCACCCCCTCCCTCTCCCCCTCTTTCTCTCTCTCTCTCTTTCTCCTCCCCTCTCTCCATCTTTCTCTCTGGCCCTCTCTCACCTTCCTGTCCACTGAATTAAACCCAGGTGTTACATCATTAAGCACTGTTCCTTTCCATTTGTGGAGTATGTGACCCTCATTCTCAGCACATTTGCCTTGAGAAAAAAAAGTGACAAAGGAGTAATTAACGGCACAGACTCCAAGGTGCACTTTTCCTGCCTGCAGAATCTTGCCGGAATGATTATTTCCCCCATGCTAATAGTGTCATTTCGACGCAGCGGAGAGCTCTGTGAAGAGTTTACACTACACTGACGTGTGGGCGAAAAACACTTCATCTCAGTGCAAACTCAGCTTACCATTAAACACACACACACCCAAACACAGACCGTTTAGCGTGATATGAGCTGTTGTTATTAAAAATGATCCCTTTTGATAACGGTACTGCGCTTTAAAAAAATATGACAATCATTTCTTGTGCCTTTGCCATTCAATGGGATAGCTCATTTAATCGTGTGGCTGGTAGCTTATTTGATTCAATTTGCACCCGCTGTATTTGACTGCAGTTGACAACATCACTCTCCGGTACAAGCCTGCAAGTCTGTGAATGAACACAAATGCCCAATTCTGTATACATACTAACCTAATTGTAACTCAAATGCTCAATTCATTTCACATAGCCATGGGCTTTTCATTTCAACCTGGCAAAAAAGAGTAAGGGTAGTTTATATGTAAACTGGAGTCACTGGCTTCATAAAGTGAATTTCAGCAGGAAATAATATAGTATATATCAAAATTGAGATGGGTAATGGGAAATTGATTGTGACAATACAATATTAGGAACACATTTCCATAATATTTTATTTATTATACTCCCCACCTTTCATTGTCAAGGGAAAATATTTCATCTTGCACCGCAAACTGAAGTCTGCAGAGATTTTGACCTCAATATTCTCTCAAAATATACAGTGTAAGGTAGCATGCATTCTTCCTGGGCAAAATCATGCATAAAAAAACAATTCATTTAAAGCAACTAAATGTTTTCAAATTACTACTGGTAAATTTTTTACACTTTGATACCCAAGGGATCCCATTTTAAATGAACCCATAATTCAATTTTCAGTCCTTGCGTTTCAAATTTTTATGTTGAAAGTAATTTCAGTCTTTCTGCTCATGTTGGATGGAGAAGCAGATCATGAAATGTGAATGAAGTCTGCTTTTTGATTTATTGTCATAATTGAGATTATTTTTGTAATTCCAGATATAGGGAAAATACCTTTTAGAGCAGCGCAGAAATGCACACAATAATTTCAGCAGGCACAGTATGCATTATTTATTTCATCTAGCCATCGGAAAGAAAAATATTCTTCCCTGAGACAGCCTTGAACCACCCAGTATCAAACTACCTGCAGCAAAAATAATGACTCCCTTTCTCAATTTGCAGCTTGCTCCATCAGTACTAAGCATTCCCAAATAAATGTATCCTGCATACTGGATCTGTGTCCGCAGAGGCTTGTGTGTGCACTTCACAGACATCCCTCATCACTCATCACATCACCCCCATCACTCGTTTCAGGGACATGAAGCACAGTTTCTCCACAACGCCTGCATCTTCTCCATTTCCCATGCAACTGTACACCAAAACTCACATACTGCACGCCTCTACCAGAGTAGCCTAGCAGCGAAGGCTTCTCATATATACGGGAGAATACAGAGAGGAGGCGCACATGGAGGGAGGCCAGTTCACAGTCCGTGCCACTTATGATGGGTGGTGGCAGGGAGATGGGCATTCTATAATTTACCATGCGGAGTAAAAACACTCACACATGAGAAAACATCGGGACCTGACCGGAGTCCACAGTCTCTCTCCCTCTCTTTCTCTCTCTCTCTCTCTCTCTCTCTCTCTCTCTATGTGCACTTGCTGCAAATATCATGCCAGGCTGCTGGATTTCCTCTCTCCCAAGCACAAGGAATCTCTTAGAATAAATTTGTTCAGGTATATTGCTTAAAAAAGAGTATCCATTAGAGGTCCCTGGGAGATTTTTGAAATCTTAAATTAATTAAGAGAGGAGCAGATAGCACGCAGCCAAATCCTGTTAGAGTAGCCGGGGAAAAGCATTACAGGGGTCTGGCAGAGAGACACTCTTTTCCAGTACAATGGGAAGTGGCACCACAGTTTTCACGCTCACTGGATTTCCATTCCAAGGGCTCGACTGCACCTCTTTCCTGTGGCAGTGGGGAATTTTTTTTCTTTCTTCTTTTTTAAAAAAAAAAAAAAAAAACCTTTTTCCACGTCTGTCCCTTCAACAGAACACTCAGGGTATCCGGTTTTATTGATGTCCAAAAGTGTAAATCACAGGCCTATATTTTGTCATTCCAGTCATTTTAGTCACTAAAGGATTACTTCAAGTGACTGAACTCGGCTGTTATCTGTTTGAGGTTCTGCAGCCAGGTCATCTCTTGGGACATGGAACAAGCTCTCTGCCCTCTTAGCTGTGTCGAGTGGCTGCCTTCAGCTGGGCTGCTTTTGGTAGAGGGTGGGGGTGGAGTTGGGGGGGGGGGTGATTGATGCACGCTCCCTGTCACAGGATCACCACTTAACAACAACAATGCCATCCAAAACAGTTCAGACAAACTCTGAGATTGAAATGGACAGGGCAGAAAGTCCTCTGATGCAAAATTTATAAAGTTTTGAGGCCTGTTAGCTTTTTAAAGGGGTAGATTAGACCTGATCTACCTCTGGTGTCACTATGGATTAATTCTATTATCCTTACACAAGAGAATGGGGACCAAAAAGAAAAGGCCTGTGACCATAAATATTGTCAAAGTGTCGTACTTTATCAAAAGAATGGACATCTTGTGTCAGGAGATGCTGCATGTTTAATGTTCTTTTTCTCCAAAAATGTCTATTCAATACAAATCTGTTACAATAATTAACTGAATTATTTAATATACTATTACTTGCATGTAACCTGAGCAAAGTAGCATCTATGTAATGTTGCATGAATTTATCTCTATGCATCATAAAGCATTGCATTTTCTTGCCTTGTAGTCATCAGTCTTTATACTCTTGCTAAAAACAGCACTTATCACTGATTAAACGCGCTCCTCTAGATAGATATGCTAGTTTCTTTGTTTGTTTGCCTTTTCCTAACCCTGATTCATTGAGTAGAAAACACATTTCATTGACTGGAAAATCAAGAGCGAAATACTGTAACTGATAATGTTAGCTCTGACTGAAATAGGTTTACTCACAAAAATTCCCATGCTGAATCCTTTAAAATTGTACATAAAAACCACCAAGCTCCTCAGGGCACATGCAGACAGAGTGTAGAAATGCTCTTATGCCCTATCCTCTGCCGTACAGGGAAAAAACGGAAGGGTTTCTGTCTACCACAACAGCCTGAGCCTTTTATTTCTGATGACTGTGCACACCAAAGCTTTAGCTTGCATCTACCAAGACTACACTCAACTTTATGGTCTGTTATGCGTTTATAAAAAAATGAAGATTACAAAGATGACACCTACCCTCCCTTTTCTAGTGACAAGTTACTGTGGATTGCAGCTCTCTCCAAGGAAGTCAATGGGAAATTTTCACTACCAGCTGGTAGACAGCAATATACCTTGTGTTTTTGTTGAAAGCCTTCAGCTTTCGAGGTGTTGTATCCACTGGTTTCACAGTATTTTATAGAGGCTCCCCTTGGACTTGGGTGTGACCACTTTCTCCCAAACTTAAAAAGACACACTTGCTTTTCTGCCCAGCCATGGAAGCCTGCTCGGCTATAGATCTTCTATAGGCTGTTGATGTTGTCACATTTTTCCTGTCGTAATGTCAAAATATGCATGTGTCGTTGCTATGATACTTATCTCCCTCTAGCTACATGTCAATATTATGTGTGTGCGCGAGTGAAAAAAGAGAGAGGTGGGGTGACGGGGGTGTCCGTACAGTATCTCCATGGGTGTGTGTGGCCTATCCCTCTAAATTCCCAGTGGTGTCTCATGCATATTTAACTTCACTGGTTAAGCAATAGGAAATGTAGGGTACTCTTTTACTCCATATTTTCTGGATTCATAAGCATTTCAGTAGTCCCTAATAGCAGTACAAATAACCACTCAGGCCATGGAGCCATTAATAAATTCCCTGAAGTAAATATCTTGACATGGTGCACAGAATCACTGACCTATCAGAATCAGTGCATTTCCAGTGCGCTCTCCCACCCAACCCCCTACCCCCACCCCTTTCTGCCATCACGGGAGCTCGCAGGACAGACAAGAATCAGAAATCCCACGTCTCTTTGAGGCAGCTCCAGACTATCTCTCAGAAGAGGGGACGCCTAACCACTGTCGACAGACATCCAGAAATCAAAGTTAATGGAAGTGAAAGGGGGTAATGTGGTCTGTCACTTGTGTGTAAGTGGTTTTTGTGCATTAAACTGGAAGCCAGGTTCGCTGCCTTTTTTCATGTGCTGAATGAAGTAACTGACAATGATAACACATGCTATCATATGGCAAACAGCACATTTCCCCCCCTCCTACCAGTGGATAATCACAGGTAACTGGTATTAAGTATACTTGAGAGTTATATGGTTGTATTTCTCCTATGACCTTTAGCCAATATTAGCAATATCTGCAGGCCAAAGATTTATCCTCAGTTTTATAGTCATTTACATTATTAGATGCATCACATATTTCCAAAAGTAATACATAATATTCTCAGAGGTTTCTCACAGCGGGTCAAATCCAATTTTGCATTAATATCAAAACAATAATATATCTACTATATTACTAGTTTTCAAACTGAAATGCTCATGGCTATCCAAAAGCACTTGAAAGTGGTAGAAAAGTACATGGATAGGACTAAGGGGTAAACATTTTTGAGGGAATGAAAAAGGATTTATTCACCATTTTCATCATTTATCAGTCCGTGTGGATGCACATAATTGGTGATCAAGAAAATAGCAGAATTTGTCAACGTAGTTTGCCCACATATGTACTAATTCTGATTCCAGGGTTTGTTACGGCTTTTTACACAGATGATGGTTACTGGGATATCGGCCAAACAGCACAGGAAAAAGCATGTGTCTATCGCTGATGAGACAGACAATGAAACAAATGATTGGGAGGTGGAAGAACATCATGCTCTCATTTTTAACCATGATGCCTTTGATTTGTTTCCGCTTGTTTTGCAAAGAGGCCATTGTTTATGAATGTATGACCATCAACATTTCTGTCATCACTCTCTTTGATTTGCTCATCTATTTTGGAGATGCCGTTGCCCAGTTCTAAGGCCAGCTCCACCCCACTGCAATTTGCATTTTGGTGGTTTGACAAATCTCAAGGTTAAATCTATTGAGCGATCCCACAATAACAGCAATACTATATTTTTTTTTTAAAAGTTGAGGGGAAAAAAGGATTTCTCCAGCGGCATCCTTCCCATCTGATGTGTACAAGTCCCATTGTGTAGATTTATTCTCACATTCCCACATCCTGCTTTCTGTTAAGGATCAGCAATTTTAAAAGGCAGTACCTTGTTATGTGGATCTCAGAGCACAGTAGGGGCCTTTGTGCCAGGAAGGAAAAAAACAACGCTATATCCAGGTCCAGCAACAAAAACACAACTCTTCTTTAACGACCATCCTATACTCAAGTGGGACAATTAAATTGGGTCATCGGCAAATAGGTTAGAAAAGTAGATTTTTTTTGTGTGTGTGCATGTGCTTTTGTTTTTCCAACCCCTATTTTACCAATGCATATATATTATTTTCAATTTTAAATATATCTGTATTTTACATTTCCTAATTTGCATTTTGCTCACTAGAGAAACAAAAAGGGCGTTAACAGCACTAGAGTGCGGGGGGGAGAGGGGGGCCAAATACAAATTTTATTATAATGTCCACAGAACTTTGTTATGTTTATGCTAAAAAGGTTTCAAATAGCAATGCAACATATGATTACTACCCTTACGATATTTTGAATTTGCCCCATTTTCAAACATGTTGTACTGGTTTCCCCTTGTACCAAGGCCTGTTTTTCCTTTCCATTATCCCACAAACACACAGCTCTTGCTTTTGTCACCAGGCCAGGTAAGAGACTGTCACTCTTAGGGCACACTGCCCTGAGTGCATCCACACACTCGCATGCATTTACACACACACACACACACACACACACACACACATACATACATATAGAGTCCCATACACACATACTCAAAGTAACAAACACACAGACATGCATTCACACTCGTACACTTACACACAAACACACACACACATACACACGCACACGTGCCACAACAGCGCAGGGACGCTTCCACATCAGAGTGGCGTCTGGCGCACAGCACCCTGGGGAGCCGGGCAGAGTAATGAGTGTTGGAGCTGGGGTTAGGGTTCTTCAGTCACACCAGGAGACATCCCACCACCCCACGCCCCACCACACCCCACCCCACCCCCTGCTGCTACACCAAGCATGAGGGCCTCACTGCTCCGCACCCTCTCTTCCTACCCCCACCCTCAACCCCCGTCTGCCCCCCCCACACACACACACACACACACACCAGAGAGAGCTGGACCGTCCAGAGGAACCGTCAGCGGCAGTCCAGAGAGCCTCGAGACAGAGAGTAAGCAAGGGGGGAGAGAGAGAGGGACAGAAAGAGGGAAAGAGAGATCGGTTGACACCAGTGCGTAGGACAGGGCACTCATCCATACAGATTGGGGGGATGGAGGGGTTGGGGGAGGGCAAGAGGGTGGAGTGGTGGCCATGCAGGCGGAGGGGAAAGGAGAGAGGAGAGAGGCAGAGAGGAAACAGGGGCCAGCCCTGCCCCTCTCCAGCTGTGCCAAATCTTGCTTGGTTATCTCTAAGTGCGGAGATAAAGTAGGAGTGTGGGGGGAGGAGGGGAGGGGGTGGAGGGGGTGGCGGATGTTTGAAATGGTTTCCATAACTCGGCAACGTGTCTGCCATTTCAGGGCCTGCTTATTTATTAACCAGGCAGAGATGCTCGAGAGGTAAAATGGGAGAAAAGAAAAAAACATACTTGAAGTGACAGCAGCCACGGATATCAGGGGACCCGTGATGCCAAGGGTGGTTTGATGCGAGCTGACATTTAAAGTGCGCGGCTTGTGTGAAAGTTGGACTGCGAGCGGGCCTACACGTGGCATGACATGCCTTTACAAACTGGCATAATTGTAGGAGATGTGCCCTCATTGGACTTGTATGAGGCATCTGTTTGCATTGTTTACTCTGCGAACACCAAAGGCAACCATGAAACACGATAGATCTTGGGGCCTGTGAATTATGCACACCGCCAGTCGGGCATTGACCAGAGTTCAGAGGAGGATGACGCTGATCTAAATATACGCCCAACGAGCGGGCCCCGACAAGACATCTTAACCAAACAAGCCGTCGCATGCTGACATTCATGACCTTCTCGTAATTACGAGGTTCACCTGTTCGAGTCCGAATCTCCTAAACCCCGGGCGGACCTAAAATGATAAACCATAAAAGCTAAAAATAGGCGGCGAAGTGAGGAGTTTAAAGGAGGGCTTTTGTGGTTTGCCACTCACTGGAGCAGAAGATCAGAGAGCAGCCTGCCAATAGCCTCTTTCTGTCAGGGAGTGCTGGGCACTGTGGGCTACGGCCAGCCGGGGCGTGTTTTTCGAGAAGTCAAGCTGAGCCACAGAGCACAGGAGTCGGTGTCACGGTCAGAGGGAGTCAGCGCGCCAGCAGAAATGCCACACAGACCACCAGCCGGGACAGACTGACAGAGGCCACTAAATCATACCGTGCTGATAAAAAAAGAAGAAGAAGAAAAAAGAAAGAAAAAAAAAAAAGCTACAAGAGGAGGGCCGGTCTTATCGCACAAATGCGCTCAGTGGCCTAGAGATAAACCAACAGGGGTTTAAATATGAAAATAGTGGGGTGGGGAAGAAAACATTAGTTAATGACAAACAAGTAACCTCCCCCGTCATCTTAATAGCTATTTAAGAGCAGTGGCGCTCAACAGGTCAGGGAAACGCTGTGCACGTCTTTAGCGTGGCCGTGAGCTTGGACAGAGCCATAAATATGGGGCGTGATTTGTGTGTCTTCAAACTGACGGGAGAACAGTGCAGCGAGCACGCTGGCCCCAACGCTGCCTGGCTGTTGAAAAAGACTGTGTGGCAGGGGATGATCCATCATAAAACAGAAAACTGCACAGATTAGCATCTCATTTTCCTGCCCGAGCCCCCTGGGTTAAAACAAGCGAGTAATCACCTGTAAGCGAGAAGAAAGAGAATAAATTGAAAGTCACAGAGGAAAGAGAAGGGGTGGGACACACGCCTCCCATAAGGGGTGAAATGTTGTCAGGCTCCGAGCACGTCACACACTTTGTTATGGAGAGTAATACATTTTAAACTGTGATTGTGTTCCTTTGCCGCATATTGACGTGACTTGGTAGGAATTTTCACACTACATGCCAACATTGAATTTTCTGTCACACCGGCTTAGGTGCATCCAGACGGCCATAAATGATGCCTGCCAGTCAGTGTGAACTTCAGTAAGGCGCCCCAAACTGAACGCCAATAATCTACCCCCACCACCCCCTCCTTCTCCTTCTCTCCCCACCTCCCTCACTGCCTGTAATTGCTATGAATTTAAGAGGGGGAGTGGAGTGAATGAATGAAAGGGGGTACTCGGAGGTGGAGGGTGAGCCTCACGGGGGTTCAACATCAAATAATTTATTCATCAATCTGTAGATGGCTGCATGCAGGCTGCACATCAGGGCTTCGTCTGTGCTCGCAACCGTGGCCTGGTGTTTACATTTCACCCTGCATTTCTCTCTTTTTTTCCCCTACAATGGAGCCGGCCCACCCTTGATCAGCCAAGCACTGGCGCTGTGAGGCGGGGCAAGTGGAGTGGCACATGAGCGCCCGCGTCCCACAGACCAGTCCCTTCATTACTAACGCTTCAGCAGATCCCCCCTCTTCCCATGTATTAGCTGAAATATGCAGCTTTTTCTACCCCATTAATTCAGTCAACATACAATTAGTTTGTGCCTATTAATACCCCCCAGGTAGAGGGGCCTGTTGTCTGAGACCGCTGTACCTTGTACGGATAGGACACACGTATGTTTCCGCCTCGCATTGTTCATGCCCCTTTTCACTCCACCTGTGTGGCAGTAAAAACAAGGGATCTTTATCTGGGAATTCACTAGAAACTTCCAATTAATGTCCAATTAAATGTCTTAAATAACAATTCTTTTTTAAAAAAAATGTTTCAATGACGCAAATAAAAATGGACCCTTTTGCCGAAAGATCATTTTTGGTGGTGCACAAAATATAATGCACTAATCGTCTGACATCCAATCTCCTCTCTGAGAAGCACAACTGCAGTGCCGTTGAAGGTAGTTTATCCCTCTGTGTTAACATGTTGTGCTAAGACAGCTCTAAAGAGAAAGAAAAATGGCAGGCTGTAATGGTGAATACTAGAAACAAAAATGTGTATTATTTATATGGGACTGTATAAACCAATTTACAAGAAAGTCACTTAAGTGGCGGCATCATTTATTCATGAGCCCGTACACAAGTTAATGGAAGTGCAGCTTGGATTCACCTAGAGCAGGATTTTGATGTGTGTGTATATACGTGTGTTCATTTCTGTGAAAGAGAGTGAGACAGCGTATGTATGTGTGTTTGTGTATGTGTGTGTGTGTGTGTGTGTGTGAGTGTTTGAGAGAGTGAGAGAGAAAGAGAAAGAGAGGGGAAGTTTGTGTGTCGATGTGTGTGTGTGTGTGTGTGTGTGTGTGTATGTGTGTGTGTGGCAATAATGCACATTTAAAAAGCATTCAGAAAGCACCTTGATGTGCCTTGCAAGGGTTCAACCCTTTTGTCATATCGCTAAAGGGGAGCTGCATTGTTACTTATTTTTAGATGCAGAGTGCACTGGGATGCTGTGGCAGTTCTTCACGGGCCATGACCGCTAGAATAACACACAATCTAACCGCAGCCCCCATTCAACAACGGTACAGTATGTCTCACCGCTAGTGAAGAATAATAGTAGGCATTGTAAACTCGGCAGCGGGAATGGAGCGTATCTCACCAGGCTGATCAACACACTTTAAAAGTGTTCTTTAAGTGGTCCCTTCACTTGAGAGGCTAGTGGCCGTGTCTTTGTTAGCCAGTGGTTAAGCGACATTTGGGAGAAATCACCCTCTGAATCAGCAGCTTTTTAATATCCCTGTCAATCACAGTGTAACCTTCCACTTCCACTTCAAATGAATTGTCTTTAGGTCCTGCTTTGGTGGAGAAAGCTCATCTTTCCACTGCTGATTGTATCGCCTTTTTTTATTTCCACTCACATATTGATAGCAGAAGGAAAGTAGTTACATACCAGGGGACAAGAGTGAATAGTCTGCCTCATATCACTTGGAGGGAGCGGAAAAGTGAAGTGGAGTCAGCAACAGTCCGCAAACGGTGTTATTTTTTATATACAGAATTTGCTTCAGAGGTCTATTTGCCCCATTTATGTTTTACTCCAAGTAAGTGACTCAGACGGTGAATCACCTGCACAGCTGTTGTTGCCTTACTAACAGGATTTTAGTCAGAACACAGCAGAAACACACGGCAAGCCAGATAAATCTCTCTGATATATAAATATGCAGCATGAATCATTCCATGAGAAACTGAATCAATCATGTGAAGACGGTTACTGCATTTTGTTGGAACATATGTGGCTTCCTCCCATTAATGGGTGACAGAGGCATCAGAAACAGTCACTGAATTGAGAGATCACCTGTGATGCATTGGAAGCGGTGCAAATGGGCTCCGCCAACGAGATCAGCGAGCAAGTGTGTGTCGAATGCCTGATAGTGCGGCCAGTCACACATGACCTGCAAAGGTTCTGGTGCAGCCACCACGCACAATACACCGTTTAGAGATTCTCTCAGTCATGGAGGCATTCTCGGCAATCCTGTTGCTTGGCCGTTATCGTGGCGGACACACACTAGGCAACATTAGTGCAGCTTATGTACAGTTGTGTGCTTGGCGCCGGGTGTGCCGAGCAGCATGGGAAGCTGAGCGCCGCTCCTCATGCTGGGCGCTAATAAAGCTCAGAGGAAACGGAGTTCGCAGCAGCTCCCACTCCCCCTGTCATGGAGCCCGCTAATAGATTGAGGGATGGCTTCCCAGCCCAAGCATTACAGTAAGCCGGGTGTTGGATCAAATTCGGTTTGGAGGGAGAGATAATCACAGAAGACGGTGATGGTGCCCTCAGTGAAAAAAGACTACAGTAGTTCATTAAGGGCTTTTTTTTCAGGCAAGGAGGAAAAACATTTTACATGTTTGGACCAGTATGTTCATGCCGCGTGATATTAGTTGAAAAGCATAAAGTCAATATTAGCAAAGCTAGTCATTTTTACAATCAGTGGGGATAATAAATGTTAAATGGATATATCTTTTCTAATTTTTGGCTAGCTTTTAAAGGTTCAAACCTCTTCCCAATAACTAAAATGAAAGCTCTGCACTCTGTAAATTTACCCTGTGTCCCAATGCAGTATTCCTACACAGCCATTCACAACTGTATTAAAAACTATAAAGCAAACGTGTCAGTTGTAGCCTGTCTTCAAGCTTCTCTTAGAGCTGTGTAATAATGTTGAGTGTGGCGAGATCTATCACAGGAGATGTGAAGTGCCCTAGTCAGAAGTTATTTGCTCCATCTAATACTGTATTGCTGGGTTGAAATAAATGAAGATTACTTAGTGTTTTCACTCATGTTTATGTATGAGTTAAGGTGGGGCTGTAATCAGGTGTTGGCTGGCAAAAAGATTCTTGTTTGCCCTTTAAGTGTCACATTTACAGTATTAATAACTCCATTTCCAAGCTGTCAGATGTACTGAATAATCTTCATTCCACAACTGCCCTTTGGGCCACACCAAGAATAGATGCATGCATTTAATAAGCACTAGTTTCTCTTGTCGATGTGTTTGTGTGTGTGCATGTGTGTGTGCGTGTGTGTGTGTGTGTGTGCGTGTGTGTGTGTGTGCGTGCACTCGTGTGTGTTTCTATGTAAATAATTGTCTGAAAACAACAAGAAGCTACATTGCATGCAAACCATGCTGCCAATGTACATGCTGAAAACTTTCTATTAATCAACAGTCAAGTACTGTAAGTTGAGCCTCATACATAATGAATTGTGCTCAAACCTCATGGGCTTGCCTCATGAAAAAAAGGAGAGAACACAAGTACAATCGGCATCTGAATAAAATTTAACCTGATAGCTGTGCATATTGTTTTTTTTTTTTTTAATCATCGGGGACTAAATTATTCATTTACAGTTAGAGTTCAGTTTTGACTGTTTTTGGAATTGTTTATTCCAGAACTCAGCTGTCTTTCCCCTCATTTTGAGTAAGTATACCAGATGTCTATCAAGCCATAAAAAAACAACTCAACTGTTATTTATAATAAATGTGTACGGGGATGTGGTGGTAAGTCCGTAAATGATTTAGATGATGTAGTGTGGCATCTGCAATCCCCAAAACTTTCTTCAACAACAAAAAAAATTGCCACTTACCATTACGGAGTCAAATCTGGGCTGGTCAGAAATGGCTCGCTAATCACACTGCAAAACAGGCAAAAAAGAGGTCTGTTGACATTTTTTTTCATCATGGCCATGTTTATATAGAGCAGAAAAAAGTCTAACTGACTTCCAGGAAAGGAACTCCTTTTTAAAAAGCCAGGTGAACAGGTCACAGGGCAGTGCCTTATTTTAATTAGTGTAATTCGACATTTCTTACTGTAACACCCTCAATTATTAGTATTTGTTCAGCGAGGGCAAAGCACGGTGTTTGCTGATTTTTGTCACCCGGGCACCCAGAGCCAGAGCAGCTCGGTGGGCCCTGCCATGCTCCCCTCCTCGGCATGTGTGTTCCTCTGGCAGGGGCCGGGGAGGAAAGGGCAACTGGCCAAGCCAGGGCCGCGGGCCCTCCATAGCGCCCTGTGAGCAAACAGAAACCTCCCTGCTCTGCCTTTCGTCACCCAGGTCAACTCAACTCCGGGCTCTGTTACCAGGGGGGAAGGAGGGGAGAGAGAGGCGAGAGAGAGAGAGAGAGAGAGAGAGAACTACTCTCCAGTCGAAACTCATGGTTTTCAACATCGCTTATGTCACGCTGCCCTTTCGCTTATTGTGCCACAGTGGGTGTATTTTATTGCACCTGAAATGAGAGACTGTGCATAACACAGGCGAGTAATGAGGGTTCGTTAGTGGTTGGCCGCTCGAAGTGGCCGTGTTAGTTTTGGCCCGGGCCATCATAATTTTTGGCACAGGTGCCGAGAGGCAAAGTAGCTCAGCTCCTGACATTTGTTGGCTCAAAGTTTGAAAAAGTGAACACATCTAAACTTTCAATGAGCCTTTTGTTTGCTTAGGAGGCCACAGTGCCAACCAGAGGGGAGGGGAGAGTAAGACTTTAAGAATGGACCATTACTAACATTCCGAAAGGGCATGGTGATCATTGCGCTCAAAAAAAAGAGAGAGAGAGAGAGAGAGAGAGAGAGAGAGAGAGAGAGAGCATTTGATTAGGTTTCTCTTTAACACACTGTTCCAGAGCTCACCTTTGTTTCCTGTGCAAACAGCATTTGCTACCCTGCCAGCGGAATCATGTATTAAAATAACACCAAACTAGCTCTTTCCTTTGCACCTCTGTCCACTGGAAGGCTGTTTGGATCGCTCAATAAATACATTTCTGCAGCGCTTTGCAGTGTGAATATCAGTGGTTATCTCTAGTTACAGCCACCAAACATATTTTCCGCTCTCTCACAATCCCTCATTCAACCCAGCAGACAGGAGGCACTTTCAGACCAGTACAGTGGCAGCCGTTTACAATTCAACAGCTATTTTATTTTCTAATATGAAAAGTTATTTTGAAACTGTGAGGATTTGTAAAATTATTACTGTCTCACTCAGTGCACCGGCCCCGGAATCGCTATGATGAGGTGACAAGTTATCATATTTCCATCTTCCAGGGACTCGCTGCTGTCAACAGCAAATTCAAATGGGAGTGACTGGCAGGTACACATTTTACAATTTCATGTGAGAATGCCCGTGATGGAGAGAGTGACACGCCTTCACTAAACGCCTCGCAGGTCTCCCAGTTAGTTATTTATTTATTTCTCTAGCCCTTTCATTTCCCCCCTCCCCGGCAGGCGGCCGTCCACTCAAATATATGCATTAAGTACTGCCCTCTCATTGCCACTGACACACGTCTATTAATGCAGCGTGAAAATGAGGGTTCAATGACAACAGAGTGATTTCTGTGTGATTTAATCGTCACTAACCTCGTTTCAATGGGCCACTCTGACAGCGTGTGTTAAATGTCAACATGCACATTTAAAGGTTACTCTTAAAGGTTGTGATGCTCTGAGCTCACGTAAGCCTTCCTAAATTTCACCACTCAGCAACCCAAACACATAGACACACATTCTTCCATGCTTAGACAGAAACTTCAGGAGGTATTCATTGTCTGGGATAAAAATGAGCCTTTTGAGAAAGAGGTAAAAGTGACAGTCAACACACCAAAGGTCTTTACAATACCCATCTCCACATAACAGGATCATTCACTGTGCTGAAGAAAATAATGGATACTCAAAGGAATTTCCAAACAGAAAAAGAAGGCTTAAAAGTATCCTTTCTCCAGAAAGATCCTTATCTGATAGTTATAAAAAACCTTTCTGATTACCTCCATGTCATTAGACTATGAATTGCTCCTTTGAAAATAATGACTGTGGAGGCTCCAAATCGTTTTAAAAGAAAATATCAAAATGGTTTAAGCTACTTAGGATGAATTCCAATTATATTTTAATATTCAGCTGAGCATATTTTGTGCAGGAGGGGAGAGAAAAAAGGCGGCTGTGGCGTCGCATGCATAACTCACTGGAAGTGTTGGCCAGCTGTGCCACTCTACCCCTCCAATCACTTTGTGCATTTTAGTAGCATGGTAATTTAGTGAAGAACTACCTGAGCGATGGCATTTTCAATGAGTAGGTAATCTACTGAGAATTTGTGTATGGTTATGAGCTCACGGTTTCAGGCTGCCAACACAAAAATACATCAAGACCAATTACAATATCAACTTTCAGTCTGATACCCTTGCCACGCAAGTGCATGTATTTCTGCCCCAGGCACTTCAAATTGCATCTAATTTGAAATCTTTGGGGTTTTAATTAAATTTCAGAATATATGGAATTCTTCATTAGTACCTGCTCTGAATAGAAGATTATGTGCACACCTCTCTCTATCTCATTCTTTCTTTCCTTCTTTCTGTCTTTCTTTCTCTTACCCTTCCCTCTTTCTCCCAATCCTCCTTTCTGTCTTCCTAAAGCATAGGGAATGGGATGGCTAGACATCTCTACGGTATATGGGGAGCTGGGAGGGCTGATGAGCAGAGCTGCAAGTTTCACAGTGAGGACGTACTAAATATTATCAAAAAGATTATTACTCCATTGAGGGAAGATATCCTCAGACTTTTAATGGAATCTTATATTTCTCTTAATGATTTGCAAATTGTCATCAGATTACTAGATGCATTCACTCGCTGTTTTATCTTAATGGGAGAAGAAAAGCTATTAGGCAGATTTTTTTTTTTTTTTTTTTTGGTCCGTCTTCTTTATGGGTAGATACCCTGCAGCAGCTAAATATTGAAACCATTAACTGGGTTTGATGTACTCCTCTCTGTTACAAGACGAACAGTGCATGAATAAATATGCCTTTTATATTTGAGTGGTCTGGTTAAAGCCTCTAATAGCCATGATGTGCTGGATAAAGGGGACTTCCATTCATCTCCCTCAAGTCAGGACAACTGTAGTCAGACTCATTATTGATGTATATCAAAGGAATTACAACATAACTAGAGGAGATTTATAATCAATGTATGTATATTTGTATGACAGGCGTACATTGATCTCATCTGGGTCAAAAGTGCCCAGCCTCCCAAGCATCGCTAAGGGGATGTGGCCAATTTCCCTGCACTTCCTGAACGAGGGTGTCAGGCCTCCCCCTCCCACCCACCCTCCCCTGCGCACACACCTTAGTATGCATAAGCAGGTCAGGGAGCTGATGAACCCGCCACATGTGCACTCCTGAGCATGTTAGGCCTTAACCTCCGCAGTCTGCCACTGAAGAGACAGTCACCTACGGCACACGCTGCATGCAAAAGAGCACCGAGGCGCTCCGATCCAGGCAAATAGCAGCACCGCTATGGAGCCACACAGACACGCTCATCGCTCATCATATTGAGAGACAAAAGGGATGACAGGGAAACAACTGTATGTACTGTATAACAATTGGCACTGCATCTCCACTAGACATAATGCAATGTACAGTAGTTGTTTCTGCCCAAGATAATATGCAACTCAAAGCTATGGCCTACATGAACAACCTTGTTGGGAGAGGTCTGCAATGTTGATCTTAGCAGAGAGCAACCTTCTTTGCATATGTAAACCAGGGCTCTGCCTGTTGACCTCTTGGTATTTATTGGTGATCGCTCTCAACACAGGACAACTACACTGTTGTTCAAGTCAACAATTTGCGACATGTTAATGCTGTTGAAGTGAGGCTTTGTTTTGAAAGAAGCCAATTGAATCCCTCCCTGGCTGTTTTATCAGTGCAGTCTCTCCATAGCAGGCCTTAGCCTTGTTTGTTGAGTTTGTAAAACATGAGGGTGAAAACGAAGGCAGGGCGCACCGCACTATAGATTTTGCATTTAATGATCCCTGCAGCTCCCAAGCAGCAGATCTAAACTGATTCCTTTTGCAAATGATTTCATCAGCATCATTGTTTTGTCCTCGGAGACATTTCCAGCTCACTTAATGTCACATGCCAGACTGGCAAAACAAACACAATGCTGCAACCACTGACTGAAAGCTGAATACAAAAAGCAGCTAGAGCAATCTGAGCAACTTGCTGTGCAGAATTCTGTTCCAAATCAACGAACTTAAAGACCTAGCGTTGGTGCTTTTGGTGGCCTTCAAAGGCAATTGAACAAAGGCCAACAGAACCTATCAAATAAGGTTTCAAATTATGGACGAATTATAATGGGTGGAATTTTGAAGGATCGGGGGAGGGGATGTATCCTTTGAAGGGGGTAAGGCTTCTGGAAATTATGCAGGATCTTATCTTCATCAATGATGCATTTTCAAGTGATACACCATGATAGCCTCAAAGTAGAGGGTTGCTGGTGGTGGCTAGGGGGTATTCCATGGAAGCTCTGATGACATAGTTCACTATATGGTTTTTAATCACCTCACCCCTGCTGAAACTGAGAGAGGGCTCTTTTTTTCTTGTATGATCTTAGAAGGAAGAGGAGACCAACATGATCGGCCTAACTCATGAGTCTTGACAAGCATCGCGACGAGCAGCACTGATGATCAAGCGCTACCGAACTGCAACTACATAACAGATGTCATGTGAATATATTTCCATTATGAATTAACAATAGCACATATGCAAAATAATGTGTGATGTTAAGCATTATGATAATGCAATTCTTGCCAACATCTATGATGGTATTAGAGGTATGCGAATTTTAACTAGCAAAAAAAAAAAAACACAAAATGATATCATCCACATTTATTCTGCTTTAAGAATGCTTTACCCTTACTATGGTTTCAGACAAATTCTGTCTACATGAACCTCTCTACTTCTCTTTTTAAGGGGAATTTAATGCACCATGAAATCCAGTCCAACACTAATACAACGCCCTGACAAGAGTCTGCCTGGGTGAAATTGCAGAAATGCACTAAATTGAAAATGCTGTTTAACCATAAATATTTGCCAAAATGGAGGATATAAAGCCGTGCGATTGGTTTCTCCTGATCAATACTGATGTCTCCCCTCTCAGCCAATCACATCCCCCCAATTCCCAAATCACTACTTGGAGCATAATCTATTTCCCAGAGGGATTTTATGAGCTGTAACGTGTTTATAGCTCATACAGCATACATGTGCAGCTAAAATTTCAGAGGGTCACTTCAACCCTTATTTAAACAATTTGCACTGCGGCACCACAGATCCACAAGGTCACGACCTTTCACCCGCTCTTTTAAACTTTTCATTAAGTACGGGAGATTACAGGTGCCTCCGTCACCTGAAGTGACCTAAATGAAAAGCACTCTGTGCACCAGCCGGGTAAAATTATTTTTGCCCCCCCTGAGACGTAGACAACTCTTTGGAGACCCATAGTCGCACAAGGGGCCCTGCACGGCGCCTTATGGATACTTCTTGGCTTTGTGCTGTTTAAACAGGAAGTACATGAGCGCGCTAGTCATGCTGAGCTTTGGAAATTGTGTTCCGAGGTTGCAGTACACCTCTAATGTCAGTCAGGATTAAGTGGTCTGGGTTGACTGAGCTCCCTTTACTGGGGAGAATCCCACTGAAGGTCTGACTGAATGGTGTCACCTCCCAAGGTAAACTTCCAAATTAGCATAGTCTCAAAACATAGTCAAAAAGCATGTAAGCACATACTCATGCCTGACAGTAAAAGAGTCTCTTTGGTTAAGCCTGTCAGATTTGTCAGCTGATAATGTCTGAAGATGTGGGTGCGGTGTCACTCAGACACAAGGGCCAGAGCTGTCAATAGCGGCTCGTCATCCTCTGTTCCCGCCCTTTAAATGCTCCGGACTCCCCACGCTTAGATCTGTGTACACACATATATTAATATTAATCACAAAACAAAATGCTGCTGCCAGGAGTCCCAGTGCACTGCTACAGTTAAGGGATCAGCGACTAGGGGACCAACAAATCTGGTCAGGGACTGCTACCTCATACATTTTTAGTTTAGGTTATAATAATTGACTTCTTAACATGACCTGCTTACAGGGTGGAATTGGGAATATGAGCACACACGCGTGCACACAAACAGTAGGCTCCACACATACACACTCATACACACAGAAGTCAATAATAAATACAGTACATACATACATACAGTAGTCTAGGCCAGAAAGGCATCAAAATCCTATTAAACACAGCTTACAGGAAAAATATACACATACTGCAATATTCCATACTTTGGATTTCAACATAAACTTCAATTATCTATATTCCACCGTTCTCATTCTCTTCCGTTGATGTGATCTGCTATCATGTCCACATTTGTCTTTGTAAATTGATCTAATTGCAGTAGCACTAAAATGGCAATAAAGACAATACACTTTTAAAAGGTAGGCTACTCGAAGAAGCATTGCAGTTGAGAATATCCCGGATAATTAGCATTCCTCCTGCCATTTTGTTTTTCCCAAGTGGTCTATTCCTCATTGAAATAGATGAGATACAAAAGTTGGCACCATCACTGGTAGCTGGATTCTGCCACTCAAAAAAAAAGAAAGAAAGAAAGAAGAGGGGGGGAATGGTCACGATTCTCTATGAATGCTCTGGCTGCCCTGAGGCAAAGACTCGATGTTGATAAGGAGATTAATCCCCAAAGAGCCGCTCATTCCTCTGCAGAGAAATTAAAGCTTGCCACTTTTCCTTTCACCTGTCCTTCTGACAGCTCTGTCAGTGCTAATGTGTCTTACTACACGCCCTAATCCATGTCCTATGGAAAAGAATCATTTATTAAGAAATTAAGAGGGCTCGCCTCCCCTTCAGTCTGGTTGGTCTTCAAAAAGTTGTCTTGATAGCGGTGACAGGGTGATTATCAATGAAAAATTATTTAACAGCACCTCCGGGCCTTTTTCTGACAAAGCCTAATAAGTCACATGGGTGGATATCAATCAAATCTATCCACTCTGGATTTGGTAAATATTCCCCCAAGTTCAGGCAAATTACCTTGATTATGTGTCTCCACCGCATGAGGCTGGAAGTGACTGTGGGGCATGGGATGGGTTTGGAGAGGAGGCGGTTTTTATGGAGCACAGCAATGGCGTGACATGTTTGCTAATACTTGAGGATCCAGGAACTGTAGAATGGAAATTAGAAAAAAAGAAAGTAAGTAACTGTGAACCAGAAATAGGCTAGTTATGTTTCACAGTAGGCTACATGGTCTCTCTCTATCACTTTAGGCCTACTTATTCAACATAATAAACATAAAGATAGGTGAAACTAACCTAAACTAAACACCTACCTTGGATTAGAAATAGCCCAGTTTGAAGAACCACTTAATTAAAGCATTGCTGGTAAATCAGGTCCACGACATTACCTTCCTGAATAGCTACACAGAAGTTAACTTAGGCCTGCTGTTCAAGCAGACCTAACCTTGCTGTATGCTAAATTAACGTTAGCTTATTAAAAGGATGACGTTGTCAATGAAAAAAATACCCTAGCTGGATCGCAGTAGGCTATTACGCGTGACCTAAAACTAGAAGTTCACCACAGCTTCGTTCTACGATGAATATCAACAAAGTGTTGGAATTACTTGGGGAGAGATACTAGTTTTTAAACGCACTGCTATTTGCAGAAAACATGTTTTGCTTATCACACACCCGTTTGTATTTCGCACAATTAAATTCGAACATTTCCAAGACGCATGAATGTCTCACTCAGCTAACATTAGGGATCTTGTCTACCTTACTTCCCACTTCCTGTGTAGTAAAGGCTTCACTTCAACACTGTCAGCACTCATCACAGACCGCCACCCAATGGGATGAAGCACTGAATTCAGGTATGGCATAGCCTCTCCAAATACCTTTAACAGTGTTCCATTGTAAAAATTCAAATAGCCTTCCTTAACTAAAGGTTACATTAGGGTAGGCTATTGCCACTTTATTGCAGTCAACATCAAACGTGTGAGCAGAACTCTGTTCTTTATAAATGTGTAGTCTACAATACAGCCCACTTGAGTAAAGGCAGTAGGCTATTCAGTCTTCAGATAGTCTACTGTTTTATTATGACTGGTGTGTTGAAGACAGACACAGACAAAATCTCATAATACATGAAATCTGTTTGCCAAAAGGAGCTTTCAAAGCGGTCCTATCTGTTACATGACTGAATGCAGTAAGAGAAAGCTATAAAGTGGTTTTCTTCGGTTAAATTGATTCATGAATTTTGAAGAGAACATTATCTAATGAATTTACTCTGAATAGAAAGCAATTAAAAGGACACATCGGCCTGATTAACCCCAAAGTCAGGCACAGCCACAATTGCTGTACACTTTTAAATGATTTTCATAGAAAAAAAACACTGAAGCAGATTTGCTGTCTTTTGCCCTCTGCTAATCCATACAAATTAATGAACAAAAAGTTAATTTCTGTGATGACCCTATTCTGCTATACCCTGGATTATAGTGCACGGTAATATGGTATGTGTCATAGTGCTAAGGAGTAATCAGTGTGTGTGTTTTTTTCAATCAAGTGATTAACTCTGTAGTGAAGTTCAAGGTTTAGTTGGTTAACCTGACACATTAAAGGTACCAGCTAATTTACCATTAGGATATAAACAAAGTCTTCTTGAACATGCTGAACTCTTCAACTTTTTCTCACCTTTTTCTCCTCCAAAATGAATTGGCAGTGTGATAGAATCACCATTATTATTCAATTAATAAGCTTTTCTGTCTCTCTTTGTGTTATGACCTATATTCCTAAACTTGGGTTAATAGTGTACCCTCTCTAAAATGTTTGATTTTAAATTTTAATTGAGTTGAGACTCTTTCCTAGTTAGAGTTTTTTTTTTCTTTGCCAGTAAGCGTCGCAGCAGAACGTGTGAGCATATTTTAACCTTTAAAATGCTGGTATTATTAGTCATTTCACATCTGAATACCTACCTTTACAGTAAACGTCTTAGGTATGTGGCAAAAAGAAAAATATTAATCCGAAGTCACCTCCATCAGCCACAGCTCTCACTACATCATGCTATGTCTCTTTTACAAATGCCAAGATCAACCTTTTGAACTTAGAATTACTTGGCGAAATTACATTTCTGTGGCTCTCCACACTAACATATTTCACCACTGAAAATACTTGATTGAAGAGTCCCACTGGAGCGTATTATAATACAATACAGGTATACTCTCCACCACTAGTTTGCTCTGTGCACATAATTCATGCAATGACCTTCAACCGTATGAGAAAGCAAAGCATGATGCCTCCAGCTGCAAACAGATGCAGAGGCTCGTTTTACAAATTAGGCATCATCAGATCAGCAGTCTTCTGACAGTGGAAGACAGAGCAGTGGGCAGCCTGGCGCTTCACCTGTAAACAATAGAATGGATTCGTAATGCATTAGCACAAGAGGGGGGAAATAAAAGCATTTTTTGAAGACTCTGCAAAACACTGTAAATAGATTACAATGAAACACTGAGAATATTTGATGAAGCTAGAGAGCATCGCACAGTAGTAGGTTACAGTGAACCCTTTAAGGCTTCTAAACTGATGTATTTCTTTCCTTCCCCCCTCCCTGACATACACAATTCACCATGGTGCTATATTGACCAAGTTTTTGCTAACTGTGGCTCAAAGCGAATCAATATCAAGGGAGAAGTTTACCCCAGCATCTCTCTTCCACCTGACAAATGCCTTGGCGAGGACCTAGTTTATTCGCTGTTTGCCTTGGCCATTAATGACTGTGTCTTGTTTTTCACCAGTCATCTCAATGGGCTGTTGATAAAGATTTTGCATCATGTTCCAAGTGTCAGGCCTGTCAGTTTTGCTGAAGCATTTGACCAGAAGGAGGGGAAAAATGCAGGGGGAGCTATTGATTACAGCTTCTTGGTGTCACTTGTTCACTAGGATTTAGGTATTGATGAGCCGGCGAGTGAAAACAAGCTCTCTCCCATGTGGGCCTCTTACCAAGAAGAGTAAAAATGCAAAGTTGGAGAAAATATTCAGCTGGTGCCGGAATCCGAGGGATTCCACCATCGATTGGAACGCACCTTCATGTCTCTTTTTCTTTGTCAGAGAGACAAATCTGTGCAGTCTGGACGTTTTATATAGCATTTGAAGCCAGGTCTCTGAAAATGATGGATTTGAGCATCAGATAAATTAGATTTCACAGGGAGTGTGCAGCTCGGATGCTGTCAGGGCTGACAATGACTGGAGTATTAATAACTATAATTGAGTTTAGAGGTACGTATATGGAGGAAGCCGGGTACCTTGCCATATTTGTAAATCATTTATGTCTTCAGCTTGTCTGATGTAGGGGAATACTGCAGATAATGTGCTCATTAAAGCAGATGGGGCCGGGCAATGCAGAGGGCTCACAAGTCAATCCAGCAGCTTTGGGGTTCATTCTTGATTGCCATCAATATTGTTTTTTTCTTCATTATTAGTTTAAACATGTATTAGATTCTGACAACAAAAACATTTAGCTATTGTTGTTTTAACCATTTCCCTGCTCACACTAACCTCGCTATTGCTAAAAGCCTCAAGGTGGAATTATATTCCATGTCAAAGCGTATGTCACTGTTTTCTGCCAGCCAGGCACAAATAAGCAAGCCATTCCCCCAGCCTCACTCGTTTTCTTTTCCCCTCTTTCTCTCCCTCTCTCTCTCCCTCTCTGTCTCTCTCTGTCGCTCTCTCTGTCTCATTCTGAGGTCAGCCTCATGTTTCATGACTTCCTGATTCGGATCAGTCTGCCTCTGGCCCCCCTGTTGAATGGTCATGGCGTGGAGACAAAGGATGCTGGCAGTCCAGTGACTCGTGAGAGTGAGGCCAGAACACGGAGTGGTGAGGAGGCCAGACCACCCGTCCCACCCCCCCTACTCCCCCCTACCCAGCTCCACTGAGCACTCACTCCCCCACCATTAGTGTCCAACCACCAGCAGTCCACACAGCCAGGGAGGGCTTCAGCAGCCCTCAATAGGCCCTGCTACCAAAAGAGCTAGTAGCCTACCTACAACAGCATAGTTATTCTTTTATTTGCATGACGGACGCACAATCTGATAGAAACAAGGCCACAGTTACTGAAGCCACATTATAAAAATGCATACAGTCAAATCAACCATATATATAGCCTATATACTGTATATGTATATTCTATATATATGTACTATATTATTACACAGACTTCGGTCTCAGAGAATTCACTTTTGGGAGGAAAAATGGCAGTTTGATGTGATGTCCAGTGACTGATATTTGACTAGAGGTTAAATTAAGCATTTGCTATTGTTTTATTGTATTACTCGCCCTCCTCCTTCCTGGTGCTTTGTTCTAGCTTCAGATGTGTTCTATTTTTAATGTGTATGTGGTTTTATGGCTGGATGGGGTGTGTTGGGGAGTTGGGAAGGGAGGGGGAGGGGTGGGGGGAGGTGGGAGGGGGGCGGAGGGGGGGATGGAGGCAGATGGACGTAGACCAGGGGCATCACGTCCTAATGTGCCCTACTCTTTAAGGAAGCATCTGTTTTGTTGAAGGACAGGCCCCAGTCCAGGACTACTGTGCATTCCAACCAAGTGAGACGAGACCATGAATACAAGCAGAAAACAAACTATTAAAATAGTCATTTCTGTAAAACGCCCTGGTCTGTGCAGTTACTGTCACATATTTCCATGTTTCTAAACATTACAAGTAAGCAAATAATGAATATATCAGCTGATCAGTACTGACAAACATTTTTCCTACACTATTATGTATATATATATATATATATATATATATATATATATATATATATATAAATCCAGACTAGGAAAAAATAATGCTCAATTTAAAACATCTGAGTTGGATTTTGAATGCTGCAAAGTCACTCCAGGTTGCGGATATTTTGTCTGTGTGTAAAGCAAAGGCATGTGCGTGGACTCCTGATTGTACACTCTTTAAGTGTTGTTTATGTTCCTAGCGGTTTATGGGTTTTGTCTATTCAGGACCACAGAGTTGCAGATTATGTTACCGCATGATTGGCAAAGACGTGTGTTTATACATAACAAACACTGCTATTCTGAAGCCATTCAAATAAAATCCAAGCGCAGGAAATTACAAATTAAACTTCACCAACACTAAGAAATGTAACACAAATATTTGAGGAGAAACTTAATGAGATAATAAGAGGTGAAGAAAAATGTTGGTATTACTTTACCATTGCCTCAGCCAAGAGCTTACTCAGGCTACAATCTCAGATGCTGACAGTGGAAGCAAATCAACTAAACAGAACCTACACTATATTTAAATCATATGGCAGGCACAGTAATCATGTGATGGCTATTACCTCATGGCTAACATGTGATGTATGTTAAGCATACATGTTCACATGTTGGCACAGGAACTGACACAGATATCATTTGCTGTGCAAAGTGAATAAGTGACAACATGAGAAAATATAGAGCCTAGGTGGATTCCTTTTTTTTTTTTTTTTTTTTTTTTTTCAACCGAGTCCAAAGTTTCTCATTTCCATTGACCCATTTTATCCGAGTGATCCACATGAAAGAAGACAGGGTGTATTGCACAGTGAGGGGAAGCGTTTGATATCCCAGAACACTGCAGAGGGCTGCTGCTGCTGCTGCTGCTGCTGCTGTCTCCTCCACTGCCTCCACTCATGTGCTGTGTGATTTCCAATAGAGGGCAGTGCAGTTTAGAGGAAATGCATGCAAACAAACAGACACACATACACATACACACACGGGTTCATACACATCGAGAGCCCCATGTTGTGCTAAATATTTAACACAAAAATAGACAGTGGTTTGTACAGTTTCACAATTGCGCCATGTGAATGAAATTCCATTTTTTTTTCTTTCTTCTTCTTCTTCTTCTCTTTTTTTCCCCCTCCTGCTTTTGGTAAACGAGGCTCACAGTACAGTGGGAAGGGAAGGGAAGGGAAGGGAAGGGAAGGGAAGGGAAGGGGCCCTGTCCTGTTATTGGCTCTCCACTCCCACGCACACGTGCGGAGCTCCACTTCCCCACGCGAAGCGGACTGGACATTTGTATGTATATATACAGGCAGTGCTGGGTGGGGTGGGGTGGGGTGGGGGAAGGCAGGCGCTGCGCTGGGCTGGGCAGCCAGACAGGTAGATGAAGAATGGCCCATCCACTGCCAGTGATTTCTGAGATTGCTAATGATGCCCGGACAGCAGGCTGCAGCCAGCACTAATGAAAGGTGCTGTGACTCCAGAACCTCAAGGGGTTCTATTTAAAAGAGAGGGAGACACAGAGGGAGAGAGAGAAAGATATATATATATGTGTGTGTGTGTGTGTGTAAGTTCCACTATCCAGTGTCACTATGAGTAGCTCATCTTCCATTTTATTCTTTTCTTCTTTTCTTTCTCTCTGTTTCTGTTGGCTGCTATGTAAAGCCTCTTATCTAGGCGTTGCAAGGTTTGGCTTGAGTAGAGAATGCACTGCTGAGGATGTCCTCTTTGAAGAAGCTGTAGTGATAACTTGAGGGTGGAAGTCGTAATTGCCCTAATTTATATACTTGATCATCCAAAAGTCTGACAGCAAAGATTGATGGCAGTTTCTCTCGTCTGTATAGCACAGCCTGTCTGGCATCAGCAGGGGAAAAAAGGCTATGTCCAAAAAAATAAGGGCAATATTTTAGTCTGCATTACATGGATGTGTGTGTGTGTATATGCGTGTGTGTGTGTGTGTGTGTGTGTGTGTGTGTGTATGCGTGCGTGTGTGTGGGGGTGTGTGTGTGTGTGTGTGAGAGAGAGTGTGTGTGTGTCTGTGTGTGCATATGTGTGTGTAAAATGAGTAAAGCACCACGACATTTTTTGCTCAAATTGAGCAATTTGCTCCTCTCCATTACATGTCGTTAAAGTCAGTGATATTGAGAGTGACTTCATATATCATCAGAGATGCACACAAACTCCCCTTGCTCTTGGCCACTGGTAATAAGGAAGCCTTGGAGCAGCATGACTGTCTTGCAGAAAATTCCATTGAACATTCATTAACCTTCTTGACCCAGCAAACCTGGGCACAGTACATTTCATCATCGTGTCCTTAACAAGAGTTGATACAACATTGTCCTCAACACACCCCTATGATCTTTTATCAATATGTTGCCATTACTATTATTATTATTATTATTATTATTATTATTATTATTATTATTATTTATTTCGTATTATTATTTATTATTATTAACAACAATAATAATAATAATAACAACATAATGTCATTATTATTATTCAGGTCATTAGCATTGTAGTTACTAAGGCTATTGTTTGTGCTGTTGCTGTAGATGTTGACTGAGTGTCGTGGCTTGCTTTTAATTATGATTATGTGGCAGGTTCATCCAGCTGCAGCAGGCTGCAGAGATGATTATCATGTTGCTGGCTTTGTGTTTGCCTTTGATGATCACCTCGCCGTGGCCTCTCTGCCCCCTCCAGCATGGCCTCCCAGCAGCGGCTCTGTGTGGTGGCAGCTCCAGCGCCGTGGCCCAAAAATGTGAGAAGAATATGATTTTTAAAAAAGATAGCCATGTCCTTTCAGGCTCCAAAGTGGGCTCTACTGACCTATCCGGTTTCCTCCCCTTCAGCCCGGCTCGCTTTGAACTGCTGACATTGAGTCTCTGTGCAGCCAGCCTCGACAGCTGGCTCTGCGGCGTCTAATACCAACACATGCTGTTTTAGCCCATTTCCAGAGAGAAAGATAATGAAAGATTCAAAAATAATATTTGTTTTGGCGGAACTACCTTTATAATGAAATGGATGCCCTTGACCAGGGGAAAAATGGCTTTTTTTCCAAGGGGGGGGGAGTAGTGTAGGAGAAGGAGCAAGTGGGCCCTCTGTCTCTTTGAAAAGTGTTTGTGTTTGTGGGTCAAAGTGGTGTTGTTGTTGTTTTTTTTCCCCCTTTCCTCTTTCTGCGTGCATGCTATGCCATAAACAGACAGTATACTGTACAGATCTCTGTCTCTCCCAGACTCTCCCTCATGCCTCCCACCCCCTCATTGTGCTCTTATCTGCTAGAGGAAATGCTTGTCTCCCTGCAAAGCTTGTCTTTGGACGGTTCCTTTTCGATTCAAAAGGAGAGAGAGGCCATATGCGTTCCTCACACAAGACTTACTCTGCTAACCTGCAGGAATTCTATTTTTCTGCTGAATAAAATATAGCTGGTCATGTCCCTTAATAAATAATATATTTCTGATTATAGATGTAGCTACTTTGAGAATACCACAAAATCCACAGCCATGAATTCCTTTATGTTTTTTCATTTGAAATATTTTCAAGTTATGGCCGTTGCACACCCTATACAAAGATATGAATTATGAACTAGAATTGCAATTCCAGGGAATTACATAGTGCATGCAAAATGTTGAATGGTTGAAATGTTGAACGTTTTTTTCAATGTGCAAGTCTTGTGCAAAAATTGAAAAAAATGTTGAGGTTCTTAGGTTGCTTGATTCGTAGACCGTTGCAGTGGAGGCATGGTGGTTGGTATGCTAGTTACTACTTGTGGAGTCATGTTAGTTGCCATGTTGCTTGCTAGTTGATCATTGTTAAAATGGTTGGATAATGCAAAATCTT
>JASCQY010000089.1:3688781-3699779 GCA_030264315.1 Sardinella tawilis | reverse complement strand
TCGAAAAGTTTTTCAGCAGTGTGCTCCTAGCCAGTGGAAGCCTGGCCTGAAGAGAGAGAGAGAGAGAGAGAGAGAGAGATAGAGAGAGAGAGAGAGAGAGAAAGAAAGAGAGAGACAAAGAGAAAGAGAGAAAGAGAGAGAGAGAGAGAGAGGTTGTATGCAGAGACGGACAGGCAGAGGTGGGGGGTTGGGTGGTGGAGTTGAGGGTGGGGGGGTGGGGGTCATATGAGCAGAGAGCTGGAGATAGCCTGACACGATCATTGTGCGTGAGCACACCTTTATTTCTCCTGAGGCTAATTATTTCCCAGCCGAAAGAGAAGGCGCTCAGCGGACTGCGGCGGATATGTGCATTTTAGATGAGATAAATACAAATAAGCAGGAGGAGAGAGAGCGAAGACAAATGATTAGTCAAAAGCACTGTTGATTCAAGAGAGAGGATATTGAGGTTGTTGGTGAAAAAAAGCATATCCACCTAGCTTGTTTTTAATTACATTCTTGACGGACTTAGACAAAAAAAAAAAAATATCCAAAAGCTCTATCCTCGAGAGCATCTCCACAAAACACATGTTGAGGCGCAATAATTAGGCTGTGTATTCCAGTAGAAACAATGGACTCACAGAAGAGCCTAAAAATAACACTGCAACTGTTTTTGCCCACAGGCCAGCATTTGTGGCTGGGTCCTCCTTTCTTGCATGCTTTTGAGAGCAATCAGATCATTCCATTTTTCATCCTCTCACTCAGAGCTGCCCTGGCCACTGACGTGCTGCTTTTGGGTCGCAACTGGAGAGAGTCTCCTTAGGACCCCATTTGCAGCACTTCCCCTGTTATTTTTAGAGGCTTGTGATGCATTGTGGGTACTGGGAGCAGCAGAATGTGCTCTGGCACGGGTATACACAAGCCCTAGTAGTGAATGTGTGTCTGTGTCTCACTGTGTGTTTGTGCTTGTGTGTGTGTGTGTGTGTGTGTGTGTGTGTGTGTGTGTGTGTTCAGGACACTGAAAGCTGTATCATTAAACAACGTGATTTGGCCTAAATATTACATAAATATGATTATTTTTGTGTCTTGAAGGCAATAATTGGCAGCCTGCACTGCCAGAAGGCTGCTCTGCTCAGCTTCTGTCCTGGAAGGCAGAGAGAATCTATTCTCAGGCTGTGAATAGGTAACATTACTTCTATTGCAAAAAAAAGAAAAAGAATAAAAGAAGAATAAAAGAGAAAACAAAATCTTCTGCTATTCCTCCCTAACAAGGGAAATGCAAACTAAACAATAGCTGCGCTTGATGTGTTGTCTCATTAGTATAAGTCTGAGGAAGGGTGTATGGTCTGTTCTGCATGTTCATTGCCATAAGACCCATGAAGATTTGATTTAAGGCAGGGGAATACAGTGTAATAAAGACATAGAGCTACACTGAGGGTCCATGTTTCATGTAATTTAGTTGATCTATAACATTCATTTTCCAAAGCATCCCCACTGAGCTTGTAGAATCACCGTTGACCACTCAAGCCATATAAATCGGAATTGACTAAAGATATTAACCAAGCTAAGCTCTAATAAAGTAATATAGCTAAGCCTTAATACATGCTCCCAATAGTTGATAAGCTGCCCTAGAGAATCTGGTCCATTCTAAGTGTATGTGTGCGTGAGTTTGGTGCACTTTAATAAAGAATGGATGATATTGACACAATCTTCGTGGTCACTGTTCAAGCCTGTGCCACTGAGCTAATGCATTTGATCTGGGAGGGCTCGGGCTGCGCCGTACACCGTGTGCCCACGCACAACACCTTGTAATTAAATGGACTTGCTCTGGAGTGAACAGCAAAGCCCAAAGCTAAAGTCATTGTGTGTTTGCGTGAGCTCATGCTTTGACCCCTTTACAAAAAAGTTTTAACAGCAAAACAAATCAACTTATTTACGTGTTGTATTCTTTTTTTAATTTCTGGCATCATATTTTCAGTTAATCAGAGCCATTTGTTACCCATGGGGGTTTTGAATGTAAAATGTGCATTTTTCCCTTGCACTAATATTCCTGATTGTAATTTTATGGTAGGATTTTTCTGTCCTCCAGGGAGAGTTCCTTTTGGCATCATAAACCTCAGGAGCCCCGTAGACTGATAACCACTCATTATCTCGCCGTACCAGCGCACTGCTGCTGCAGTTTGCAAAGCACAACTCCTTCTCCAACCAATAAGCCAAATATTTTATAATATACCAGCCTGCCTTCCATTACCCGGCTTGGCACACCTATGCACCATTACCTATGATCTGCCATGGATGAGGAAATGGAGCACCGCTCACCGCTCCTGGTGAATTCCTCCGTTTCATTTGCTTTGGACTTCTTCTGTCCAATAGTACAATGGTGAGCGTCCTGCCCAAGCATTACACTTTGACTTTTTATGAGAGAAATAATGTACATTTCTATGTCAACCTAATCAACTGGACTCCAATGCGCTGCTGGAAACAAACAAATAAGTAAATGGATAAATAAATAAACAAACAACAGGCCATGCTTGTTGACCTTAATAGTTTGAATTTCCATCTCGATGTTATCGTGTGTATACTTGTGTCTCTTACAGGCCTGTAAGAAACACTGTCCTACTGATCCTTGCCAGGAAGGAGAAGGCAATGCAGCTGAAGAGCTTAAAGCACTTAATTCACATGACCTTTGACCTCCTGGCCTGTCATGTGACTATTGATTTCCAATGCCTGGAGGATCTATACCACCCAACGAGTGTGATGCAGTAGAATGCGAGCCCTGGGCTCTCTGTCGCTCTTTCCATTACCTCACATCTGCTGGCAGCGCCGCCCGACGAGGGACAGCAAGTGTCTCCTGGTTACCGGCGGAGACGTGCCCGCCTCCTAATGTAGCCCAGTAGTTAACAAACACACGAATGGGAGCGCCGCGCTCTCACGGACCACCCTCCCTCTCCTCCGCTTGTCTCGCCACCCCCCCCCCCCCCCCTTGTGCTGAGGGATTTTCTCCGAGTTAGCAAGTCAACAATCAACACACTGAACGAAGCCAGGTCATCCGAGTGACCCGGGCGACTCTTGGTCACTGAATATTCCAGAATCGACTTAAGGGATGCAAAAGAGGGGAGCAAGGAGGGGGTGGCTGGATTCAATAGTGTCTGTAATCATCTTAATGACCGAAAAACACCAGCCTGAGAAACACAGCTCAGCTCCTGTGTGTTTGGCAGCGGAGTAAAACATCGCTTTGTCCTTTTTTTAACACCGACTCTTACAGCTCACACTGGTGTAGCAAAACTGAGCATAATAGGTTGATGTAATGACTTGATTACGCTCCAGATCCATTTATGGTTCAGTACAATTGGCTGGCATGGCAACAGAGTGCAAAACACAGAGGTAAGCAGTGAGAGGGGGAGAAAGCGAGAGAGGGACACAGCTTGGTAAAAAGGACAGCTTAACTGGCATCCAAACAGCTTTGAGAGGCTGCAGTGTTTGACAGAGAGAGAGAGAGACAGAGAGAGAGAGAGAGAGAGAGAGAGAGAGCTCGGGAATGTGTGGAAGAGGGGACAGAGAATCAAAACCTGTGCTTCTCAGCCTGTCCCCAGATTTACAGAATGCCACCAACAGAATACAACTAACACAGACACAACAGGGAAAAAAAAAAGAAAATAATAAATAATAACAAAATAACAAAATGTCATGAACAACCTACTGAATAACAGCCAAATTGGTCCAACTTGGAGGCTAATAGGATCATTAGCCCTCCTCTCTGTATGTTTTGGACATTGTGTGAGCACGCTCTCCTCCTCCTCCTCCTCCTCCTCCTCGTCCTCGGAGCAGATTGCCGGAGCAGGCTGACGGCGAGCAGCTAGCTCAGCAGTGCCGGGTGAAAACTGCCATCTTCCCGTGGATTTACAGCTGCCGCTTCTGCTTCTTCAATTAGTTCTATAGCACACAGATGTTGCTTAAATGTTGCTGCTAATGATATCGCAATAAGTGTAAGATTCATGCCATATTCTGAAGCACGTAAATTTCTCAAGTGGCACAATTAAAGTGGAAATATTGGGTAGGTGTGCAGGAGAGAGTGGCTTGGCAGCGCCCAATGCCTTGGAAGCCTCTCCATCTCCTCTGTAATGGTCTGGAATGGGATGGAGTCCACTTAAGTGCTGAATCACAGACCTTGCTTTTCTTTTCTGTGTGCTGAGGAGTGCACCATAAACAGAGTGTGTGTGATACTGGAACCAGAGGAGGGCTGTTACTATATAAGAGCCCAGCTTTGCGTGGATGAAAAGAAGCGATTTTCAATGAGCACTTCGACCGGTGGACATTTTCTTGAATGTGTTTGAAAGCCACGCTTGATATTAATGTGAAAGCCATTTAGCTGGTGTCCCCCTTAGCCAACCGGGAGCCTTGTCATGTCTAAAATCACACCCAATAATAACATGGGGGTGGAGGGAAGGTGAGGGCGGATGGCTTTTTTCATGCGTCGCCCACCCCACCTAACGTGTGTGTGGTGCTGCAGCTCACACACAATATTGTGTTCCAGGGCCACTTCTCTTTCACCATGGCTTTACCTCAAGCCAGCCCAGTGACCCGAACACGGGGGGGTTACAGGTAGCTATCACTTTCCCCTACTCCCTGTGGAGAAAAAACACACAGCAGTGCCTTTTTTCCCCCAGTTTTTTTTTTTTTTTTTGCCTTATCTGTTCCAGTCTTACCCCATTGACAGCCACCACACACTCCCCCGCCATGACATTTGAAATAATAACTGTCATTGTGATGGATCCCAATTAAATATGACAAAGGTAAAGGTAAATTGAAATGATTATAATTGACAAATATGCATTACAATTCTCAGAGGTCTGATATCACATTTATTTATATATTTACAGTATATATACCAGTACATGTTTTTTTCTTCTATTAATGGCAAGGTCATCCTGTCACTTGACAGCATTCAACATTCTTACAAACACTAACGCAGCAGACAAAGACAACAGACAGTAATGATGATGAAAGCAAGCTCACCTCTATGAGTGGGCCCGCTTATGGAGGAAGTCTATTTATAGCCAACATATATCATTTAAATATGCTTTCAGTAGCTCTCTTCTCCGCCGTCATGTTCACAAAAAAGGGGAAGAAAAGCTCCATTATGATATGTAAAACACACTCTTACTAGTTTGTGATATGAAGTGCTTGCATAAACTGTCACTCTGAGGGGATCAAGGAGAAGCACTAGAAAAGCTTTTGAAAGGAAACCAGGGGAGCGAGAAAAATCACTTCCACATTCTTTCGCTCGCTCGAGCTCCATGTCTGCGTCTTTAGCCCTGTGACAGCTCATGAGATGTAGATAGTGATTACGCTAGATAGGCAGTTAACCCCCGTGCAAAAAAAAAAGAGTGAAATGTTTGTTTTAACACAAGCACAAACGTGATCTTGTCAATCAACACAGCCCCACTAACAAGGGAAGTTAAGAAAAAAAAATACAAATGGATTCTTTCCGGAAGCTTCCACCTTCTTCTCCTCCTCCTCCCGCAGCACTGCTCCTCTCCTTTCCCCCTGCAACTAGCTCTGGCCAAGTGTGTTTTGACATGACTCATAACAATCCCCTATGTAGCAGAAATGTCACCGCGGCCCTACTGCTGTGAAGGCTCTGGCATGAATGCTGAGAGGCTACTGAGACTCCAGGCTCGGCTTTGTACATTTACTGGCTCAGCCTAGCCTGTAATTTAGTAAACTGACCCTGCCTGCGCCACACTCTTGCTTTTTATTTTGGGTTATTATGAGCAGCTAACGAAGGGTCGCTCGAGTGGCTTTAATGGGAGATATCACACCTTGTCTGACAACACTATTTCCACTCCGCGTGGAGCTAGTAAGTCATGAATTTGCTGGAGGTCACAAACTTTCTTAGGCAAACACTTGAAGGAAATTCTTGAAAACTTTGTGGAAAAACTCAGAGTGCCGTATTCCAAAATAATGGAATGCACAAAAGTATTGCCTGTGTGTTTCCCTATTTGATTTTTGTTTACTTTTGTGTGAAAAATCTTCAAAAAAAAATTGTTGCAGGACGACTTTAATGTACTTCACATGCGCTTCACATTATTCATCAACGCCCAGATAAAGTTAGACAGGCCTTGATGTCATTTCAGTTTTTGCACAGAATCAGCACAAACTCCAACCAGCGTACCCACCACAAGAACACATTGAGAGGACCATCTGTCTTTCACTACAAAGTCACCCACAGATACAAGGAGCCTTCAGACAGCGCTACCCATGCCTGCATTAATACAACAGCGCGAGGACATCGTCTTTACAATCTACAGGACCGGATCCAAAGCAGCCAGCAGCCTGGTAAATAGCATTTGACTCTGATTTACAGTACAGCGCTCCAATGGAGCCAAAGCTGGAGCTGAAAAGTTGAAGTGTTTGGATGGCTGAAAAATAGCACAGCATTATTGGAGCTCAGTCCATGTAACTCACCACAGGGTCTTTTTCTTCTTTCCCCCCCCCCTTGCTCACGCCATCGCACTGTGGTCTATGGCTATATCAAGTCTTAAAGGTTAATCTCCCCATTGTGATTCATTGTCACTTTAGCATTTATATTCAGCTTACAGTCTCAGGATTTTGTCCTCCCCCCCCCACCCCTCTTCTCCTCTCTTTTCTCCCCCCTTGCTCTCTCCCGCTCTTTTCTCTTTTTTCCCGCTCTTAAGCTTCTCTGGTTATCTGCACTATGACTTATTATCTCTTCACAATTTCCCCCCGAATCAGCGAGTGAAACATAGCCTGTAACTTCTCTAAATGTCCTCCCGGCTGCCACAGTGCTGCACGTCTGAGGGCAAGTCCGTGCTATTTATTCAGCCAACGGGGAGATACAGCTAAGCCTCTTTCCAGGGAACTCACCCAAGCCTGGAGAGCACAGATCAGGTGTCACTGTATTCATGTTAGGCTCTATAACATGTCCCGGCCTATAACCAGAGGTGAACCCATTACATGCTACACGGCTAAATCTATTTGCATGGGAGCGCTGATCCAGATTAACAAGGGATATGCAAGGTGAAATGACATTGTAACATGATTCTAAATGTTAAAATGTTGATCTTTCCCAGCAGTGGCGGTGTATTTATTTATTTATTTATTTATTTATTTATTTAGCCAGCCATTTTGCATTGTTGCTCATCATAATCACATATGCAAATGAAGATCAGGTGTTCACTGCAAGGTGACTTTGAGAACCTTTAGGGTTACCCTTCCATGAGCGGAATTACAATTATTCAAATTAGGACTTAATTAACACCTGATTAGTCAATACTAATTTGTCAGTTATGATGCAACTCGGTAGCCTCCAAAGTGTCGTCCATGTCTGAAAGAAACCTTTTTGTTCTTTATATCCCAAACATTCGGTGTGTATCTTTTGGAATGTGTGCAACAAATATTGAATTTGCCTCATTGTTTATCTCATAGAATATCTGTCAAAGAATGTGTTTGACAAGCAATCGATTGCAATAAATCTGGAGCCCAACTGATTTGCAGAACGATTGCAAAATTGATTCGCCTAATGAATCATATCATCCTACCAATTATCCATGAAGCAAAATAACAACAATAGGTCACAGGAGATCCATCAACAATGTAGTTTGAAGGACAGGCGCGCACACACACACACACACACACACACACACACACACACACACACACACACACACACACATGCATACATATGGACACACATAGCCTATATGCAATTTTATGCATTGTATAAAACAGATACACTCTGTTAGTTAAATATTTGAATTAATAAAAGGATGTTGGTTAGTTTAGATATGCCTATGCATAGTATGCATATCTTAATATGTTTGCTATTCCAGTTCATATTCCAATTCCTTCAATAGCCCTCCATTCTAATATACTTGACATTTTCATTTCAATTGCCTTACAAAAATATAAAATGACATTTTACATTTAGTGACTTTTTACCTTTTGTTTTCATGCCATTTCTTCCAATCTTACTGCTACCTATGTAATCTATGCAAAAAAACAAACAAACAAACAAACAAAAAAAACAAAATGTAAGCACATGCACAAACAAGTTCTCCAAGCCCTGGTGTGGGACTCCAAAGCTGTCATTCAAGACTTTTGCCGGTGACTGTAAGCATGACAAGCCGCCGTGGTTAAGCCCAGAGCGGCAGAGGTGCTTCCATCATTTACTGGGGCCATATCACTCCACTTTGCACTCCACTTCAAACGCGAATCAAATACTAGCGTGATGAATACAGTAGTGTTCCGCAGTCCATCCAGCTAAACTGCCGTTTGATGTTTACGAGCTGCCTGACGGCTCAATGAAGACATCAGGGTGGCTGCGTGTGAACGGCGGCCAGCAACGTTTTTTCTTTCTTTCTTTTTTTTTTTTTAGTTTTTTTTTTTTTTTTTGCTAGAGTCTGCGTGTCGTATCTCACAGCGATTAGGCCGCGTCCTGCCGAGCCTGTCTGCCCATTGACGCGCCGAACAACTGGTGTGTGGTTTCGGCGCGTCAGAAGGACAGTAGGAGTGAGGCGAGGCACATTAGACATCCACAGAGATTGCCATGGATACAGACAGTTGGGACTGCAAAAACAAAGATTATGCCATGAAGCGGGAATGTGGGAGTAGCGATATCACTTGCCGTTCAAAAAAAAAAAAAAAACCCTTTAAAAAAAAGTGGAGCAGAAGCAAGGGGGAAAAATGGTGAGTGAAATCAAAGCCATACTGATGCACGGAGCCATGTGTCACAGTGTAGCAGGCAAGACTTGGCACAGCTAGACGACAGAGGAGAGACAGAACCGTACCACGCTGTTAGCTAACATGCCTGCGCTGAAGCGGAGTTTTCCTGTTCGGGGAAAACTGTTGGGTCTGGTACAAAGCCACATAACAAATGTCAAATGCCACCAGCACCTCACTGCACCGAAGCGCCTTAGCGCTGAGGTCGATTTTTTACTGCATTAACTTTATGACTGTTCTATGACTTTATGGCTGATTCTTTGAAGAGAAAATGAAGGGGTTGGTCGTTCCCCTTAAAGAGTGTGAATGAAGCCCATATCCTCCAGTCTCACCATTAGTTTTAGGGCTTACTACTTTTCAAAGGCCCAGAGACTGATTCCAATTCTTTAGACATGAAATGAATCATTTTGGTTCCCTTTGGTGCAGAGAAACAGCATGTTAGAAAGACACATTACTCAACTTTTTTTTAACATGGCATCATGAGGATTTTTTAGCATGTTTTAATAGGAGGCATCTGCTTATATAAAGCATGTCAATATGCACCATTCTTTCGGCCCTGATTGTTAACTCAAAAAGAGATTAACATCTATTTTCTGCGCTGCGTTTGCACATGTACATCTAGACAGTCAAGTCAATCCTGGCAATGATGGCCTTCCTTAGGGAGAATACACAGATGTGATTTACTGCTTGTTTGTCAGATATTGAAGCCTGCAGTCCTATGATATATAACAATACATGAAGCAGTGCACAGTCACATGCAGGCAACAACAGTCGAAAAAAAAGCTTCAGTCAATATCATCCTGCCTAACTCGGAGAGAGAACACAGCCTAGGCTGCAGAAATAATTGTCCTAATAATAATGACAACAGATGCTCCAGGCCAGCCTTGTCTGGCTTTGATTGCCTGACCTCCTGACCTTTGACTTTATTTGAGAGTGCATTGTCCACGTTAAATGAATGGCTCTTTGGGCTTCTCCGAGCCAGGGTTATGAAGGATTATTGACTTTGCTTTTATAAATATTTAATGCTCACATTAAAAAATATGGTACAGGACAGCCATTAGAGTTCCATAATAAAGAGGCTTTTTCTATGATTGAGTGAAGTGCTTGTTGGCAAGGGCCACTTGGAGAGACCCCTTTGAAAAGTGTGAGGACAGAGGAGCTTCTCCTTCCTTATGTATTTATAGGCTTTGAGGCAGGAGTGAAGAGTGGAAATGTTTTTGTTCTCTCGCTCTCTCTAGTGCAGCTGTCATATGCAGCATATGCTGTGGGCTCGGACTTGCTGCTTTATAGCCAGTGAGATTGGAGCAATTCACCTTCTCAGAAGAAGAGGGTCTGGATGCCCTACTGTGAGATGATGCCCCATGAAACTCAATAATGTACCGGAGTGTTCTGTTGTCTTCTTGTTTGTCCAGACTACCTTGGTAATGAATCTAATCTATTACTTGTGGTCAGCCTCAAGCCTCCAAAGAAAGAAGATCCACAACCACATACTATCATGTATAGGGTCTTTACAACTCATCCAGACAATAGCCAACTGTATTGTAGCATCACAAACCTTTCAAAGCAGAACCTTTTCTTTCTCAAGTCATGGCAGATATCTCATAAAACACAGACCTGGATCTAAATAAGAACTCACCAAAAATCAATCTCTAATCAGATGTGAGATTTTTTCATACCTTGGCTGATAAAGTTTTGATTTTCATTAAAGGCAATTTATTTCCAAGATAAAAGAAGTCCTTTAAGGTTAAAACAAGGTGGCAGATTGTCTCATGGTCCAAGAAAGGGCTTGCTTTGGCTCTTTTGTATACTTCCCTCATTGTGTTAATTGTAGGGGACAGAGATAGGCCTCCTGCTGTGTTTAACTCAGGTGTATGCATGATTATCAGGCGGCAGATCGCGTTGAGAAGGCAAATAAGCGCAAGGTCTCACATTCAAATGTGGCTGGGTGGCATATTGATGGCCCGGCTATCAGCCACCCTCATTATCTGCCGCCTGTGTGAAATCTATGGCAGCGGGTGGTGACATAATAAGAATCAAATCAGTGATGCTGCCTGTCTGCATTCTCTTAATTGTCTAGGATGTGTGGGGAAAAATGGCCTCAAACACTGCGGTCTTGATGGGAAATTGACATTTTCTGACCTGCTATCAACTCTGAGAGGCAAGCAGATAAGATATATGGTTGTTTCAAGAGAGGGTAGGCCTTCGTGTGTGTGTGTGTGTGTGTGTGTGTGTGTGTGTGTGTGTGTGTGTGTGTGTGTGTGTGTGTATGTGTGTGTGTGT
>JASCQY010000089.1:3668337-3678777 GCA_030264315.1 Sardinella tawilis | reverse complement strand
TAGTAGTAGTAGTAGTAGTAGTAGTAGTAGTAGTAGTAGTAGTATTGTTGTTATTATTATTATTTTATTATTATTTCATTATTATTACACCCCAAAACATCCAAGAGTAGATATGAACCTGAAGTGGTTTCTGTACTTTCCACCCTAAATCAGTAAAAAAAAAAAGAAAAGAAAAAAAAAACTTCCATTTTAATGTGGCCTTGTGGGTATTAAACAAACAAACACGCCGTGGAGATATGAAAGGCACAGGCCCTGCATTTGGCTGCTAATTCCTAGCACTTTAGTGGCAAAGAACAATGAGTAATTTTCCATATCTTAATTAAACTGGCAGAGTCCTTTAAGACAACATCTCACCCCTAATTCATGCCCCAAATTTGCGGGAGAGTTCAATGCTCATTCCTCTTTCTTCTGAACAATAAAGTGAATTAGCTCGGGTTAATCTAGTTCTTTCATAATGACATTAGGAAATTTTTCAATTAACCTCTTTCACTGCCTGTTGTAAAGGACTTCATAAATGACTTCCCATCCAGTGCAGGCTGAGTGCCTGTGCCCTGGGACGCGGATGCACACAATTTTGTTCTTATCCATGTCTGCATGCCTCCCCCTACTTATACAACAACATGGATTAACTTGCCGCTTAGCTTCCTTCAAAAATTAGGACAGGCCTGCCAACAGCCCCTGTTCCAGTGCTGTGTTTTTCTGCCAGCCTTTTTGGCCGCTTTGCCATTTTTTTCCCCCATTCCCCCATCTCTCCTCAAATAAGAGTACAGAAACCTCTTTGGAGTGTCTCCTCTTTTAAGGATTAGCGTCACCAAAACAACATCTCTCCAGACTGTCCCCAATGACCACTCACTTCTATGAATGATCTCAACACAGAGGCAAAGAATACATTTGGAGAGGAGACTCATCTCTTTCATTTCTCCACACTGATAACTCTATATTTTGCCACCACATTTGTGTCACTGCAACATTTATAGATGAGATAACACTCTAATTGGGCACTTTGTAACGTCTTCTGCACCACCTTATTGGCTATGTAAGGGTGGCGTCAGTAATTGCAAATACATTTCCCTGGCCCAGGCTGTTCTGGTGAGAAGCCGCATCCGTGCACGAGGCCTCCTGATCATGGCTGAATGCGCAGTTCATTCCCAACTCTATCCACCATCTTGGATCCTTTATTTATCAAGATTAATCGCAGAAGGCTCCAGCTTCTCACAGGCGCCATACGTTTACAGGAGAGCGCCATCTAATCTGAAGGAGTTGCCGGCTGGATGGCTCTTAAAACGGTCATTTACCTCTGAAATTGGTGTCTATGCTTGATGTTGCATGCATCTATTTTGCATACAAATAAAGAATTACACTTGTCAGGAGGCAGGTACAATCAATGAAAGGCACAGCTGTCTTAATCTGGTCTCATCAGCTGGGGCCGCTCTCCCTGAGTAAGATGGAGTGTTTTCCTGGGCTGCTAATAATTACTCATAATCTTTTCCGTCATATCGCAAGACTTTTTACATGCCTCCCAATTTTAAGCAACGATTACGACAATTAAGATTGCCACGTTCACAAAGCCGTTCCTCATCTCCAGTGCCCTCCTCGTCCATATGGTACTTGGCAAGCGAAACCATAAGGATAGTTTAAGAAAATTACGTTGCCTCTCATCCTTAATCTGTCATTTACCGTGAGGTGTCTTAACTAATGAACCGATTTGCCAGGCTGCACTTAAGTGGGGGTCTAGTCGTGTCAGGAGAAGTCGCAAGACGTAACCCAATCAGTCAAGGGTGCTCTGAATGAGTTTGTTTTGTTTCAGCCTCCACCTCTCAGGCAGTGAGGCTCACGCTGTGAATATGATTAGCCCCAATAGCGTTTGAGGAGCATTTCAATGTAAATTTCTAAGTCACGACGATAAGTGTAATTGACTCCCCCTTTTTTTTTTTATTCACGGGGACATAACAGACTCCAGGTTAAACGGAAACGATTAAAGCTCAAAAGGAATCCAGGCACTCATTTCATGACAAATGGGCAAAGATATTATTACAAGTGTTCATTGTTATGCCCATGGACGACAACCATTTAAACAGGTCTCATCATTGCCTCTGCCTCTCCTCACTATCTGGAGTGGTATATATTATCACAGTTAAAGAAGGTAACCAAGGTGATGTGGCTTCAGGTGCTGATGTCATTATAAAACTGTAAAGCAATTATTCTGTTAGTTCTTGCCCGGGGTTATGAATACATTGAGAAGTGTGGGGCCAATAGATGTAGCTACTTCAAAAAGCAGGGAAAAGAAGATGAATTTTAATGCATGGGTAATTGCTCAACATGAATGCATTTCTAATAAATTTTCTTGTATATGAGATTGAAAAGGAAGCCGAATAGATCTGTGTTTGCAAGGTGAAACAAGGGGAAATGGGATGGGGGATAGGGTGCAATTAATTCCCCCTCCACAAAAAAAAGGCCAGGGTCCCACTATATGATTTGCAATGAAGATTATTTGATAGAGCATAAGTGAATGTATGAGGGATGATCAGATTCTCATTTCACTGTTAGCTCCCATAGCACATGTCGGAGAATGGATAACGTTGTTTTCAAATAACAGCTAAAAAGAGTGAGGATTCTCCAGTCCCATTTGCAATCTTCTTCCTTATCACCTGAGCAAGCCCAGTTATTGCCTTTACTTCCAGCCTGGATATTTGTATATAAATGTGTTCATTTATGCTCCTCCCCTCGGATCAGTGCGTACATCTGGACCTTATCTAAAATTAGGGTGGCAAACTTCAATTGCGGAGGAAGTTTCTCCATGCATGTATGCATGTATGTAGCTGCGACATTATTAGTGTCCAAAGCAATACAAGCGCGCCATATTGGCTTTCTGTCCCACCACAATTACCCATCAAACCCTCCACATTAGGGATCCCGGGGAAAAAAAGGGAAAAGCAAAACAAACAGAGCGAGCATGGGGGAGGAAAATGTTCCACAAATCAATATTGTGGTAGTATTATCCACTGCAGGGAGAGGCTGTGGAGCGTGGGTCAGTCGTCAGCCTCTGCCTTTGCCTTTGCCTGGCTTACTATAGTCCACGCTTTACATTCTCCCGCCCCTTCCCCTTCCACCAAAGCCTCTACTACCACCCCCTCCTCACCCCCCCCAAACTCTTATTACGGCTCCTCGCCTTCTCCTCGCCACGTCTGCCGCTGATGTTCCTTCATTCCATTTCTCCGCTCATTCAAAATATATGTAAGGGTCAATTGCAGCTTTGCGCGCAGCGCGCTCTGACCCCGCTCGACGGCTGACTTAACAATGATGAATGACTTGGCACTTTCATTTACATGCCGCTGAACTCTACATTTGGGTCCATTAGAAGGCAAAATCAAATATTTATGTTGTTTATTGGAACTGCTAGATTCCATCTCTTTCCCGGGATCGCCTCGTGTGAAGTCTCAATGGTGAGGTTTTACCTGAATTAAGGGAGGGAGGGGAAAGGACCCCGTCTGGGTGCACAAGGGTGAGCAAACTGGGCCCTTGTTTTTTTTTTTTTTTTTGGTGATGCATTTCCTGAATTGAGCCGCTAACAGAGATTGCTTTTGTTAGCCTCTTTTCTCCGAAAATAATGCCCTATTATCAGCACATTTTAGCCCTTCTCTGGTGCTTACAAAAAGAGATGGGGAAAGCCAGGGAGAGAGAGGAGGGAGATCTGCACAAAGAGAGGCGGCCGGGGTAGGGCTTTTTCCTTTATTGGTAATAGATAGTTTGAAGCATTTACTGAAACAAGATTTTCTGTCCAGATATTGCTCTCCGCAGAGAGGAAGAAAGCCAGATGTAATTGAAACACATCATGTTGTGAGCACTGACGCCGTTGAGGGGTTTTTAGTTTAGCCCGTGTCAGTGCGAGTCGGCTGTGTGAGAGCGCCTGCATTTCAAAGTGCTCATTGGGAGTTAATGATATAGCATGGGCGCACACTGAGCCCTAATAGATATTTATATTATATCTGTTATTAGACCTCCGAGGTGGTCAGCTCTCACTGAGCACCCAGGATCTGAGGACGGAATAATAATCTCTTAACATATTATTAGGAAAGCCCAGAGCTCGGCGTGTCTCAAATGGGAAATTAGCAGCTTTTCTATTAGCAAGGGTGTGAGTCAGAGATTGTATCAAAGGGAAATGGGGAAAAAATAGGGAATCAAAGAAAGGGCCAAAAACTGATTCGCGTGGCGTTTCTTTTATGCCACACATCAAAACAACAGGCCTGTGATACGTGTCACCCACATGGGAACCGGAGGCAAACTGCTTCTTTGTGGAATTCAAATGAAAAAAGGGCCCTGCAGATATTAATGTGTGGACTTCATTTATTAACCCGCTAAGACAAGGACTTATAACAGAAAGCTTTGTCAACAAAAGATTAAACTGGATCTAGCTTTGGAAAATGAAAGGAAAACAAGAGTGGAATAATCACAGATCAGAGAGGGCCCCGCTTAGATTACAATCACCACAGCTTACTGGAGTGGAAAAATGTTTAATTGAACTATTTCGCCACAGCAAAAGTTTGTACTGCTCTCCCTGAATCCAAACACATTGGTCTAGGCTGCCCATGGTGTTTGTGTATGTGTGTGTCTGTGTGTGTGTGTGTGTGTGTGTGTGGCTTTGTGTGTGTGTTTTGCACTATTGTTTTTCAGGGACTGCATAGTGATGATTTGCCAACAGAGATTGCATGCACTAACTCATCTAAGCATTGAATTGTTTCTCTTCATAGGCACATTTTTATGATAAATAGGAACGTTCCCCACCCTACGCATATACAAACACAAATAAACACACACAAAGACACACACACACACACACTGAGTCCACTGACCTTCGGTAACCTCTCCGGATCACCTGGATGTCTTGGAATGACCTTCTGCAGCCTCTGGAATCCGTAGTCGATAGTGGGCTCATTCAAAGCTAAAGGCACAAAACAGTGGAGGGGATTGGTTAGGGTCGAAGCACAGACACACACACACACACACACACACACACACACACACACACACTTGCTCTCATTGCCATGCAGGCTGTTTGTGTGTCTCTTTGTTCTGCAAACCATCATCACAGTTCCTACCTCAGAATTTATGCACATTTCAAAGTATTTTATACATTTGGTGAGGCACGCAGGCCCATTTGCACCAGCACACAACACACAGCTATGACAGACTGTTTGTTTTACTGGGGATAATATCCCAGAATGCAAGAGCCAAGGAGGGGGGAACCAATGTGTATGTAAAATAATTTTTCCCCTCTCCCTCTCCCTCTCCCTCTCCCTCCCTCCCTCCGTTATTTGGAATGATACACACAATAATTGATCAAATAAATTCTAAGGGTTGGTCAATACATTATGAATGAAGCAGCCACTGAGCACCATGGCTCGGCACACACACACACACACACACACAGCAATCACGCCTGTCAGCCCGTGATGTCTGCATCAAGAAGCAATCTCTGTACACTTACACGATTTATGGCAAAGTGGCAATGATGACATATGTCTGGCCATTGCCAACCTCAGATTTATCCCCCCTGCTCACGTTTTTTTCCCTCCTCCTCGGGAATATTGCCTGAGTGCAAACTAGGCAGGAGGAGCACTTAATCTTGCAAAGCTTTAATAATCTGTGAATGGCTGACTACAAACTGATGTAGGGCACTATCATTCTACAGCAGCTCTGAGCTGGCCTCATGAAATTGCAGGCCACAAATAGTAATTAATCTTTTTTTGCCTTCTCTCTCCTTTCTCTCTCTCTCTCTTTTTTCTCTCTCACTCACTCGCTCTCTCTCTCGCTCACTCTCCCTCGTTCTTTTGCTCGTACTTCTCTTCACACGCCCAGCCCCCTCCCTCTCAAATTGTAATTTTGAGTATGAACGGGGCGGACTCATAAATCAGGTCTGTGTGCCGCCGCACACCCACTACATGAATCATAATCCCAACTCCGACGGACTGCACACATTGTGTTTAACAAGCTTTACAGGGAGTCGTGGAGGTCTATTACTAGCAACACTCTCTCCCCCCACCACCCCACCCTTTACCCCTCCGCCTCCACCCCAAACCCAGTCCAAAAAAACAAAAGGGTCCACTGGCCCCTGAGGCCCCTGGCAGAAGCTGTGGGGGCCAAGCAGGGGGCCACGGCAGTGACCAGCACTGGAGAGGCGGCCCCTGTGTTGGATGTACTGTAGAGATCATTCTCAGCACAAGTGGCTGGGAGCGGACGGAGAGAGAGAGAGAGAGAGAGAGAGAGAGAGAGAGAGAGAGAGAGAGAGAGAGAGAGAGAGAGAGTGTGCTGAGTGCTGGGAGCTCCATAAATCAATGTGCGTGTCGGTGGCGGCAGTGCTAGTGCTTGTGCTAGTGCTAGTGTTAGTGCTTGTGTTGTTTTTCCCCCCCCCTCCCCTCCACCCCCCGCCCCTCCTTCTTCCTGTTTTGAAGCTAATAAGAACTGCCTCTCTCTGCTCATTACTTAGCCTGCAATTTGAGCCCATCACTCATTATTCAGCATGTGATTTAGTGATTAACACCATCCAGCTCAGTGACTGTGTTGAAAGCGAGCGAACATGAAGGGGTGATAGAAGGCAAGCAGTCAGCCATGGCCACTGAAGAGGGCTGAGAGAGAGAGAGAGATGGATAGATGGAGAGAGATGGAGGACAGGAGATGGAGAGAGAGAGAGAGATAGATGGGGAGAGCAGGAGAGAGAGACAGAGAGAGAGAGAGATTAAATAGGGGAGAGGGGGCAAGAGTTAGGGAGACGGGACATAATATCAGACAGTGCTAACTTCCTCAAAAATAATTGGTTGACTTTATGATGAAGTGGCACAATTATGGGAGGGGTTGAAGAGGGGGAGGAGGAGGAGGAGGAGGAAGGGGAGGGGGGAGATTGGTTGGAGTGGGGACTGATCAATGCGTCGGCTCGGCTCGGCGCGGTGCGGTGCCGGCGGTCGGGTGAGGGACGTGTGGCAGTGTGCGGCGACAGCCGTCTGACAGGCCTGATGCAGTTTGACGTGCCATCATGCATCCAGGAAAGACAAAGAGCCGCGGCAGCATGTGGAGTAAGACGTCCTCTTGTTAATAAAGCATTGATCCTTCCCGCGTATTGATTTTACATGACACGGCTTTCACAGGAATATAGGAGCCTCGCACTCTCTCTGTCTCACCCCCCTCTCCTCTCTCTCTCTCTCTCTCTCTCTCTCTCTCTCCCCCACACACTCTTTCTCTTTCTCCCGCCGTCTCTCCATCCCTCGTTCCATCCACAGCTAGGGAAGGTAAAGGTGGACAGGCGGCCGTTGCTTTTGGGCGCCGACTGTGTGTGATGTAAATTGTCTATGTGTAAAAGCACTTCATAATCAGCACATTAATCATCTCTGCCTGTCACCATTGTCTTTAGGGACAATTTGTCACGTCTCTGGCCTGGGCCTACACAAATGTGTCAGGTGGCGCAATATGGAGCACTGGGAATGTAAGAATGTGTGTGTGAGTGTGTCTTTCTCTGTGCGTTTCCTGTGTGTGTGTGTGTGTGTGTGTGTGTAGGTGTGTGTGTGGGAGTATGTGGGTGAGAGGGGCAGAAGGGGTAGTCCCTTCCAGTACTTTCCGTATAGAGAGGGGTTACTGGGCAGATAAGAAGGTGCCTTTCAGACACATGCACACATACACACACACACTCACATGAACACACAAATAAACAACCCCCCACCCCCAACACACACACACACATCACACATACATATACAAATACAAACACACACACACACACACACACACACACACACTTGCCAGGGCCGAGGAGCAACATGTTGCTTTCTCATCTGTTAGCGAGGGGCTGATCATTAAAAGGCCTCTGGCTTGATAAATTTTGCCTGATGGAACTCGGTCAGAGCGAGATAAATACTCATCGGCTATTGATTTCATGCTAATGTGCGAAAGGAGGTCACAAAAACCTTCATTAGCACAGAGCCCACACTCCAGACTTCTGATAGCAGGACCCCCCCCCCTCCCTCCCTCCAGCACAAAGAGACACCAAACCAGCGTCTGTCACAAGCTCAGCGCTCACTCCACGCCTAATAACGGCCCTAATGAATGGAGAAATGAGACTTAGCGCTCGCACTTTAGAAATCTCGTGTCATCACTCAGAGGAACCGCATGTTATAGACTCTCTCTTTCTCCTTTCTCCTTTTGCTCTGTCTCTGACTCTCTCTTACTCTCTCTGACTCTCTCTCTCTCTCTTTCTCTCAGTCTCTCTCAGTCTCTCCTTTCTTGGTGTTACCACTCGGGTTCTTTTTGAAGATTATTACTTTCAAACGGCAGTGTGAGGTCTCCATCACTTCTTATCATTTAGCCTAATTGCATTTGCATGGCCAGCATGGCAGTGGTCCATGTAGCAACGCCGCCCTTTGGACTCGGCGCTGCCGCTAATGTCTGTGAACATTCAAAGTGCCAACATATTTGCATTCAGGAATTACAATGAAATTGCCAATCTCTTTGTATTAGGGGGAGCAGTGACAAGAGCTTGAGAGGAGGAAGGGGGTGGTGTGTGTGTGTGTGTGTGGGGGGGGGGGTTGAAGGGAGAGAGAATGAGACATGGGGTAGAGAGAGAAGGAGAGAGAGAAGGAGAGAGAGAGAGAGAGAGGGAGAGAGAGAGAGAGAAGTGTAGGGGAAGCAGTGCCCTGAGAGGGGCTAATTCTGGGCTGACAGGAGGGGGGTGTCGGGGCTTGACACAGGAGTAAGTGACGCCACTCTCACTCCTTGCCTGCCTGCCTGTCCCTATCTCCTGCTCTCGCCACTAGCAGCTGGGAAATATGCACAACAGATTGAGTAATAACAGTCTAAATCCACCCACAGCTCCCCCATACCCGCAGCCACCCTCCCCAGCCCTGCCTTACTCTCAGCCTTGGACTCAAACACACACACACACACACACACACACACACACACACACACACACAGAGAGAGAAAGGGAGATTCACCCCTCCCTTCCCCTTTCCTCCCTCTATCTCTATTACCCCACCGTATGGACAGAAACATAAAACCCTCGCCCCACACACACACACACACACACACACAAACACACACTCTCAAGTACACACTCAAGTACACTCCTTCCTACCTCCCTCTCTTAGTCTTGCTCACATGCACACACACACACACACACACACACACACACACAGAGAGAGCACATAAATCCTGGAATGCCACGGCTCCAGTGGAAGCGGGAGTGAGGCTGCTGGCACTTCCTTGCGGCCCCTGTTCCGAGCCGTGGCGTTCCGAGCCGTGGCGGGGCCCCTGTCTTAGCCTTCCTCCTGGCCCCGGCCCGCGGCTAATCAATAGCACTTTCCTGTTTTAGAAGCGCCTAATTATGAGGTGGAGAGATTGTCTGACCTTTCACCCGCCGCGCATTACTTTGCTGATATTAAGATAAATTGCCCGATTTTGGGTAAACATATGCTGCAATTCAAACTGTCAGCACCGCTTTGCTCAGGGATAATTTGTATTGATCTCCCGGCTTCTTCCCAATTTTGCTTACTGACCTCATGGATAATTAGAGGGAGAGACCACTGTGAACTGGCCGCCAGACTACAGCCCAGCAAGTGCTTCAGGGCAACAAAGAAAGAGATGGAGGGGCAATGTGTGTGTGCGTGTGTGTCTGTGTCTGTATATATGTCTGTGTGTGTGTAAGTGAGTGAGCACATGTGTGTGTCGTATGTCTTGTGTGTTATGGTAATATGTCTCTCCTCATGTTTGGAGGCCTGGCATCTGTCCGCGTCCGGCTGTTTTGTTTGGGACGTCATTCGTCATGCGTTTCTGTTTGTTTGTTTTATCCTGTGTCCAGAGTGGTTCCACGCCATGGAGCACAGCCTTCCAGCAGAACTGCGCGTCTGTCTGTGTGTGTGTGTGTGTGTGTGTGTGTGTGCGCGCATGTGAAATCAAATTAAGTGCATCTCTCTCCAAAGGACTGTGATGAATTATGTAGGGCTTTCATAAAGGGGGAAATGTGCTTGCTAATGAGCTAGCATGCTTTCGCTTCATCCTGCACCATAAATGACAGGAAAGGGAGAACAGAACGTGAGACGGAGAGAGGGAGCAAAGGATAGAGAGAGAGAAAGAGAGAGAGAAAAAACAAAGAAAAGTGGAGAAGTCACCGGTCCCTGCAGGCTGACAAATCTGGAGCTGAAGTGAGGAGAGCAGTTCTGGGGTCATTATGTCTAGTTACTCTTGCCACACCTCATTTACAACGGAGGATGCATGGGAATGATCTGATGCCTAAAACATGTTGAGCTTGGTGTATTTGTATGTGTGTGTGTGTGTGTGTGTGTGTGTGGTGGGTGTGTGTGCAGGCGTACCTACAGAGGAACATGTGTAAGTAAGTGTAGTGGCACAGGCATGTGCGCTGGTGTGTGTGCTGATGTGTGTCTGCGTGTGTGTGTGTGT
>JASCQY010000089.1:3609545-3615838 GCA_030264315.1 Sardinella tawilis | reverse complement strand
CACACACACACACACACACACACACACACACACACACACACACACACACACACACACACACACACACACAGGGCTGGCTGAACTTTGCACCGCTTCACACTTGTGTTAAAAACCCGCACACGGAGGCCAACTGTGCGAACAGGAATAATTTTTTGGATTACTGTGTATGTGTGTGTGTGTGTGTGTGTGCGTGTGCGTGTGTGTGTGTGTGTGTGTGTGTGTGTCTGTGGGATATATGGGCCACATAAAGAGCACTGGAGTTCCAGGCGCAGATTTTCCACATGGCCAGGCAGCCCCAGTGTCGGGCGCAACATGTGCATCATTGTCTCCCATTCAGCATCTGTCACTGTCGCGGGGGCTGCCTGGGCGCAGCCTTGAATCGCGGCGTCTTATCAGCAGCGTGTCAGAAATCCAGCCTACCCCTCTCCTCCCCGTTTAATCTTTTATTAAGAGCTACATTGTGAGCCTGTGATAGCGACTGCTCCTCCACTTCATCACTCATAAATCCCGCTCGGCATCCATAACCTGGACGCGCGCACAACGTAAAATATAAAAAAAGAGAGCCAGAGAGAGAGAGAGAGAGAGAAAGAGAAAGAGAGAGGGGGAGAGACTGACAGAGGATGGAGTGCTCAGTGTTCGCGGCCAATGAAAACATCTTAAATTACAGACGGCTTTCAGTGACAGGGCAGTGTGGACAGAGGGTGTGGGGTGGGAGCACCCCCCCCCCATCCATCCATTCCGATTCAGGCTGCAATCTTCAGCTCCATTCACACCAATGCTCTCTCAGCACGGATGCTGAGCGGCCAGCAGCCTGAATGGGGGCGACCTGAAAGGGCCCGCAGTTTCAGGTCATTACATCAAGTTACATAGCTATTACAGCATTAGCCAGCCCGCCTAATGCAGCTCAATGCAGATGGGCATGCTAGCTAGCTAGCTTGGGGAGAAGAAAAAAAAAAGACTTTTGAATACATTTAAATGTAGTGGTTCATTGGTTGAAGAGGGGGGGGGGAGAAAATCTCATTACTTCTCCCTTCCAAAGTTTGTCATGTTGCTACTTTTTGATTGATGTTTCAGCCAAGGCTGTCATTACTTCAATTAATTTTCTCCCAGAGACACGGAGAGAGTCTCTTCACAGTATACCCTTATGAGACTCTAAAAATAGGCAGCAGTCATTTAGAATGAAATGCAAGCGGAGCTCCTATTGTCATCACAATGAAGGAAAACTTTAATTTGATCAGAATTCCTCAAGAGAAGCGTTAAATTAATTTGAACAGGGTTGGAGGGGAGAACGCAATGCAGAGTGACTTTGGAGAAAAAAAAAATGATGACTGCTGACTGCACACTTTCTTGGTGGTGGAACTACTACTACTAAACACTCCCCCCCTCCTCTCCTCTCCTCTCCTCTGTCTCTTTTATTCCCTTCTTTCCAGGCTAAATAAATGCCAATATTCACCTTGAAAGTATCATCATAAAGCCAGTCTCTGGAGAGGGGGGAATGGAGTCCTCTCATCCAGCGCCCGTGCAATGTCAGGTGCAGCCCATGGAAAAGGCGCGGCGGCTGCGGCGGCGGTGGCGGAGGCGCACTAAAACCTGGCTTCCCTGAATCACTCCGCTCGGCGTTCTGAGTGAGCAGTCATTCTCTGAAGTGTCAGGGATAAAAATTGAGCGCTCCAAATAATGATGAAATGACTCCAACACTCACCGGGAAAAGAGGCATGGAGAGAGTGTGTGAAAGAGTGTATGTGTGTGTGTGTGTGTGTGTGAGAGAGAGAGAGAGAGTGTGTGTATATGCACATGTGCATATGTGTGCATGTCGAGGTGTGTGTGAGAGAGAGCGAGTGGAAGACAGTGAGAGAGAAAGAGGGTGAGAGAGAGAGAGCGAGAGGAAGATGCACTTGACTGGTTTTAATTTGAGTTTAAAAAATACAACCTGTTTTCTTCCATCAACACTGAATCATCCCCAAATCATCGGAGGAGGAAGAGGAAGAGGAGGAAGCCTGATGTTTTTCTCCTCTGAAGAGGTGCATTAAAACGGCTGCTGGTACAAACACCACCCAGGCATGCAGGATGGGCCAGGGGAAGGTGACTTAGAGGGAGGATCCCTGAGTTCAATCTGGCCAAAAGCAGCCCTCTGTGCATCCCCATAGGTCGGCCTTAAATCCCTTCATGTGTTGATTATTAAGAAGGCAGGTTCACCCATTATTTGGAATCTCATTTTTAATTGTACAGTCTGGAAACCATGTCGAGCTTCTCTTTGTGTTAAAAGCATCGCAGTGATTTATCCTCATTATTGTGTAAATAGGGCTTGGCAGTCTTCAGTAAATAAAACAGAGAGTGACGGGAGGACAAGAGGGAATTTGCTTTCCCACCAATTAGAGTAGCCCTAGGCTGTGCTTTTAAGAGAGGATAAATCCAGCAAATCACTAAAATGATCCTGTCACATGCACCAAATATTAAAATCCTGCCGCGCCAAAGCCACGTACAGTTTTGCCCGAGCTTTAATGAGTAGGGGTGGGTTTCCACGTAAGGGCTGCGTCTCACAGTTGGGGACTGGTGATTGACAGCCAGGATCAGGCGCTCCAGCCAGTAGGGCCAGATGGAAAACCAAGGGTTCGTGTTTAATATGCAGCTTTTTTTTCCCTTCCCAGCTAAAGGAAATTCCCAAATTGTCTCACCTCCTACCTGTAAAACTATTTTCCATAATAAATGCAAAATATGCTCCTCGTTTGCCAAGAATCTGTGGTGTGTGTGTGTGTGTGTGTGTGTGTGTGTGTGTGTGTGTGTGTGTGTGTGTGTGTGTGTGTGTGATTTATTTTTTCATCCCTGGAAGCAATTTATTTAAAGAGTCAGTAAATCTCATCCTTGTTCTAGCTGAACAAAAGTGTTAACTTTCAGTGATGTTGAACCGTAAGGATGAACATGTGTAGGAAGTGTGCACGAGTGAGCATGGCAGATGTGGCAGAGGGGGGAAACTTGCCACCACTGCTTTGTCGAGGAAAGGAGTTTACTCGGACTCTTTGTCTCCGAATGAAATCCAAGAGTAGTTCTGGGCGGGCGGGCGGGCGGGCGGGCGGAGGGAAAAAATAAACTTTAGCACGTCGACTGGGGGAAGTTGAGAGCTAAATGAATTACAAGCAAGTGGAAGAATTATGAACCAAAACCTGAGCTTCCAGAAGAAACTATTGGGAGAGGGAAAAAAAAAAAACGGCTAAATCCTCCCATGAATTCCCACACCAAATGATCCCGAGTTTGAAATAAAAAAAGGAAAAGAAAAAAACAGAAGCCGTGTGAGTTTCTGCAAAAGGAGGGGAAAAGGGCGGAATATCGGAGCGAGTCGTGAGGGCTTCGCTCGCAGGAGTTTACCCCTCCGATGTTTCCTGCTCTCTCGCGCGCCTTTCCTGTCTGCTCCGTGTGTGGGGAGGCCTGTGTTGTTTCAGCCCGCCTTGTTTGCTTGTTTTAGCGTTGATCTCATCCTTCCCTGACGCGGCATCGGCATCGCCGGCGAGCGCCAGCCAAAGGGGGCGAGCTGGTGTGACGGCCGGGGCTAGCGGACGGGGCTGCCGAGGGGTCACCGACCAACCAAGGCAAGACAAAACACCGTGCACGTGCCTCTGGCTAGCAGGCCCAACAACAAGAAACCAAGGATGGAGGGGAAGAGAGAGACTGAGACAATGAAGGAGAAGAAGCACACAGCTGCAGATAGATAGAGAGAGAGGGAGGGAGGGAGAGAGAGAGAGAGAGAGAGACTGACAGAGAGAGAGAGAGAGAGAACACACTGCAGTGTCTGCTACCTGCTAGCGGTAGCCACTCGAATCATTAGAGACACTCAGTCTGGTGTCTGGTTCCAGCTTTAATGAGAAATCGGTATGTGAGAGATGTATGTCGGAGGGGTGATGCAATGGTGGCATCAACAAGGATATCATCAGAGCGCTTGTGTCTAGGTTTGGTCACATCACAGAAATAAATAGCAGCAAGGCCAAGGCATTGAGTTAGGCTGTCTGTGTGCACCACAGCATAATCACACAGAGGCAGACAGGGAGGGACATTCCTGTGCTTACTAGGCTCTGCTAGTCTCTGCTCTGTTATGCTTTGCACAAGTCCTCTGCTGCTGCTCCTGCTGCTGCTGCTGCTGCCGCTTGCATTCACTTTTATGAATCATTCACAATTTTATTTCAGAATTAATGCAAATCCCTGGCACAAATCAAATCGCTAAATAATGTGGCCGGGACAATAAATTTGTCCTTATAACGCTTAAGGATGTCTCCCAGAGGGAGTCATTGAGGAAGTGTGTGTGTGTGTGCGTGTGTGTGTCTGTGTGTGTGAGTGTGAGTGTGAGAGTGAGCAAGAGAGAGAGAGGGGGAGAGAGGCAGGCAGTGAGACAACTGTTCTTTATCATGACAGATCTCCTTTACACACTAATTTTCTTGTTAAAGAAGAGGGAATGGAGTTAAATCCAGAGAAATCCTTTTCCCCGCTGCTGGCGCTTGGCAGCTGAAGGATGTACACCCGCTTCCACTCGAGCCACAGGCGTCTGCAGGAGGCACATTAGCCCCAGAGTAAAGCTATTAACTGGCAAAACTCGCGCTGTCTCCTGACGAAACTCAAACGCGTCCTGATCATTTCCACTTACACTTCCAACCCCGGCATTATTTTTGTTAATGTTCCCGGCAATGGGGGAAGATGGCGGTCGGAGCGATGGTGATAGATGTTGTTGGGTGGTGAGAGTGAGCTAGCTAACTGCTCCTCCTTCCCCTTGGAGTGGGAGGCAAGGCGAGGCGAGGAGAGGAGGAGAGGCAGCACTGGAGTATCTGACACTAGTGAACGCTCGAGGCGTTTCCTGCAGTGAAACAAGAGCCCTGCTGGCCACCGCCGCCATTTGCCTGGTTTATAATCTATACAATATTAGGTGTCAGAAACACTTCTCAGAGCGCCAGATAGCCACCCAGCAGAAATCGATGGGGAGCGACTGCTGGACGCAGACTTAAACGAGTCACACCTGAGATTTGAATCATGAGCTAGATGTGAACTAAAGCAAAGCCTTTTCCAAAAAGCATAAAAATTACACTTTGTTTTCTACGCACTCTCTCTTTTTTCCATCCAATGACGGCAATCTCCTATATTTAGCCTCGGCATCAACCCCCACTCCAGATGAGCCCTCAGGTGCTTTTATGCAGATACTGTAGCAGAGAGACTGGAGCTCCAATGCATCTCCAATGCACTCAATACACAAGCAGAGGAAGATTTAGAAACATGGTGAAATCAGCGACAGATGAGGAAAGTCATGGGTAGAGAGGGAGAAAGGAGGTGTGTGTGTGTGTGTGGGGGGGGGGGTGGTGGACAAAATCCCTCCACTGTATTGGGCCTCTAGTCCCTTTAAAGAAGGACTTGAAAAACACAGTCCTCACTTTCATCCCTCTCCACAGCACGGAGATGGGCTCTGCCGGTGCGGGAAAAAAACAAACCCGGGAAAAACTGGAGTGCCTCGGACAGAGACGGAATGATGAAACTTGTCAGAGTTCAAATTTACCCATACTCCACACTTATGACATGATTGATTTTCCTTCAGAGGGTTTCAGCCCTCACGATTGTCTTCCCCGCGTGTCCAGCCGCCAGCCAGCGGATAATGTAGACAGCCTGGGCCTCTCCCCCACCACCACCAGCCCTGACATGTGCAGCAACTGGCCACGAGATGGATTTGAAAACGTAATTTTCTGTCAATCAAAACGTATGGCGTGAGAAAAAAAACGAGTATAACTATGCTACCAATTGGAAAGGTCCAATATTGTGGGTCATTCTTGACTGTCCGTAAAGGTTTGCAGTCCGTTAGGAGAAGCCATTTTGGGACTTTACTCTGTAGCACTAATGGAAGATATGATTAGGTTTGTTCAGGCAGGGAAACAAACTTCATTCAATCATCCCTGTCTTGCTTTTTGCTTAATTTGATATTTTAACATTTTCTTCACAGAACTCATGGTTTACCCATATTAAATTAATGAGCAGAAATTTATATAAATAAATAATGCGCTTCATCTCATAATGCCGGTCCCTGAGATTCACTTTATCATCTAGGTGCTTCAGAATAGAACCAATTATCCTTTATTTAATTATTAAGGTTGAATAAATAACAGTGAAACATGTTAAAAATCTTTTGGTTCCAGTCAATCATGATGAAACATTAATGAGCCTGGATAGAGAGCCATAAAAACAGATAGGCAGCAATGGTGAATTATAAATTGATATTGATTTTTCTTTTCCTTTGCAATAAGACTCCCAGGTAATCGCATGTTGCCACA
>JASCQY010000089.1:3591667-3594096 GCA_030264315.1 Sardinella tawilis | reverse complement strand
GTGTGTGTGTGTGTGTGTGTGTGTGTGTGTGTGTGTGTGTGTGTGTGTGTGTGTGTGTGTGTGTGTGCGTGTGCTGGGTTGACTGGTGACGGAGAAGATTCCTCTGGAGGAGCCTCGGCACCCGGAGCACATTGATCTGATTTACAAACCTCTCCTAATGCGAAACAAATGCTGTGGGTGTGAATTTGCACTTAACCGTACAAAACAGAAAGAGAAAGCGAGAGCGAGGGAGGGAGAGAGAGAGAGGGAGAGAGAGAGAGATAGAGAGAGAGAGAGAGAGAGAGAGAGAGAGACAGAGACAGAGAGAGAGGGAGGAAAACCTCTGGTGGATCTGGGCTCTAACTTATTACCACATTCACAGGCCTCAGTGTGGAGTCATGTGCTGTTTTACAGGCTGACATGGTTAGAGCTCACCAAACATTTCATTTCTTCATTATCGAGGTTGGATGGATCAAACAGGGGGCCTAATCCAGATTGACAGAAAACGGGACTGGGGACCATTTAAACCACACCAGCCCAAAGACCGGCTCGTAGGAAAGAAGTCAGCTTTTTGTCTATGAGTAATACAAACAGACAAAAATCCGACCGGTGACTCATGTGTACTGTAAAATTCAGAGAGAGAGAGAGAGGGAGAGAGAGAGAGAGAGACGGTGCACATTCACACGAGAGGCCGTAATGAAACTTGGACATGCATTCCTGGCGATCCACGCTCGACCAAAACTGATCCAATTTGCCCGGTTGTTATTCAAAGGGAACATGCGTCCGCGCCTGCCTATTGTGTGACAACAGACCCTCTCCAACTGTCTGGGTTTGTTTATATGTGTGCAAGTGTATGTGTGTATATGTGTGTGTGTGTGCATGTGTGTGTGTGTGTGTGTGTGTGTGTGTGTGTGACAGTTTTACGCATGCATATGTGTCTGTGTGTGTGTCTGCATTTACACACAAACACACACACACACACACACACACACACACACACACACACACACACACACCATCCATTGCGGGGTCCAGCCTTCTGTGCGGTGGGGAGTCCAACAAGCAGTGTTGACAGTGAGCACACAGGGGCCCAGCAGGGGCATTCACACAGGCCCCCAGAAGGGGAGTGTCCCCCTTTGTGCGCACAATCAAATAAAGAGCCTTTTTAGCGCACATATGTCACACTCTGACGAAGCTCGTCTGATTTGCCTCTCAATAAGTCGCGCAGACTCGCACTTATCGGCTGCCCAAGCGCCCACTTTCAAAGCAGATTTCTGACATGTTGGGGGGTTTTCTCCCACCACAACGGCCGCATTCATGGGGCTTTGGCAGCAGCGTGTGCAGGGAACGAGGAATAAACATCACAGTCAAGATTGTGCTGCTCCCTTTAAAAAAAAAAAAACACGACGCGATTTAAATCGCCGATGACTTTTATTTCGCCATTCCAGAGGCACGGCTAAAGCCGGGGGAATATTCCGGACTATGCAGGTATTGTCTCAGGAGAGATGAAGCCTAGGGGCTGTTGGGTCTCCGGTGAGCCCTTCTCTCTCTCCCTCTCTCTCTCTCTCTCGCCTGTGAGGGGCTTTCTCACCACATGTGTGAGCGACCACGCTTCAGCTTTCACCAGCGACACGTTGGAGCCGGCCTCTTCCGCTGGCCCTACCCAGCGCGACATGTTGCGCGGCAACACACACACACACAGCACACACACAGCACACACACACACACACACACAAAGCACACACACCGATCCCTTTCCCCTGTCCACACACATGCTAAACTCATTTCCCTGCGAGACGCTCAGGCAGGAAAACACACACCGGCGTCTTCGCTGCCATTAGCGAGCAGAGTCCACTGTTTCTTTCGCTGATGCCCCCAGTGAAGAGAGGCAAAGCCCCACTGGGGACCCAGGCAGGGAGAGGCACTTTTCTGTACCGCATACAGGCACCATTCCTCCACCACCACCTCCAGCACAGCCCAGCACAGCACAGCCCAGCCCCTTGCTCACAAAAAAGCCATATATTACAGAGCCAGCTGCAGAGAGAGAGGACACACTGTGCTTACAAGTACACTGACAAATGGACTTTTTTCCATGTTGGACAACTCCTTCCAAAATCAAACTACTTGTCTATGGGGCTGAGCAGCAGCCAGTGGGATTTTGGCTTCTTGTCCGGTGGGGCTGGTTTTCATTTTCTCCGAGTGCAAGCAGGGAGTCGGCTGCCAAGTACAGGTTAAGCTCTCTGGGTTTTTCGTTCCTGTAGATCTGGCAGCCCCATCGCTTCCTGGCATAAAAGGTGACAATCTTCATTAAAACCCCTTACAGACAACTGTCAGTTACACTCCGCGAAGGGTGGCCAGCTGTTGCAAACTAACCTAGCTCAACCCCCACTTCGATCAAACACACACACACACACATACGCACACCCTCCCGCCCACACACACATACACAC
>JASCQY010000089.1:3561667-3586667 GCA_030264315.1 Sardinella tawilis | reverse complement strand
GCGCTGGCATCAGACACGGAGGCTTCATGGTCATTTACTGCATGTGGGAGCAACGTGGATTCTGGATTTATGGAGCAAGGTGGACTTGTTCTACCTCACTAACACTTAAGGAGCCCCAACCTCAGAATACTGTCTTGTCCTCTGCTTCATGTCAGACAGACTGGATGCGGTTATTACAAGTGATGATTAAATTAAAATAATCCACATTATTATTTCCCACTGTGTGTACTGTGGTTCTTGTCTACTGCAGGCTATTATCATCATAACAATTACAATCTTTAAATCTGAATTAAAATCACAACAGGGATTTTTTTTTCTTTAAAAATAAAAAAAACAATAGGTATAAAGTGATTAAACAGTATGTTAAAAAATGAAATAAAATAGAAATCAGTTAGAGCTAATGCAGCCACAACAGCAACCAACTTCATACAACCTTCCTCTGTAATAATCATGCACTGTAAGCTTCTACTGTCGACATGATAACTCCAGTCTCCACAGGAACACTTTAAAACAGAAACAGCAGAACAGAGAGGACTTTTTCTCCCAGCCTGCAGGAGCCTATAAAGCCCACACCCATGTGAGGAAGGCCATGAAGCACTTTCAGTGCTAACTTGGAGAATAATGGCAATCAGATGGACGGCAACAGAATGCAAACACTTGTTAACAAATGAGGATGAAGACGATCCACCCCTGAATTGAAAGCCAACAGCTCACTAGGTATAAACTGCTCCTCACAGCACGAAGAGAGGCCGACCAAACTGCTTCCCCTGACAACTCGCGAGCAATTACTGAATCCCCACAGAGACGACCAGGTTTCCAAGTCAACCCACCTGTGCATCACAACGGCGCCCAACAACAAACAGCACAGACCAGATGAGAGCTCAACCTGGCGCAGTCTTGGGGAGGACAACAAGCACATAGCTTGGGGACATGAAAGGAAAGGCGTGGGGAACAAGATCAAAAATGACGCCTTACCTGTCGATGATGACCGGATCTGAAGGGGTCTCATTCCTGTTCCCACAACTTTTCTTGTCACAACACCGGCTTTGGTGGGAGTGGGAGAAAAGAAATGTGACAGTCAAAGACAGGTTCAAGTGAAGCCTTTTAACATCTTGGTTAAGCTCTACTGTGTGCAATGCTTGGTTGGCAGTGTCTTTTCCATTGCACCCCCCCCCCATCCTTTCCAAATCAGTCATGGAGCTAGTTGATGATCATGGCCATGTTTGCCGCTGTTGATTGGTGTGGTTCTCGGAGAATCGCGCCGAATAAACATCTAGCAGCGCGCTGCTGCTAAAAGATGGAAAACAACATGTTGTGGTGTTTGCCTTAGCAGTGAACTGAGAAGAGGCGATGCCAGGAGGCAAGGGAATAACTTTTCACAGCTTCAGCTTTTGTTTACCTCTAATTGTCAAGCTGTTATTTCTGGAGAGGATGCAAGATGCCACCTTCAACCAGTATTTCTGTGGGGCATTTATTAATTACAAGCTCAAAAGCCTGCATCAATCTTACATAAAGTGGTGACAATGCTTACATTTTGTAGAAGTCTACCAGTGGTTGCATAATGTAAGGTTTAATTCATGTTGAAATTACTCAAAAAAATGTTATGCTACTTGTATTTGTTAAAGGCCCACTTGTATAATGGTTACATGTCCAAATGAGCTAAATTAACACCATATGGTATGGAGAGTATGTAAAGCTCCCCAAAGCTGACAGCTAAAGTGATTAAAGGAAGTCTATAGTCCTCCTCTTATGACTCCCTCTCACATCTGCGCCTTTCACTGTACATAATACACAACATAACAGTTCGGGGAAGGTGAGGTAAAAATAAGGTCTTATCTGCGCGGCATACTTCCAGCAAACAATTTAATAATGATGAGGATGGTGCTGATGAAAACACTGAGCTCGACTACCAAATGTGGAGAAATAACGACTAGGGGAGGCTCTTTGTCTCCTTGAGTGTGACGCTTGTTACAGTCCGGAATCATAAACGACCCATACGTTTCTCATGTTCCCGATTACAATATCCTGACCGTAGTCCACACGTAGTGCCTTAAAACACCGTGTCCAATGGTGCGGCTTTAAAGAAAAAAATGCTGCCATAGCTCTGGTACTTTCACAACAATGAAGAGCCATGCCGAGGCGAGGTTAGCCTCGTGCGCATCAGCCCTTCAGCTTTCTCAAGCGCGAGAGTTGAGTGACTATCCAGACTGTTTCCGTTTTTAGCGATTGCAGAAGGGTGCATGTCCATGCATTTAAATGCTTCCGTATTCGTGCGTCCAGTCAAATGCATTGTGGAGCCCGATGTCATCAATGACCTGTTTTCATTTTGTTCAGCCTCACCACAATAATATTGCCACAGGCTTTCTCTGTCCTAAAGTGCTACTGTAGGCCCAAATCAACTGAAGACTTAAGTAACTGTTGAGAACATTCTTCATGACAAAATATCAAATCAAGACTTGATATGGCCTTCATGAACTATTAATAGCGGGACAATGCAACTGACTCACACAATGACCGCAATATAGGGCTCATGTCAAACATGTTGACAGACCATTATGCAAAGATAACTAAATTCAAACATTAAACATTTGAGAGGTTTCATGCTGTGGTGGTAAAGTTAATATATGACATGCGTCAATAATATTTCTTACCTGCACATGATTTCATGCGTAAGAAGCACACGGCACATTTCTGGGTTTTTGTCTTGGCCTTCATAAATAATAGCCTTGAAACAAAAAGATAGATATATTTTAGATTCTACTTGGTTATGTTTTCAATGTAGAGTTAAGATACACGCGGCAGTAGAAAGACAAATGTATGAAAATATAAATGGTATAGAAAACAAATCCATGCATATCTAGATGAAAACAAAATTAATATCAATTAAACATAATAGACAGCTACGCAATTTTTACAATTGAATGTGGTTCAATTAGAAGTATAAATATAATTTACTGGATTAATAAATAAAATATGCTACATTATTGCATATAGTGCAGTCTAACAGAATAGTTATTTCAACCATTTCTTATTTATTTGTATATGTAAATAACACGCAGACCATTCTCAAAATCACTGTTTAAAAATATTGCCTCAGCCACTACACGTGAGAGAGTAACACCATAAAAACAATAATGCCACATACTCGGACTTTAAGACCTTTAAGATTTTTTATCTTATAGCGGTAGTGGAAATCACACACATAATGCTTTTCAGATGCAGATGGGCACGGTAAATAATACCCATAACCGTATACATCAGCGTGGTTATAATCTGCAGATATTTGGGGGGAAAGTGCTAATGGGCAATCTGTTGTTTATTTTGAGCGCTAACAATGATTTTTCTTTGGATAAAAAGCGGTGTCGGGGGTATGGTTGAGTAATTTTTGAGCATTGGCTTTAACAGATGGCGTAAAGCTGTAGGTGCGCTCGCCTTCAGTTCTTTTTTGCTCCGTCTCCCTCTCCCTCCCTCTCTGTGTCTATGATGTACTGTGGTAGAGCACACTCCAACGCGCCCGCCTGTGACTGCCGCGCGGACTCAGCTCCAGTACAAAAGCAAAGCCGCGGCAGAAGAAAAAAAAATGCCAGTTCATTAACGGGAGGCTATTCCACTTGCTCTGGCCGTCAAACATAAAGCGAGAAAAATAGGAACGCATAAATAAGGGACGCGGGTGAAGCGTTAGATATTAACAATCACCATCAAGAAAACACTTCGCTTTACTGTTAAGACTCACTCATGATACATTCAAATATAAAGTGTGTTTAATTTTCCTGTGTTGTAGAAATATTTAGTTGATAACTATCTGATTTTATTTGTAGGCCTACAGCTTACTTGAGTTGTAGGCTATTGTGAGTGTATCTACATGTGTTACATGGGCAACGCGATAGTTATGTATATTGCTGTGATTTATTTTCCTCCCCTCTCCTGAAGATACGGAAATCCATAAACTGACTGTTCAGCGCCATTGACTCTTTGATCATACACAGACCGCATCACCGAGATGTGAGATTAAACGTTCATTTTTCTATTGCATTAGAGCTGCCAAGACACAAAAAGACACAAGATAATATCCAACCGTACGCATTTAAAGGGGACTCTTACAAACAGAAGAGTTAACCCCTGTGATTTCGCCAACAGCGATAATAAGCAGGGGAAAATACTCAAGAGAAAGTAAGACGTTCCAACCACTGGCCCGCTCACAACGCATACTGTTAATAGAGTAGTCTATTCTTCAAGGCTGACATTTTTAATGTAAAATTAAGGGATTGTGAACTAAATGCACTCTCAGTGCATTTACAGTATCTTCTGACAGAAAGTTTTAGGTTGCGCAAAAGCGTGCAAATCTTCACCAAAAAGAATTAATGAAGCAAAGTAGGCTAAACAAGTTGCGCACGTTTATGATCAATCATGTCTATATTTGAATTAAAAATATAACCTCTCAAACCAATCATAGATTTTAAATAAAATTAACAACAATAACATATTAAAGTATCTCATGCTGACTATATTATCCGAGCTAGCATGCTGGCACAAAAATCCAAGATGCCTTATGAAAAAAGCATACTATCATTCACATCAGCCAAATTACAGAAACGTGTTCAGTAATAAACGCTACTGAAACAGACGGATTCGGGAGACCCCTGGAGCTTAGAACTTGAATAATGGGCAGCTAGTTGCTTTCTGTCCGGTAAGGTCCTCAAAGCCACATTATCCAAAAAATCTGGATCTAAAGACTGTGGTCGCCATTACCAATTAGCAAATCCTCAATTAAAACAACCACAACTGAATTACTATTTTTATGCAACATATAATATAACTTATTTGATCCAGTATTGTGTTATATTAAACATTTTGGTGGGTGAGTTATGGTTTGTATTTTAAACTAGCAAATATTCTGGTCATGACTAATTATCTGAAGACAGTGTCAAAACAAGACAGCGCGCAATTCATTGTCAATCATACAATGGGAAATAGTATGATATAGTGACTTACCTGTTTTGTCATGGAATCAATTAATCGTATGTAAAGGTCCTGTTCTGTTCTGACGCCTGTAAAAAGAAGTCGCATATTGCTTTAATTACCCAACAATCATTAAACAATATCCTATAGCACGGTTAATTTCACATCGCATGCTTTTCTACATGGGTAATGTTGCACAAATAACAATAAAAAATATTATATAAATATGCGTCTTAAGGGCTTTATAAAAAGAAAAAAACTTTAACATGAACAATAATAAATCACTATGGAGTCACAGGGTTTGATATACTGTAAACAGGCCTTTGCATGGATAAGCCAAAAGCAAAAGAAAAATTCATAGGCAATAAAAACACATGTGCAATAAGCGAATAATGATGTGAATGTCAATTCGGTCTTCTTTTTTTTTTCTTTTTTCCACTACTGGTAACTCTTACAGAGAATATGTATAATTGTCACTTACCGTTGCTGTACAATAACTGCAGTTTGTAATGTATCCCATTGTTAGTTTTTTCACTGTTTGGCTCCTGAAAATAAGCAACGTCTCAATCAGAGGTGTACTTATTTTTCACTGTTTCACTGTTACTACAAGTTCATGCGGGTTTACTTTATTTTACAATAAATTTGAACCATGCCTGGTTATGTGTTATTCCAGTAGCCCGCCAGACAAAGGTGTTTATTGTTATGTTACTTGTCCGAGGCAGAAGGTATGTTATTATTCTCAATTAAGTAGGCTAAATTAGTCTCTATATGTAAACGTTTTAGAAAAAGGGAAAGTGTTGCATGGTTGCTTTCACATCTGCAAGGAGCTCCATCAACAGTAAGTGCACGTGGGTTCTCCACGACCTAGTTTTATAGTATGAAGTGCGTAAGTTGAAGTGAAATTAACACGATAAATGCTTACTTTCTCTTTCTCCACAAAGTCCACAAAAGCGGTCCTTTCGATTTCCACGGGTTGTCCCTGTCTATCATACAAAGCCAGGACGAAGTGGAAAAAATTGGATTTTCTGAGGTTGGATGGCGGTTGCTTTTCATAATGTGCCCGAGCCAAACCCACACCGCTGCGGGGAAAAAACAAGAAACCATCTCGGTTAAATAGGGAGATACACTTGAGATAGATGCAGCTAATGAAAACATTGGAGATGGCGAAAGCACGTTTTAGAGACAGGAGATTTCTTGATTTGTCACTTTAACAGTAATATGATGTAATGAACGGAGGGAAAGGGGCTGAAGAGGTGCACTGGGAGATTGTAATTGATACATGGCATTGTGGGGATTTAGGGTCGATCTGAGAAATGCATTAAAAATCGGATGTTTTGGCAAACGTACCTTTGGGCGGCAGTTTGAGCATCCACTACCCCAGCTGTGTGCATCCACGATCGGACCGGATTCATCCCACTGCCCAGCGGTTCCTCTTTCATAGTCGTCCCTCCTCTTGGTATATTTTCCTGAATCCCAAACATTAAAACAGTTTTCGTACAAACCAGCTCCAGCCAAAGAAGTGAAATTAGAAACGCGCTTCGTGCGTCTTTTCTCCGAGAGTCTCGAAGACACGAGGAAGAGTTCCTTCTTGATTTGTAGCAAGAAAACCCAGTTCACAAGTCTTGTTTCCGTCTTCAACCCGTCCTGCGTTGGCACGACATGAAGAATTTACAGAGTAGGAAACTGATGCCACTCTTTGCTTGTTGGACCGTGATCCTTTCGCCGAAGAAGTCGCTCAAATATCAGGATATTGTTGGTGTTTCTTTTCAATTCGCTAAAACATTTCTTGTAACTTTGTGATGTGTTGATGCTCTCAGGCTAGTGTCATCCTACAACAGCATCAAAAAAGCTTCAGGACACTGCTGAATCGACCACTTCTGGCAAGGCGCTCCAGCTCCAAAAGACAAATAAACGAAAAAATGATTACCATGGAGGTGTTCCCGGACACAGGAGAGGTTGATGAGGGGCCTTTAGCGTCTTGCAGAATGGATGGAAGCATACAAAACTCAGCCCTCTATCCCCTAGGAATGGAACCTTTCCCGGGAGCCAAAACTCTAAGCCCACGGGATCCGCACTGTCAGAATGTGACGCGCACTGGGCGTGGCTTTGACCAAATATGGAAGGCTGACAATTCCTGTCGCTGGCGGTGCTTGAATCTGTGAGTGCGCTACATACTACTACTATTCCTGCAACCTGAGAACCACATCGCCACTTTTCCTTTTATTGACAGAGTTCTCGTTCGGAATGAACATTTTATTAAGTTGTAGGCTTTTGGCGTAAAATACTCCCTCTACAAAAAGCACAGACCATGGCAAGATGTTACTAAAGGTTGTTAGGGATGCAGTTAATGACTTAGTGCAGGTACGTCGTGTTACTCTTGTTACTGCTTCATGTGTAACAATCGGAGAAGAGCCAGGAAAAGTACGAGACAAAAGTCACACTAGTTCTTCTGATGAAAACTGTTTAGTAGTAGTCACTGCGGAGATGCGTTGCGCGCGCTGTGATTTAGGAACCTCAACAAAAACATTACTGCTCATGTCAGACGCTCAGTGAGTGTGACATGCAGATGACAGTCACGGTTCGGAAGACCCTTATTAGACACTGATGTGAAGCAGTGTTTTGACCACTGACAACCAATGGATTTATAATAGACTACCCAGCAACACGTAGCTATTTGCGTGGATGAGCCTAAAACACACGTCAAAATCCTTTTTTGTATAGACTGATATTTATTATCCAGAAACATAACATGAAAATACATCCACTGGGTACACGCTGATATAGCGGAGAAGAATATATGAAGCCCAAAGCCCACGCCACTATGAGAGCTATGTAATTCCCTCTTAAGCCCAAACTATGTGGTCTTGACATAGCCTAGGCGATTCCTTGCACTGATTGTCTGATGCATTCTTTTTCAGTAGGCGATAATTCTCGTTAATTTTGGTGCACTTCCTCTAGAGCAGTGGGAGCAAAGTTACCTAGGGGATAGGCTGGCCAACCTCCCCGACTGTGGTGCGGACCGTGGATGGCTTTTATGATAATACATACAATATTTGTATGTAGTAACAGCTACCGATTTTGATGCGCGGTCTTTTAAGGGGTGTAAGGCAGAAGAGTCTTATTGCCAGTTGTCAGGGTGTGTATGTTCATATTTTAATTAATCGACAAAAATCGAAGTCCGACTTGGGTTATCAAGGGACTCGCAGCCCTGTGCACTAAAGGGGTGGGATGGGGGACGTAGAAAGGAAGAGAGATGTGTTTTAGAGAGCAATCTATTTTGCTGGTGTTGGGGGTTAATGACTATTGCCAAAGATAAGTGAATTATCAAAGCTGTTGCTCTTGCCTCGTCTCAAAATCCATTACATTGCCTGGTCGTCTAAATAAGTACGTAAGTATAATAAAATTATATTTTATGATTATTTTAGTAAATAAGATTACATGTTCAAAAAAGACCAGTAAAATTTAAAGAGTGAAAATACAATATATTTTGAAGTTTTACATTTGACTTTACGCACGTGTAAACTGCTTGTGAACGCATGTTGAAGGGTGTGTGCAATGTTACCGGGCGTCTTTTCTTCATATGGCATGCTCTCTGTATAAGTGAAAGACTATAAAAAGTAATCCAGTTAATTTGTGATAAACAAACACGCGTGCATATTTGTCGTTTCAAAGCGAGTTGAATCGTGCGTAAATTTTAAATTTTTTCCAACGACTAAAATAGTTATCGCTTATAAGTACTGTATCTGTACTACAGATTACAGATTAGAGTGATCTCAATCTGATTACCAAATTAGGGTTTTAAGTCAAATCCTTTCAAAGCTGATACTGTTGACTGGAGAAGCAGAGGAAAAGTTCGACAACCCCATCACGTAGGTAACGATCCTGTCCTAAAAAGGAGTTTTAAACCTTATTTGACAACAAATGCAGCTGCCCCTCTATTTTGGAAGATATTAGGCGAAAATGAATGCAAATCTGTGTTCAGAAGCCATCTGGACAGAAATAGGGGAATCAGCTGCTCTTCACAACAGGCGCTGAGCCTGAATCTATTTCAGCTCATTTTCTAGGATCATCTGGTCCTGGATCCAAAGCGTGGAAAATGCGCTCTTTAATTCACCAACTTTTACTTTTGACTCTTCTTAAAGGCTTCCGCATAGGCTAAATAAATTAGAACCGACCTAATGTAAAGCAACTTTGCCTTTCTCATAATGTCAATGCGGACCATTTTCATGTGATATATGGGTTGATGTTAGGGGAGAGGCTGTCATATAGTGACAACATTGCACACTGCATAGACACAGATGTGGTCGCACCAGAAAAGGGCAATTCCAGACTGCAACAGCCTACATGTTATCTTACTTTAATACAAATGATTTATAAAGGATATAAAATAATGCTTGAAAGACGAGATAAACAAACACACCACCACAGCATTATTGTCAATAATAATAATAATATTAATAATAATGATGATGATAACAATAATAGTAGTACTACTAATAATTATAATAATAACAATAATAATAATAATAATTAATTATGAAGCCAAATGTAGGCCGTTTAAAATTGCACATCCCAGTACTACAAATATAAATGTTATGTCCCCAATGTTAGATCTTATTTTGAGAGAAGTGTGCTAATAGTAGACGCTGGACAAAAGGAAAGTTACTCATGCAGAAGGTGTGTGGCTTTGAATAAGATTTGCTTGGTGTTGCCAAGACCTCCCGAAGAAACGACCCTCCTCCTTATTGTGTGTGAAGTGTTCCTTTTGTGTGAATTTACGGGGTGAGGCTTCAATGATCCCCCACAAATTTGCATTTAAATAGCGACATCAACCGATTCGCGTGCCACACACCAGTGGGTTTCCCAGATGTCAAGGCAAAGTCAGTCAGATGGCCATTGCCCAGCTGTCCTCTGCACATCATACCAGCGCATAGAGCAAGCTTAAATATACACCGATTTCCTATTTGGCTCTCCACGGCCAACGTGCCAGGTCTGTGTGCAAGCCCAAGACGCGACCGCTGCCTACATAGGACGAGACGACACAAGAGGCGACGCGCGCGGAGCCAACATAACCTACTCGTGTAGGCAGACCCAGCAGAAGGCTAAATTTTTAGCAAAACCGTTGAAAAAGGGCAAAAATGCTGGTCGTTTTAACAAACAAGCTAAAACGCGTTATGGAAAGTCTAAAGAAAGTTGCACAGTTCCCAGAAATTAAAAAAGGGTTAAAAGGTGAATTCATTTTTTAATACATTAATTAATAGCAATAAGTGGCCACGACCAATACGCATCCACACTATTGTCTCATTACTCGATACAAAGACTGCATATCAATACAAGTTGAAATGCCGGCCATGTGTAAGTTAAGAGCACCGAGTGTTGGCCTTTGATGCAGTATTCTGGCATTGTGCGTGTCCAGAAGTGTAGCCACAGGCGACTGTTTGCGGACAGTCAAAAAGCCTATTGAAACATCAAGGGGTCATGTAAACACACAATCTTAAATTCACACAGCCAAACAATTTATCAACAAACTTTTCTGTCTAATTATCATTATTTTAGAAACTGCGTCTTCTCTGTGACTTTCTGAAAACTCACTGGTATCTGGGAACCCGTCATGGGCCTGCGAGTGTGCATATGTGCATGTATTGCGTGCGCGCTTGTGTATGCGTGTGTGTGTGTGTGTGTGTGTGTGTGTGTGTGTGTGTGTTGGGGCTGGACAGCAACCTATACCATAATGGACATCAGGAATCAAACTCCAACGCCAAGCGAATGGGCCAGTGAAGTTATTTCAAGACAGAGTCACGAAGATACTATTTGTTGCGTGATTCATGATTAGGCCCTTAGGCTATTTCGGAATAATGGCAGATTATTAAGTGGCCTTATTCTATTGTTATTAACTGTGATAACGGCCAGCCTACTCTCAAAATCTACGGAAATGTTTGGTAGATGATGACGGCATGAGTTGTCTTGTGTCATGTTACAGCAATATAAAAGAGTATTAATTTGATATTTATTAAAATTTTGCACATGAACAATGAATTAGACCTACACCAAAAACATCTAATCCAATAGACAGTTTTTTTTACCCAATAGAAAGTTTTATTTCAAGTCTAAAAGAAAAGTTGTTTGCAGTCCATACTGACCAAATTTCTAATTGCAAAATAATTCAAGAATGCGCAAAGTTGAATGTAGCCCTACACATATAATTAGATATAGAAAGCATGCTATTCAAATGCCTGAAAGTACACTAAAGTACGAATGACTTGGTTTCAAAGGCAACACAAAGACCGGTTCACTCTAAACGTACTTCCTGAAATTTGATAAAGAGCGCCTCCTTTTGGCAAAGCAGCATATGAATCCAAGATCACTTTGCCTCTCACCGAGACATCATCGTATTTAATAAAGTAGCCTACTGCATACTTTTATTTATTTCTGTCATGTATCTAATATAAGCAGTTAGGACTATGTAGAAGGTAAACTAAAGCTTGTTCACAATGTAAGATGGGTGAAAAATGAATGGTGTTATGTTAGTAGTAAAACATTGCCCTTGCCTCCATATTTTCCCTTTTTCTTATCAGTCGTCACAATATCAATAAAAAGTCAGCTAAACCATCGGGAATGAAAGAGACGGGGTGTTTAATGACTGCATTAGAATGGCATTGTTTTATTATACTAAACTTTCAAATGTATGTGCAAAATTTGCGTTGACACATGTTGATAAAGCAACAAAAATTACCCATTGCTCCAAGAAGTTGGCAAACCCTTTTAAATCAAGTAAAAATCAAAGTAGGCAGGATGCATAAACGCAAACAAAAAAGAACTGAGGGCACCTTCACCGAGGAAACAGTCTTCGATTAGGTCATTTCAGATATTGTAATTGGCTTTAATTAAACATGTATCGTTCTAATTAACTCTGAAATTTCAGCAACCTCTGGGACGCTGGTGTCAGCTTTGATACCGTCAGTCCAGATGTCCTAATACAACCCGTCTTCAATTAAAAGTTTAAATATATCACAACTTGAAAAACTGTGATAGATTTTAATGCATGTAAAATTTCTGAAGGTGTACGCAGTTTTCCCTCTTCTAATTCTGCGAGTTTTAAGTGTCATTGCGCATCTAAATCTGAACTAAAATATGAGTTATTATTATTATTATTGTTGTTGTTATTTTTATTATGATTATTATTATTATTACTGTTATAGGCTATTCAGTTATCTTTAGTCTTGCGCTCTAGTCTACTCTTTGCACACATCCTGCATTTATTTTTGTTGGAGGACTGTAAAACACGTGAAAATGGTAAATTATGTCAAGGGCTCAGTTGCCATATAATTAGCATTTTCATTCTGATCCTAAAATGAAGAGGGAGAAGCTGTGCGGTTTTGGGCGCCTTCAGCATCGCCCGAGGCAATACCGATATAAAGAAGGAGAAAAAAACTGCATAAAGAAACCGAGACCTATTCTAGACAATTAACATGTAAAATATCCAGTGGAAATCGAGACCGAAAATAAATGTAGTTGGGTCAGCTCCACCTCACGTATAGCCTGAGTGATAAATGAGGTCCAACGGTTAAAAAGTTTACCTCAATTAATGTTTGAGGTAGTGCGGGGACATCTTGAAGCGCAAGTGCGCGTGAAGACAGTATGTTAAAACCAACAAATACTGTTTGTCTGCATATAATATAAAGACTTTTTTTCCTGTTCTTTAATATCAGTGTCATGAATTTAAATGGCAAAATCCGGAGCATCCGCCAACTGGGACAGAGACGGAAAAAAAACATATTTCTCTTTACAGATTCAATGTAACAGTAACTTGCCCGTGGGTTAAGCCATTGCCGGATTTACTGGCCTAAAACTCCATTTTGTGGTGATAGTGCCCCACCTACAGGCACCTGAAGTAAGACCTCTGTTGAAGAGAGCGGTGTGCGCTCCTTGAGGAAATAGTGGTCGAAATACACCTTGAGCACTACACGCAACGTTTGAAGGTGAAAGAGAATTTGAAAAGACATGCATTCATCTAATTAAAAGGCACACATGTATTTGTTTATCTAGTTATTTATAATTTATCTATTTGCCTGAATGAGATATTTTTGCTAAGAGGAAGACAAACTGTGAGTCATAGGAGAGGAACTTATTTATGCAAAGGCATTTCATTTGATTTAAAAGCTTTGCAAAATATGGCAAGTTGTAGGATGGATCTTGTCACTTCAGTAGTATCAATCACAAGTCATTCAGGTTTATGAGCAACAAACAGTTATGCAAATAAAAGCACAAATCATGAGTTATAATTTCCTTAAATTCCAATGTACCTCATTTGGTGTTGCAGAAGGATCATCGTACACATGGGACTGGTCAGACTCTGAGAAGAAGGGAAAGCAAAACCTTCATTTAACTTTCCAACAGGGCATGGACATGATTAGAAGTGAATTATATTAGGCTAATAATCAGACTATTGTAGGGTAAATTGCCAAGTTGTTCCCCAAATTAATTTGGATGACATCCAAAAAAGAATGTCTGGAAGTTTTGCTCGCACCATTTTGCTAGGGTGCTATGATTTTCCATTAAATCTTTCTAAATGAGTAGGTTATGGATTGATACTGTAGTGTAAATCAAATCTGAAATAACTAAAAATGTTGAAAATATTATTTGTGTCTATGTTTTTGGATGCTTGAGATATACTATAGCACAGTTGTCAGTCCTATACTGAGAGTTAATGAAAAGCCAATCTGAAATGATGACATGCTTTCACTTGTTGTCCACCTGCAACAAAATTACATTTCTTAGCCTGCGGCCTTGTCAGAGGTCAAAAGGTTATAGGTTAGGCACCACCCCACTCCACCCCCTCACATGCAGACACGCTTTTGCAGGTGTTTCAGTTCCTTTGGGTCTCACAGCGGGTCTGATAATGAAATCACTTACAGTATGGGAGTACAATTACACTGGCAAAAGAGACTAGTAGTGGACACGTTTCACTTTTCTGCACATGTAGTTCTGAACAAATTTACTCTAAATGTGTTTATCAGATGATATTTAGGCTACGTCTGAATATTTCACAAAATACTTCTTGAGTCATCAATCTATGCATTGTGCGAGCGAGGAATTGACTGCAATTCAAATAGACCCCCCCCCCCTCCCAAATGCATCCCCTCCTGCCCAAACCTATGAGATTGTGTCAGATGGAGTTGTGTGCATTGAAAAGTTCCCTCCAACAAATCTCCATAACTGGGCTTGGCAGCAAAGACACAGGGGTGCTGATGGAAGGACCACTGGGGCTGGTCAGGAGGTCCGGGCGGGCGGCAGTGAGGAGACCGCCCATGGGCCTCCCTGTGATGCCCGTAGCGTACCTGTAGCGCAGGCCCACCCAAGTAGGACACGAGCCCTGTAAAAACAGCAGCAAAAGACTGAGCCTTTTCACTGCACACTCGCTCACAGCTAAGACAGCCTTTCCCAAGATTTCGGGTGCTGACATTGCACTGCATTGTGTGCATCAAAACCCAAAACAAGCCCACCACAGACAACTGACAAGCAGCGTACTTTGCCCATGACCTGAATGTGATTGTGTGTTTGTGTGTGTGTGTGTGTGTGTATATTTGTGTGAGTGTGTGTGTGTGTGTGTGTGTGTGTGTGCGCGCACTCACAGCGAGAATATGGAACTCTGCGGCGTGGGTGGAGGTTTTGTGGGAGTGGAGTACACAGTGTTTTGCTCAAGTAATTATTTGTGTTTGCGGAAGTGGCCGCATCCAATAGCACAGCAGGATATGAGAAGAGTCCCTGCACTCTGTGCGGAGAGAAGTCAGGGAGTGAGCTCAGCTCGCTGCAGATCGGCTTGGCGGCTGCGGCAGCAGCAGAGAACCCTAAGAGCAGAGGGTGTGAGTAGTGACAATTTGTGGAGATGTGTGAAGCTCCTTCATTATCAGAGAGGAGAGAGGAGAGAGGAGAGAGGGAGGGCTTAGTGCTGTGAAAACACCCAAATAATGGCAGGTTGCTATTGTTCACAGAGAAGGTGAATGGCTCCAGACATTTGGAGGTGGCACGGAGGTGGAGAAAATTGTAAACACATTTTAAATTTAAAGCCGCAGATGCATATGTGTTTGTGGGGTTAACACCATCTAGTCATTTTTCACAAGGAAGTCTTTTTCACTTTGTGTGTGTGTGTATGTGTGTGTGTGTGTGTGTGTGTGTGTGAGAGAGAGAGAGAGTGAATATGGCAATGATAAGTTTGTGTGAAGAGCAGCGATGATTCAGATTATACCTCACTAATCAATGTGTTACTTCCAAAAATGGATTAATGTGAAGAGAGCACTATTATACTATGATGGAGTTTTCCACTTTCTTCAAGCATACTATTAGCACAGGATGTGAGGGTGACGTGCAAACCACACAGACTATACTGTATACAGTATATTTCTATAGAATTATGGTTGGTGAGTGGACTTGTATTTGGGTGTATGGAATTTCACTTATGCAATACATTTTAATATGAGATTAAATAAAACAATTCATTGTAAAACAATTCATTGTTTTATTTGCCGACATTATAAGAAAGGTCAAATACTATAAGTAGCTTGAAGCCAGTGTACAGGAAAAGTAGTTTGTATTACTAGGCAATATGATAGTACTATCTATGTATATAAACAAAATTTCCATTATTTTAGAGGAAATCAATTCTGTATTATGGCTGACTGTAGAGGAGACAGAAAAAAACAGGAAGAGTCTACAGATTTATTGTATGTATATTTCAGATAGGCCTTTGAAAAAATATAGGCCTATATATTCTACAAGAAAACTCCAGAATCAATGTTCCAACTTATTTTTGACTAATCACTAAATTCTAAAGGACTAATTTGCAAAATGAGTGTTCATCACCCCCATTGGCACATTATTTTCATCTCTTGTGGATGAATTTCCTGGAGGTCCCTGTTTTGCGATGTAAACAGTTTTGCAGACCCACAATAATTGCACAGAATGTTAACACAGCAATTATTTCTGAGGAATCTGAATGTTTGCCCAGCTACGGTACTTGTACTGGGTTATCACTTTTCAGTGTTTATGCCGTCTTCATTTAGATTTTGCCCTAATTAGCAAACGCCCCAGTGATGTGCTGATTTGGACTGAATGCTGGAGGTAAATAAATGAAGCATTGCGAAAGGTTCAAGTCAGATGCAGTTAGTGGACCAGGGAGAAGCCAATAAGCCTATGAGGGTATGGGAGTTAAGACATTAACCTCTACAGTACGAGAGCAGGACGTGTGCGTCTTAATTCCTTTTTTTAACCGAACACCTCTCCCTAAGGGACATGCAGCAGGTTCACAACTTCTTTGACATGGATTTGATTTTAACCTTTATGATAGGTGCGTGCATCAGCAGCCATAAACATTTCCAAATTCATCTCCCGAGAGACTCCAGACTCCAACAAGCCAATGGCACTGCCATGCAGCGACACTACAAACACACTGGCAATTCCTACTGTATGCATTTGTCTGCTTGTTCTTTATGGGCACTAACAGATGCATGCGCGAAAGCACGGGGCATTAGGAGTCACATCTCCCCTCCTCCACACTCACTCTGTGCTCCTCTTGAAGATGCTTCGTTCACTTCAAAACTACCTGCTTTGCCTGACACCACGCTGCCTGACATGAGCTGTCTTTGAGAGGCCTCTGCTTTCATGTGTTTGCTTAAACGCTAACGCTAGCAGTGCCTCCACCATGGGCTGCCTCTGCCTGCTGACTGGCAGGTCGACACAAGAATGGCACTCTGCATAGCATGTATGTTGCGGGCGTCTTCAGGGACTGCTTTGAGCACACAGAGTGCTGGGAGCGCTGTCAAGACACGAGGCATAAGGCACAAAGGTGATTTCAGCTAAGTAAATAACCCTTAAAATATACTAGAATCCTTTTTGCCATTGTTTTCCTGAGGAAAGGGGTCTCGCGCAGGTCTCTTCTCCCATGAGATACACCAACAGAGGCATATAGGGTTAAGACAGATAAAGCATTTGTATGTTTTTGCATCGTTTTACGGAGCGTTTTCTGCATCAGCATATGTCTGAGCTCAATGGTTGCCATTGACCAATGCTGGAAAAAAGGTTTCCTTTTAGCACTAATGCAGACTGTGACCTTTGAGCCCATTCTCCAATACCTCCATGCCTGCTTTTCTTAAGCTTCTATCATGCTAGTGTACACTATAGGCTAGAGTTCAGATATGCTCGCTATTTGTTTATGTTGTCTATTATTGACAAGTGACCTTCAAACTTTACAGCTCTGTTGGACTCATTCCATTCAGCAATGATAATGGAAATATTCTAAGCATCTTTTGCCCATTGATTTTATCAAGCATGAAAAGCAATCCTGAAAATGTGTGAAATTTGCTTTGTAAAAATAAAAAAAATATGCAAATAATGTGTCTTGTTTATTGCATGTCTTTTGTTTCCTGATTATGGCAACTGCTTCCAATAACAATAATAATAAAAAAAAAAAAAACAAAGATGTTAATGGGGCTCATTCCAAAGCAATTCCCCCGTCTTGTTAATTTTAATATTTGATACCGGAATTAAATAGCCCTAATAAGATTGTAGAACCAATGTCAATAGCAAATCAATTTGTTCCAATGGGCTTGCAGTTCACCCCTCAGTATAGTCCTTATAAATAAAGCAAATTAAAAATGTAACATAACTATGTGCTTTTCTGTAAATAAGCTATTGATTTTTTATCAGGCTCTGTATACTTCAGAGGAATGTTTAGTGCTTCAGTTGAATTAGCTCACTTAAAAAGCAATCTATCACAACTCAAATAAAATATTTTTGATTGCATCATAAGCTGTGTATGGATTGTTGCTTTCTGAAGCAAATGACTAAACAGGTTGACTCTAATTCTATAAAATTGTGGATTTCTGACTTACCAAGTTCCAAAAATCTCTCCCAGGATCTCTGAGGAAGACTCTTTATGTTTGCTGGAAAATCATTGAAAATAATGGAAAACACATTAGCTGGTCCACATGCATAAGACCGCATATCTTCTGACACAAAGGACAGACACCTTTATCAAGCCATTATTCAGCCATTTCCTCTCTAGCCACATACAAAAAGACATGTACAGTGCTCATAGTCTCCTGACCCCATTGTATGAGCGCGACATTCACAAAGGCTGCTGAAGCATACATCAAAGCAGGAGGAAATAGTGCTTGCAGATTAGTCTTTTTGTGTTATGATTGTCCAGAATACAATGTCATAACAAAGACTGCTTGGGTAGGCTTTTAGTGCAGAGGTCAAGATTCTAGTCTGTGCCTCTACCTGATTTATCACACGCTCCCTGGGCGCCTTATTTTCATTTTTACCTTCCCTATTATTATTAGCATTAGCAGCACACAGTAAATCACTCATCTATTTACTCCCCTTAAAACCACAAGCCAAATTAGCCACATTCTGCAACAGGAGCAAATCTGGATCATTAAAGAGAGCATTAAAAATGTGTCTTTGTGTTTGACCTTTTGTTCAGCATCTTTAGAGATTTCTGTTACTAAAGGGACTCGATTTTGCGGTGAAAAAGCCACGGGCTCCACGGGTATTGAGTTCCCATAGGGAACAATAACCAAAGGTTCACCTTGCAGTACATGGGTGTAACTTTAACTGGAATATTGTGGATCAAAGCCCCATAAACAAAGTAGGTGGAAATGCTGTAAGAGTATATGTGATCCAGTGAAGGACACATTCATGAGAGAGAAAGGGCCCCGGTTTAGGAAGCAGAGCACGGAGAAATAACTTGCCACCGTTTACCTCCCGATGCTGCCCTCAAACTCGCTGCCAACATTCGTCTATGGATTCCGTTTTATATTTATTTAGTGAGCAAGTTTGCCATTTCAAAGGCAATACTAGATTAAGTATAGGCTAGTGTATGTTAAATTCTGCATTTCTGTAATATGAATTCACTGAGGTGTTTAAATGTCCAGACACCACATCTGTGTTTCATCACTGAGGTTAATAACAACAAAAACGCAGGTGGGCTTTTTTTCCCTCGCTAGTGCACCATGACCTGCTGTTCTCTACAATAAAACTCTAATAGCCCCAGTGCCCCTGAGGACAAAACCAACAACTTGGGCCACTTATGAAAATGTCAAGTTGGAGACTACACTAGCAGCAGGTCAGCAACAGTGGAGGGGAAGGGAGAGGAGGCGGTGTGGCAAAGGGTTAACCTCCAAACAAACAGATGTGCACCTGTCATAAAAGCCCAGTGGAGATGGCTCCATCCCTCATTCATATCTTCAACATCAGATGGCAGGTGTCGAGCTTGACCAGCAAGCAAAGCTGTAGATCCTCTCATCCATAACAACTGGCTACCTCATTACTGTCTTTATGAAGTGTTTGGGGGCAGCCTTGATCTCCAAATATGAGTCTGAAGATGAGTCCTTTCCCTTCCCTTGCTTTATTAGGCGCTAAGCTCCTTACACTTGTAGCATATTGCAGCAGGTTACGAGCCTAAGCTTTATTGTCTTACATTATTGAAAATCTAGGCCCTCTGAGCCCCGTCCCCGAGGTCAAGCTTTGTCTGAGAACATACTCTCATTTCTCCTTGTACACCAGGCAGCACTGGGGGAGGACAGCCGAGATTGGCCTGGTAATACACTTAAATCCATCTTGGCTGACTTACGACAAACTTCAGCCTTTCCTGATGGCTTCTTTTGAGCTGAAGTAATTCCTTTAGAACCTACAAGCGCAGAGACAATGACTTATGAATACCAAGACTCTGGCCCATATATATGACAGACCACTGTATGAATAACACCAAGGTTTTAGGATAAACACATGACAACGAACAACTATATATATATATATATATATACACTGTATATGTGTATTTATATTTATGTACCATTTTATATATATTTGTAAATAAAGACAATATGCATATATTTTTAGAGAAAATAAAAGAATACAAATACAATGAACTATGCATGTGTTTTTTTTACAATGCATGCTTTTGTACAAGATTTAAATATCCAAGTGGTTAGTACTACATGTTGTTTTCAAGAAAAAAAAATAAAGTGTAGCACCACTAGGTACGTAAATGGCAAATTGGCACCGGAGCAAAATCCGAGTTGCTGTATGACTCACAAAGACAATTCATTGAGTGCAAGGAGCTGCGACTGGAGTTGGGGATGACAAAAGATAAGGCACAGCACCATCTTGTGTGCATTGTGCACACGATGGGAAACGGGGCTTTGTGATTTGGTGATGCAACATGAACTCACAACCAACATATGAATGACCACACTGAAACACCACTGCATTAGTGACAACATTCTGCTATTATTCAATTTCAAGGTTTATACAAAGATTACATGGAACAACACCAAAAGAAACTAGAAAAAAAAACAAATCAAGCTACATGGACACTACATTCTGAATGCAGATTTTTTAAAAACCTGATTTTACACATTAAACTAAAGAATTCTTTAACAAAATTGGACATTACAAAAGGGTCATTTTGTACTTAGAAAATCATTAGGCTTAGTATCTATGAGATACATCATCTGTAACAATTACATAAATAAAGCATTTCAGTTACACACCTACAAATACTTCCTTATTAATTATTGTATCAGTTCACCTTCTGAAAAGTTAAAATCATCACAAATTAATCCAACCATTCAGAATGGCTCAACATTTTCGGAAATGCTTCCAGACTAACAGTATATTACCATGTGCTAGGACTGGGCAATTAACTAAAATATAATTTAGATAGAGACTTTAAGGGTTACTAATTGATATAATCTTCCCCCAGTCAATTATTTAATTCTCTTTTTCATATTTTTGGTCAGGGCTGTTGTGAACAAGAGGAAGCTACTTGGGCTTTGAGTTTCTCCTCCTGTTACATTCTACATGTCAATTGTGATCTACAAAGCAAATAAGAAAAAAAAGGACACAAAAATCTAAGTAATCACTCATCAATTGCAATTGAGGTTAATCGTGATTCTGATTTGAGGTCATAATTGCCCAGCCCTACTATATGCAAAAGGAGTGACAGTTTGCATACCAAACAGCAGGTCTAGTCCTAACAATTAATGACTGATCATAGAAACTCTTTTCTCTCTACCACTTTCTCTCCAAGTGTGTTTGCATTTGTTGGCACATACAGTACAAGCACCAACAACCTGGGTTACAGGTTCCCTTTGTGTATCCACATATATATAAAACTGTCCTGGCTTTGTCCTAATGATGGATGATTGATTTTTATCAACTACACTGTAGTAGTACATTTAACTCATTCATCTAGAATGTGAGAAATCATTTATCTGATGACTAGCCCTTTAGCCATTTCAAATACTTGGTAATGTAAACAGTGCTGGAGTGGAGCTGTACAGTACTTGGTAGAGATAAAGGAAATGTGCAAGGCACTCTCTTGATATGCATTGTTTTGCATAGTGCAGGGGGACTGGCTGGCATCTACAAAACAGGACGAGCTGACCATCCGCTCACATCTGCTGAAGGCTTTTCTTCTGAAGATCGTCTTCATTAGCATCCCATGATGTGGTTAATGTGACCCTGCATGGGAAACAGCAGCAGAAAAAAAAACACTGACAGGTATCCAATAAGAAAGCCTTTTTATTCTACATAGCAGGCCCCTTATCTAAGTAAACTAGTGAGCTGAGATTTGTATGCAAAGTCTTCTCTGTGGTGTAAAAAACAACAGCCCCATTTACATGGATGTAAATTTAAATGGATGTTGTGTCAGAAAACTATCGCTGCCTCAGTGAAGACACTACACTACCTGCCTTCATGGTCCCACAGTTGTCCAGAGTGGGGGCGAAATATTATGGATGGCAATATCGACAGTGAAATAGTGATCAGAAACTTTATTACCACAAAATATATGTTTTTTCATGTGTTCAGGGGTGTTTACAAGGGTAATTTCTGTTCTGATTGAGCCGTTGTTCTGTTTCTATTCCAAATAAACATGTCCATGTAAAAGGGGCCTGTGAAATGTGAAGTGCCAAATTGTGAGTAAACAATCCCAATCGAAGCATCAACAGGTAAAATTAGCTGGAAGATACCTTGGCCAGGAGGTAGATAGATCTAGATTTGCATTTTATATCACTACGGAAGCGTATTAAATTGTCTAACAAGGCGAGATGCTTCCCGTGAGCTATGGCAAGTTATCTGAACTAAACGTAAGCTGTACAAGTTTAAGTGGAGTGGCCTGTACAATTAATAACTGCTTCTGTGACTTTCAGAACACATGAACACTTATAACACTTACAGACTCTCCAGCCATACACCTTGGGCAGCACTGTCCAGATGCTCTGCCTTGAGGAGGACTCTATACACACAGACATACACAAGTGACAGAAGAAAGAAACTGGTCAGGCTATTTAAATGCAAACTTGTATGTGGTCAGTCGAGCATAATAAACTGGTAACTGATCTACAGTTTCATTATAACCATGAATTACTAAGTAGGTCGAGCTTACAGTACTGATATTAGGCCTACTTGCTTCACTTCTTAAGAGAATACCATTCGAATGATGATATTGGCTACAGTTTATGGCTTTCATAAAGTATGTCAGAGATAACTTTGCAGCGCTTATCAAATCTGGCACATCTGATAGATCCAGTTACAAATTGACCACAGGATCACAAACATCAACAACACAAAAAGTAAGCTACTAGTCACATTTACCATGGCAGGAACGACTTCGTTGCCTCTGTTCCCATTCGGTAGGACATGCTGCTGGAGCTCCCATGTATCCATGGGACTTTCGCCGACCGCGCCATATTCAATGTTGCCACAACCAACCACACCAGTGCAGAGTCTTTTCTGAAGTCGTTAACGTAAACAAAGATGACGTTCATACATCATGAATACATCATGAGAAATAAAAACTAAGCTTAGTAAACCAAGTCCTACTGAAGCATTCTGTTCGTGTAGCGTTTTGGCTTTTAACGTTATTAGATGCATAATTTGATAATAGTTTGCTAAATCCATGTTGTGACATTGACTCTAAACCTGCAATGCTAACGTTAAGAGCTAACATTAACCCAGCTAAAGATAGTGATAACAACACATACCTCAAAAAACATAACATTTTAAAAGCACAACGTTAAAAAAAACATGTAATCCCTGTCTACCATCCAACACTGCGTTGTAAACACAACGTTTCTGGCATTTTACACACTTAGAACCTCTAGCTAGCTATTGTTCTCCTAGCAAGGCCAAAGAGCTTTGACATTAATGTTAGCCTGTTTGCTATCCACACAAAGTTTAAGTTAACGTACCGATTGACAGCCCCAGTTTTCATGCTCGTCTTCATGCCGTCGTTTATTGTGGAGTGTAACGTTAGATACATAATCCATTGACATGATTAGCTAAAAGCGTATTTGATAGCTGTCCAAAGCGCGTTGTCCTGTTGACTACTTTAACGTGGCTAACGTTATTGTTGACCTCGAGGTTGATTCACTATGCAGACGTCAAATGTCTTGTTTCCTAAAACGGTAACATTAACGTTTATCAATTCGTAATAATTTACATGGGAATGACATCCAAATAAATTGTGTAGCTGAAAAAACAACAACGTGCTACCAGCCAAAACGCAACAAAGTTATCAACACTGAGTGAGGACGTCCTTCCTGATGTGGGTCGGTCGTACCCTAGTCGTACCATCTGTAACGTTACTTTTTATGATCGGTCTATCGCCGCCATAAACGCCGCTTTCCAGCCAATGGGGGTCCTCATAATAAAAGTACAGGATGTTGCCATCTAGAACATCATCCCATCCTGTTGCCTACAATTACCAAAAAAGCCCTCCATAGAAATCTCCTGTGCAATTCAATTCAATTCAATTCATTATATAAAGGAATTCCTATGTTCTAAATTATTTGCAATAACTTCCAAACCATGCAATCTCGCTCTCAAATTATTTTACAAAGACGTGTAGGCACTGTGATGTGAGAATGTTATTGTTTTGGTTGCTCCTGGAAAAAAATAAAAAAATAAAAATAAAACATAAATTAGGCTACAATATGACATAACAATGTGATATAACAAAGAGCAAAAGGTCCCGCCAATACATTTAGATTTTTGCCGGAGTGGGTCTTCAAGACACTCGCTGTGATTAAGTTTGCTGATTACTCTTACATCTCTGGCTTGGACATTTGCACTGGTGTAATGTCTATATGGAAGCTAGCCTAGTGTCCTTACAATAAAACATTTCAGAATTGATAGCCTACGCATTACTGTCTGTCCATCATAAATTGCATCGTAGGCCTAACTGTGTAAGCCTGCCCAGAACCTCAATTTCTGCACCTAGAAGGGGAAACATAGTTGATGCGCCTTCCATCAAAATGTCAAATTTTGGACAGGACATAGGCTACTGTAGATTGGCTACTGGCTGAGTTGGCCCGAGAAGTCTTAAATTTATTCAAGTTTAGTCTAAAGGAAAAAAATGGCCTTGCCTATAGCAAGAAAACAAGATGCTAAAAGAAATGAAAACACGTTCACTAACGTTACTTTTCTGTTAAATATCAAAGATAGAGCCGTTGAAAATAAAGTGGAATACCTAGAGCTCCATCCTGTGCTTGGCACCCGATGTTTGAGGAAGTTTGTCCCCTGTCAAATTTACGTTGAATTGTGTAGGCGGCGGAATTCGCAACTAAAGCCACAAGACAACTTAAGTGGATCATGTTGGAAAGCAGTTTGCTGTCATCCACCTGTCGTCTATTTAAAACAGGAGGAAGTATCATCACTGTAAGCAAAGATGCAGTGAGGTCAGACTACCGTTTACCTCTAGTGAGGTTTTGTCCAGCTACCGTAATGTTCATGTGCAACTAGTAATGTCTGGCCTCTAACGAAATCACGAGTTTCACAATCGGCTGTTAATGCCTGGAAACATGGCGAATTTACTAGACGTGACAGCTTCACCGCAATTTGAAGATTTGCTTAAAAAGACAGGAAAGTAAGTATGTACATGTAGCCCACTTTCATGTTAATTGGATAAAAATGGGAAACGGATGCATTGGATGAAATGTACCACAGGACGTCCGGTGAATTTATAAAATAGCCT
>JASCQY010000089.1:3528625-3541806 GCA_030264315.1 Sardinella tawilis | reverse complement strand
TGGAGGGAGGAAGAGGGGGGGGGGGGGTGCTCGGTGTGGAGGGGTTGCACAGGGTGGCGGGGAGGTTGATTAGTGGAACTCATTAGGCAAGGACTCTCTGATGTCAATGTGTCAGAGGTCCAGCGGACCTCTCCAAACTCACTTCCACGTGACACCCGCATCTAGCGCTTGGGAGAGGCGCTGAGGGTCATGGCGTCTAATTGATGTTGTTTATGCTGCCGGGGTTATTCATTCCACTGAAGGCAAAGGGCATCATGAAGGCTCCTTTTAAAAGCCAGCGCTCTCACATGAAATGGAGTGATGCAGAAGAGAAGATGAAAACACATTTTTAAGGGTAAATAGAGCAAAGTGCTTGAACGTGGCGTGAGTGCGTTCGAGAAAATATCACACCCGAGATTTGCTCCTCTATATCTAGCTACAGTGTATTTCATTGAAAAGAAACATTTGAATGCATCACTCTGGCTTTTAATTGAGTCTCATCTTGTGCATTTTGATAATGAGGCGTAATTGTGTTATTTATGTGTTAATAAATCACTCAGTAGCTGCATTGCCTTGCTTGAGCTACAGTGTGTAGACATGCACCCTGCTGCTTCCCCCTGCTGCTTGGGAGCCCAGTGATGATGGGGTGCTTGTTAGCGACTCCATGGCTGCGAAAGTGAGCCATAGCCTGTGTGTGTGTGTGTGTGTGTGTGTGTGTGTGTGTGTGTGTGTGTGTGTGTGTGTGTGTGTGTGTGTGTGTGTGTAGTGGCGATGTGGGTTTGTCAGTCTGCAGTTAAACCTGTACTCTCCCGAGTGTTTCATGTGGCACACTATGGAGAGGAGAGGAGAGGAGAGAAGCACATTAGAACGTTATGATAGCTGACACATTACTTCTTAAGACTCTGCTGAGAGCCTGAGTAGCAGGCAAATGACAAATTGATTCACGAGTGGGTCATGTGATTAGAGCTTCAAAGAGGTCTTCCGTAAACACATTTGGCAGCCATTAAAAGTAGGACGAGGGGGTGTAGCACCGCAATAAAACACAGTGATGGGGGGTTTGTGTGGTCTAGGCTGTTGACACATCCATGAATCAAAAAGCTCCTCCTCGCAATCAGCAAAAAAGGGGCAAGCAGGGAGAAGATGCACAGGAGTGATGCTCTGTCACTGGGCCTTCTGCTGGAGACTACGGCACCAGCCAGCCAGCCAGCCAGCCAGCCTCTCTGGGGAGACACTCTTTGCTATGCCAGAGAGACAGTTGATTGTCTGTGTTTGAATTGAATATATAAAAAAAACACACACACACACAAATATGAAGGCGTGCAGTTAAGCACACCCGCTTACCCTTCTTTTATGTACTTTAAATATTTCAGCGATGACTTGAAGGCAGTTCAAAAAAACAGCCCAAAATGCTCCATTATCTCAGCAACCACCGTTCTCCCCTCTGGAAGTCGGGAGCGAAAGCACCCATAAGCAGCCCCAATGAATGGAGTGCTTGTATAATTGGGCCGACTACAAACGCTGGAATATTTAGCATTCCGTCCCTCCCTGGTTCCCAACCTGGATCAATCAACCAGCGCTGGAGCGACATCCTGACAGGGCCAGTTATGAGGCAGTTTTGTTCAACAGATATCAGCTCCCGCCACAAAGACTCCCCATTCATTACGCTGACAGCGCCGCCACTTCCCCACAGCCACAGAGGCAGAGACAGAAGCCCAGCATGGATGCCGCGTGACACGTGAGCACAGCACAGCACAGCACACACAGACGAGATGGGAAATTGGTACATTACATTACTGGGACCAGCCGCACCTAAACAGGCATGAAATAAATTCAGTCGCAAAGCAGGCGGTGAGATTGTAGTAAATAATTGGTAATCCATGCCTGCTTAATTGTTGGTCCACAAAAAGGTGTCATGTTGAAATAAAGGGTTTGGTGTGTGTCAGGTAGACTGATCTACTGTGCAATTTCTCTCACAATAGTGTGAAATGATGTGGCTTGCTGCCTCTGGGGTGGGGTTGGGGGGGGGGACATGAGATCACAGAGGTGGCTGTCAGATGGATAAAACTATTACACGGCTGGGTTAACCCACTGACACACTCACTTCTCTTACCAGATGCTTCCCGAGCAAAGGGCCTCACGTGCTTAATTAATTCATTTGTTCACTTTTGGCTCTGTTACTTTGCAGATTGGCACGTGGGCACGCCGCAGCCCAAACTCGCTCCCATTCAGCTCCCAGGCAAATTTAGCCTGACTGGCTCCACTCTTTAGAAGCATATGGTAACACCTCATATATCCCACATATCACCACTAACCCAGTTTAAGGATTTTTTTCGTCTTCTTCCTCGTCTCACGGCATGGTGGAAATAGTAGCTCTCTCCTATGAGTAAGCATTACAAAGAGGGCTTAGAGCAACATCCAGTCACGACCCGTAATCCAATTAGCAGAGAATACACTCATGTCAAAACACTGCACAGTATGTACCTTCTTAGGAGAAGCTGCACTAATATTTGATCCCGTGTGGTAATAGAAAGCAGTCCACTGGTACGTAGAGTGTCCAAAACACTTCTCATCATGGGTCATGGTGAAGTTGCCAAGGATCCCAGCATGTTTACCCAGAACTCAAAGACAGCAAAGACTAGTAGCAGCCTACTCTGCTCTGACAAAACCTAAATGACAATGGATAGTCATAATCACAATCTTTTACTTGTAGGCCTAACCGAATTGTTATCCAAGAGATCATCATTTTTATTTTTATAACGCGTCAACTGAATGTTTTTGTTGAAGTCTTGTACTTTCTTGCATTTCTATATTTCATGATGGTACTGTTTACTATGGTATGCTAGCAAACCCAGAGCTACCTAGATAGCATGGTGGGTCTCTGGGGAAGGTGCTCAACAACAGCACATTTACACAATTTTACATTTCCAGAAGTAATGTGTTTACTTCACCAGCACGAACCAACTGTTGCTTCAAGCCTGCCAAGTGTGTTCCATAAAATTTCATTTGGGGTGGATATACAGTTGTCTTGGTAACCAAGCTCCCCTCATTCAATCTGTGTGCCAGTGTCTTCTTCCCTCCAGACCAGAGCGATGTCACGCATGCGGAGGAGAGGAGGATACGTCTAAGAGGGGGTAATGTAAACAGAGGCAGTGCATGTGCTTTTCATTAATATATGGAACACGGCGAAAGCAGAGGGGAAAAGCGTGTTTGATGTCCTGCCAGTAAGAAGTGCATTAATTTTTCATGCATATTAAAAAACTCCCTGCTTTCGCATTCATGCCACAAACTTGCTGTGTGTGCATGCGCCATTGGAGTGAGATCCTTGTGTGTTTACATTTCACTTCTTCACCTCTCGCCATCATGGCTCTAGACCATTTGTCTCTAAGAGAAGCCAAGTTAAAGTTTCCCACATTTTCCTTCCCGTTTCCTCTAAATAACAGTGTAACCCCTTTGAGCCGATGGTGTTAGCGCTGATGCTTTCAGTAGCTCTGTTCCACTTGGTTGTTTCTTCAGTTTGAGCCTTGGTGGACATGACATGTTCTAAGAGTAGGTTCAGTCATTTGAGCAGGACGATCTTGTTTCCCAGGAAAGCAGGAGGGAGGTGCAGCAGCAGGCAAGAAAGAGGCATCGTTTTTTGCACGTGCCCAGATACTCTCCTCCATCCTAAGTCCCTTGCAAACTGGGATCTCAATGGTGCGAATATGGCTGGTGCTGAAGCGTTGTGGGATGGGGGGCAGGAGATGGCTGACCTTGAGCTCGACAGGCCTGCGCTCTCATTTCCACACAATCTCTTCCCATGCATGGAGTCTCTTAGCTCCAGCCGCCCAGGCTGGCCAGGCTGGCCCAGGGTCAACTCCATCCATCTCCGTGGGGCTGCCTGGTGGGGGAGACTAATTATTGGCCAGAAAGTAGGCTGAACCTGAGCCATCAAGACACCTTGCCTGCCTGCCTGGCCAAGGCTCTCGTCTCAGAGCCTGCTGCCAAAATGGCTGATTTCTTTGGAGAAGCTGGCCAGGCAGTGGAAGAGGCAAATGGGGAATAGTATAGGAATCAGTATGGGTTTCCATGCTGCCAGGCTACCTGCTGCATGCAGCTCCCATGCTGGTTTAGTGGATCAGAACTCAACTAACCAACTTCTCATTCAATAGAAATCAGTAACCGGTCTATATTATTACTATGCATATGGTGTTCTACTGTATGTGGAAGCAGCTTTCAAAAATAAAACAAGTTGCCCCACTGCCCAAGACACTATGCCTTTTGGACCTTCTCAGGAGCACAAACTTTGCACCTGCTTAAGACAGACATGTCTGTCATAGATAAATGTGGTCACAGTGCACATGACATTGGCTTTATTACATAAGGGAATAAGAGGGAGGATTGTTTACTTATGAAGTTGGTGAAAACTATTTGTGTATGACTGAGCATCCCTGACAATCAAATCAACTCACAGTGACAAACCCTCTTCTAGTTAATGGCCTGTCCAACTCCTTTCGACATAGGCCTATGCAAGAATGGCTTTTACCAGCACTGCCTGTTTTCATGGAGATGTGTTGAGTTTTAAAGTAGGCCTACATGCACATGTAGATCACTTTTACCATGCAGAGTGTTATAGACTTGCATAGTAAATTAATTACCACGCCCTTTTAAAGCCATTCAAGACATGGTCAAAAGGTGGATATCTTTGATGTTTACAGGGTAATAAAAGGCAACTCAACTGCAGAATCCAGACAATTTGCCTCTGCTTACATACAAGGGCAGTGTGTGCGTCATGCTTGTGTGGCAGTGGCTGAAATAGTCAGCCGCTTAAGCTCACTAAGTGCGACAGCTTCGGCTATTGCAGCAGAGAGATTTCAGCAACAATAGGCAGTAATGTGACATCTCCATCTGAGAGATTGTGATGGGGCATTAGAAGCAATGGCGCTCCAGCATCACCAGGCCCCAAATAAGAATAGTGCTGCTTATACAGAAGGGAGCAAAGCCAACACTTTGTTTCTTTTAAACAGCCAGTTTGGAAGAAATTTGCCATTGCACAAAATTCAACTAAAAGCACACAAGATAAACCTACAATTTATTTGTTTCAACAGCAAAACAAGATACTAGCAGTATTTGTGCCAAACCTCACTTTTATACTGACTATTTATCTCTGGCTTTATCTCTATTTAGTTGATGTGCCCTATTTTCCAGGTCTGAGGGGTATGAGTGTTAATCTGGAGGATCTCTATGCCTGCTGAGACAAAGGTGAGTGCGTCACAGACTGCATGTGATGTTCTTCAGATGCCTAAATGCAAATATGGACTAAATTACCTGCGATTATAGGGTATTAATCTTCACAGAATACATACCCAGTTCAGCGCAGTATTTACCATGCTAGTCACATGTATGACTGTAATTCACCTTATTTGTCAGAATGTACCAAAAAAAGTATCACTAAAGTATAATATTTCACAACCAACTTAGAGTTCATGACCACAATTTTATGTCTCCATTAATTCAGTCTTTAAAACATTCAGTGTATCAGTTAGCTGTGTAGGAGGAAAACAACCTCTTTTCAAATGCTCCCTGTTGCCCCAACAGATAGATCGTCCCAATCCTTTGTGTAAGTTCAACCAGTCAGCTCCAACTGGGCATACAAGCTCAATATTTTATCAGAGAGAAGGCTGAATGCCTTCATAATCAGCCCGGATGAAGAGGTCATCGCCCGTGGAAGGCTTCAGGAGCAAGACGCTGGCCAAATGGCCCGTGACATATGTCCCGGCTAGCGTCAGTGGCCCCCAACTTTAGGGGTGATAAGAGCCTGGGTGATCTGTAATCATGATGAATGTGATCTTCGATTTGAGTGGATGGTGATACTATGTCCCATCTCACAGGCCAGGAGGGCACAGTGGACGAGGCGAGATAAATGGAGATGGTGATGAAAAATGTGGATGTCAGTCCAAAGTGCACGGGGATCACCAGTGTTAAGGGTGACAGGCTTTCTAGTGTGGAGCGAGATGGAGCATTCTGCTCCAGATGTTCACATGCTTATTTTTAGCAGAGCCCACCATGGAAAACTTTTTTTTTTTTTCTGGGGAAGGAACGACTTCACTGTCACTCATTTTTTTAAAACCGCTGCAATCACGAAGAGCTACTGAGTGAATGTAAATGACTATGAGAACTTTTGAACTAGGAATTCTGAATCCTAGTTTTAGTTCGATAAAAGCTTGTTTCACATCAGTGCAACAGCAAATGAAGACAGCTTTTTACCCCATGTGAAAGATTTCCTATTTCAATTTAGCCATTTTCTTCCACGACTGCTGTCATGATGACTATAAAGAACATTTCATGAAAATGTATTAATAGGCATCAGCTATTTAAATACCTTACCTTCCAAAGCTAGAGACAGCTAAGTATGAAGTATTTATAGACCTTGTAAATGAGATGAAACATCTGAACAACTCCAGATCTGAATGAAAGAAATGCTTTATTTTGCCACAGAATGGATGTCAAGCAAAGTTCTTCCATGCAAATCCTCCAACTGGGGACATGTAGGCTACGTGCATTCTGGATCAGTCAGTTTTGAACATCATTGTGTTATCCTCACATGGCACTCATTGCACCCAATTAATGTATTCCTATATTAATACAGTAAATTATAGCAGAATTATTGTCCATTGCACTATCTATTATTCTGTGGCTAAATTGCAACATCAGTGTCAAGCAGCACTGTAGGTCTAAATCAATGCCAATGTGTTTCACCTTTTGAGAGCTGACTGCTATTGATTGGGAGGACTCATGAGAGAATAATTGCGTGTGTCCTTGACTTCGCTTACAAGGTGGACCGAACCAGGTGACTCATGACATGCTCAGGTCAGAGTCTGTGAGGCATTACAATGGAACAGAGTAGGCATTCGACTTTAACTACCCAAGACTACTCCTACACTGTATATACAAGTCTATAGGCTATGGAAAAGATGAAACCCACAAAAAATACCCACCTCACATAAAATAAGAAATAGTGGTTACAAGGAAAACACCCTCTGTGGTCACATGGAAGTGGTAGATCCAAATATTGTTTTAGCCTTCTTAGAAGAAGCCCTCCATGGGAAAGCACAGCAGCAGTGACAGCTTCCTCTCTCCTTTAGCCTCTGCTCTCTGTTTATCAATTATCTAGGAGTGCATGGCTCAACAAGTAGGGGCTCCCTTGGAACACAATGGCTTCTCCTCTGTGCTTGTAGTCTGCAGCTCCACTGCACTGACAGAGCTCGGAAATCAATTGGTTCCTTGGGTTAACACGTTCTGATGAAATGGAAAATGATTCCTTGATTTTGTGTGTTAAAATTAGGGAAGTAGTATCCCAAAAGGTTTCGCAACACCAGTGTTTACGGGTGAGGCAGTTTGGATGTGCTGTATGTTAGTAGCGGTGAAATTAACACTAGAAGAAGCAGTAAGGAAATAGAGGGAAACAAAGCATTCATCACCAACTGCCCAGTTTGTACTTGTAAAAGCTTGCAAAAATACAAACTGGTGTGTTTTGCCATGGAACAGCTGGTAATGTCATGCTGTGAGAGCTTTGCTATGTTTCCATAGCCAAGATACCAGGTTTATTCACTTAATGAAACAATATGGCCACCCATGAATCACAGTAAGCAAATGACAGCACAGTAATGGGTGCAGAGTTACATTGCATTTACTGTATATTGGTCCAGTGTAGGCTACAGTAGGCTATTAACACTATGGAAATGAAGGTGAACGGACAAACCCATAGTGTGAGAGGTTCTGTTTGACTGTTACTGACCGCTTGGTTTTTGTATGAGCGCTATTGTAAGACTCTCCCTGAAGTGATTGAGCTGTGGGGCTAAGCACCTGGAATGCTGGACTGGAATGCAAGGCTGGCCCTTGCCTTGCCCTAAGCCTCTGAAACAGTGATTGATCCATGTCACAATTTTCTGCTCAAGTGAACCAAACAAGGCTCTCCTGAAATGAACAGCAAGTGCTGTCAACTCCATGTCAAGTCACAGAAAGAGTACAGGCCCAGCGAGTAGCCATTAACAACATCCCAGAAAAAGTTACTGAGAGAAAGTAAGGGTATTGTGTAAGCAATGGGTGTGTAAAGATTGTTCCACAAGAGTTGCATCACAAGAACATCCAGCTTCTTTATTGAGGTTTTTCAGATGAAGTTTTGAGCCATTGTGACATATGGGATTTATCTCATGGTAGGCAAAACGTCAAGGTAGTCAATACAAGCCTATGCAATTTCTGTGTTTTTTGTCTTTGGATTTCATCACTATGAACATATCAAATCTTGTGTGAAAGTTCCATAGAAAAGCAATACTTGCTTATCATAAACAATCACTGGGTAATTCAGCAGTGACCAGATTTCAGACCTAATGAGCTTTTTTTTAACAACATACTGATAATGTACTAAATGATCAGAAATACACACACTGTCCTATGTCAAACATGTTTCGCTTACTAAAATCATATGACAAGTCCCCAAGCCTACCTGCAGAGCCATTATAGGCGTGTTATGGGGAAAATTTCAAGGTTTGTGAGCTCCTGTGGATTTGCACAGACCAGTAGAGTCCACTTATCATGCAGACCTTACCTTGTGATTGCTTGATGTATTCTCTCCTAGGCGAGTGAAAGATGAAGAACAAGAAACGGCAGTAAAAGAAACTTGAAGGAACTTCAGGGTCACAGAGATTCAGAGCAGGTTTGTCTTTGTTTATGCAAGATTTCATTTTTGACATAATAATGATTTGATTAGCAATTTTTTATAAATGCTGTTTTGATAGTGGAAATAATCAGTATGAAGTGACCGTTCTGCCCTGTGTTCTCATGGGAATAACGGGAATTCTGTACCAGCAATTCCAACTCCATGGGTGGTGCCAATTTGATTATGTACAATGCAGTGCTGGTGGGCAGGGCTAATAGACAGCCAAGGATGGTTTTCAACCTGCCCCTGGCACAGCAGTCCTTGTGAGGTAAGCAAAGTGTTTTAGTTCTGCCCTACTTAACCCTTCCAGACCCCACACCTGAAATTGGTAAAATGCTGAAATTCTGCAACACTGTAAAGTTGACTGGGGTTGTTGTGTTCTCACTGGAATAACTCATTCCGTCCCAGCAATTCAATGGGGGGGGGGGGGGACTGGAATCATTTTATATGCTTTGTCTAATCTTACTGTATATCATGTAAACAGCCTATAGTTACATATTATAGCTAAATACAGTTTCATTAATTCCCAGAACATTTCTTTACATTTCCCCCTTCTCTGCCATTGCAAGTGCAGGCCATAAATAATATAAACCTTCATACAAAAAAAAAAAACATGAATATTTCAACCATTGTAGTTTGCTCAACAGTTGTGTCAAAATCTTTTGTCTTACAGCTATCTCTGCACGGTGTGACTGCTGCAGTTGAAATGGGGCTTTAGGAGTGAGTTAGTGCAGTGTTTACTCATATAGGCACACTGATGTGGGCTACATAATGAGCCTCTTAGGGGGTTGGTACCTCATCACTTGCTTTCCCTTTTAACTTGAAAAGGTCTGGGTTGATTTTTTGAGAGAGCTTTGTGTTACAGCCTCATCCAGGTTTGAGCTTTTAACTCAGATTCCTAGACTTCTATTTCTTGACTAATTGCACACACTACAGTGTCTTACACAAACTCCCTCTTCTTTCAATACTGAAACTACATCATACACATTTTTGCAATTTCTTTGGTTTTTTTGTTTAAACACATGTTGGAAGGCAGCCCTGCCTACCAATCTCATTCCAACTGTGCGGTGGTTTCCGACTCCGCTGCGCAACGGACTGTGCCTTCTCACATGGGTAGTGTGACCATCTTGACTGAGGACAGGCCTGTCCCATACGTAACTCCTCCCGACTTGCGAAGCGTCCATGGTCTCTGGATGCTGCATACGTATGGCCAAACCCACCACCTTGGATGAGACGTTTCTTCCATGAGCACCATCACATCTCCTTCCCGTAAGCCACGCCTGCGGGGCTGTTCCTTGGAGCCTGATCCTCCATCATTTCACTACATGTTGTACTAGGCTATAGTATTTCAATGTATGTGACAAATAAACCCCTGAATCCTGAATCCATGTTGTTTCACTGTCCATTGTTGCTCCCTTTCTGTTGTCTCCCCAGCTTGTCGTGGAGAGGGATGACTGAGGCTGGAGGAGTGGTGGAGGGAGTTGCTGTAATGCTGTGTTTGAGCTGACACTGATGGGTGGTGAATGAGTGAGTGAGTGAGTGAGTTGGTCTGGATATCTCTGGCCAAGGCCCCACTGATCTCAGAGCCCTCAGCTTGCAGGCACTTCCAGTCTGGCTAGCGGGGCTGAGGAGGGGGGAGGCAAAGGTCATGCGGACAGGACGGTCAATAAGCACGTGGGAGGCCCTCCGCTGCTCCCGCACACGCCTGTCCAGCACAGCCCCTGCTTTATTCATTTGGACACATTTCAAAAATACACCCTGCTGGTGAAAAATTAATTCTGCTGGCGAGAGGCTGCCTCTCTCCACAATACAGACAATAGGGGAAAGTGTGTCAGAGTGAAGAACATGATTAAAGGATGATGCTCCTGACTTACTGGGTGACCAGCAGGGGCAAAAGTATCACATTTTTGAAAAAGTGTGTGTGCTGGAGAGAGAGGTTCTCAGATGTGTGAGGGAGGTGAAATTTTACTTGAAATAACCATGGGCAAATTCAACTTTATCCGAAGTGACGCAGACTTGCAACATGGGGTTCAGGGTAATTGTCAGTCGGTGACATTACCTTTGCTCCACTATGCTTGTAAATTGTAATCTACTCGCAGCATTTTTATATTTTTATCACAAACAGTATGTCAATAAAACTATGCGAATCATTTTTGTTAATCAAATTAATATGTTAGTATGCAGTGATGGGTTACTTACTGGACTGGGCCTCAAAGGAAATGATTACTAGCCAAGCTCAAAATAGCCCCACTTTTAGTCCCTATAGCAGATTGTGATATGAGAGATGGGCAGCCTCACAGGGCAGCATCTTGTTAGGGGCAGCAAGAGAGCTTAATAACATTATGTGCACACACTGGTATCCTACCACTCATCTGTGTGTCACATCAATTATGGTGGACTGAGCTCTCACACAAAAGGAGTAATGGAAGAGGGCCGAGTGGGAGACTGCACTTTCACTTTCACATCCAGGAGCCTACAAAAGAAATTGGTGAGGTACACTGGGATACTGCAAGTTGCTTAATACTTTATTCACAATAATCAGAATACTGTACAATTATAGTAATCTGTAATCTGTAAATTCCTTATGCCAAAGAAAGAGATAGGCCTATTTCTAATCCTCTTCTCGATTTTGAGCAAATATGAACTTTGCTTAATATGTAAAATGAGGTCTCAACAGTGCAGTGCTGGCGGGCCGGGCTAGTAGACAGCCATGATGGTTTGGTTTAGAACTTGTCCCTGGCTAATAGTGCTTTAGTCCTGCCCTGCTTAACCCTACACCCTACAGCTGAAATTGATAAAATGGTGAAATTCTGCAACACTTTAAAGTTGACTTGCATGCTTTCTGAAATAGTGTTATCATATTTAACATGTTACCAAACCAAGCACACAATATTCAGTTTGCTGTTGTTGTTGTTTTTTTAAATAATAAAACAGATGAGTCATTTTATTTTCACCAACGCACTAGCATTTCAGCTGGCATCTGCATGTTAGAGTCCTGCATTACAATACAACATCTGTGCACTGCCGTGCTCTCCTGTTCTCATACATTCTTTAACCAGAGACTATGTATGTGGCAGCGATTCATATCTATCAACGCTCGTGCCTGTTCTATATCTATGAAAAACCAACCGCAACAGAGAACAAAGGACAGAAATACATAAAGTCTTGTTTTGCAAGACTAAATCAAATTGTGGTCTTCCAATATATCTTGGTGATGCAGTATCTTCACTGTGTGCAATGTGTTGCAGTTATATGATGAATAAGGCTGCATCATGCACAGACTTATAAACTTTTTTTTTCTTCTAAAAAGCATATTGTAGTTTTCACTCCTCAACACAACAGTGAAAGAGAGAAAACAGGAAAAGAAGGCCAAGATTCCTTATTTATAGCCAAAGCATGAAAAAGTTTGCTGCAATATATTTTCTCCAAGCAGCCTCTGTTCTGTCTTTAATAGTTCAAAACAGTTTAGGTACTGTTAGGGACTGTTGGCCAGGGCAAGCACAAGCTCTTAAAATGATTTATAGGTATAGATTGAGTGTCAGTAGAGATAAATGGAGGATTGAACTGACCAGAAACACCATATGAAATGGTGCAAGGCACAGTGGGAAAGCCTGGGCTGCATGTTTCATTGGACCTACTGGAAGCTTCCATCGTGGACATGCAGCTCATCTGGTTACATGTTTCTCATGTTTGCCCAAATCAAGACAAATGAGGCTGAGCACAGCATCACGGACCATAGGACTACGGCATGGGACAAACACATTCAAATGATCACATGATTTCAGATTGTTTGGCTATGATTTTTTAGTAGTCAGTCACACCACAGTGAATAAATTAGAATTAATAGAGCAGATAGATTAATTTTATCCAGGAGGATTATACACATTTGCACAATCCTTATAATAAATTAAAAATAACAAATAACAGCAACAACCATAATGATAATAATAATAATAATTTCATCCCTCATCAGCATTGAGAAGAGTGTTGAGTGAGAGACATGTTGTGCTGAGTGAGGTGTGTGTGAGAGAGTTTACTTTTGTTTGAGTAGTTGAGGTGTTATTTTTGAGAGAGGACACCTCCCTCAAAATACTGGTAACACCAAGAGCCAGAACGCTCAATAGACATATTATAAATACTGGTATGTAAATAAGGTATACAGTATAGTGTGAAGCATGCAGGCTGTGTCACACCTGGCTCATATAATAGATATATGATAGTCTTCTTTGCTTAGTCACACCTTCTCCTAGAAAATCTGAATGCTACTGTCACTGATGACTTGTGAGTCTATACATTGTTTTAACAGGACATGCAACTATTCCTCTCATGTTGATGAGTGTGTGAACCATGCAGTTCCATTATGGTCAATCTTAAAATGCTTGATTTAAAAAAGGTTAACACACCATAGTATTTTCCCAGATAAACAGGCCCAGAGCCATATAAAGGGAGAGTTGCGACAACTCCATTGACCTCAATGTTCCATTTTTTTCACAACAATGGCGGCTCA
>JASCQY010000089.1:3496474-3508454 GCA_030264315.1 Sardinella tawilis | reverse complement strand
AAATGTAAATGCACCCAATTATAGCCAAAAGGCTAGTTTCCATTGGTAGTCCCCCCTGCCAGGAGGTAAATGGCAAATGCAGAGATGAATGCATTATGGCAGATCAAACAAGAAACCAGCCCCAAGTCTGAAGAACCCTGTGAATGTATCAGATACTGTAGATGTTGCAATATCATTGCTAAATGATTGAGAGCCGCAGTGAGATAGCCAGGCTAGTGCCGTCTAATGCTTCCAGCCAATTTCATTTGTCTCCACCATATAGGCTAGTCAGGGAACTAGCGATTCGTTCCCGTTTGCTCCGGCTCCCACGGCAGACAGACTAGTCAGCGAGAGAGATTTCAAATGATAACATGGCCAAACATTGGCCACGGCCAAACAGTAGCGATTGGTTGAAGCCACAACCAAACAGTAGCAATTGCTTTTAAGCAGAAAGTATCTACCTACCAGTACCTACCAGGAAGCAGACAAATCCAGACGCTATAAGAAATGGAATGAAATAAGCGGCTGAAACATCAGGCTAGCAGTGAGAGGCATCAAGTAAATTTTTCTTACAAAAAGATAATCATCACACCCAAAAAGACTATACTGTATTGTATATTGTCTTTGTTAGTGAAGTTGTTATCAGCAATGGACACTGAGTAACTCATGTGTAGGACTCACAAGCACAGTGGGTTGGCCTTTTTTTCCCCTTCACAACTCATGAAGCCCTCAAAAACTTTTGAACTTTTACCATCCAAAATGTATAGATTATTGAATACTATTAATATAACATCACCTATAAAACAAGCTTTCTCAAACATGACACTGGACATCTATGTTTCAGACCCACAGAGAGTTGGATGAGGAAAAAGTTCAAATCCACTGAAAGTAGCTGTGAGCAGAAAGTTAAACAGTTGGCAATAAAGGTCAATAATGTATTGAATACTATATTCCTTGATCTTTTCCCCCCAAGTCTCACTATGGAGGATTACCAAATGGCCCTGCCTGCACATGCAGGGAATGCATGACTGCCCAGGTCACTGGAATGCTTCTTCCAGCCACCTCTCCGGTTGGATTTGACTGACAGAAACAGACCCCTATGGCATACCAATACTGCAGCCCCTCCAAGGAATTTTAGTCCTTCTCTCTTTTTCACATTACTGGTTCTGTCCCTCTGAACTGAAGCTAAATCATGTTCATACAGTGGATTTCTAAATGAGTTTACAGGAAATGACAATGTGTTGAAGTGCACAGTATGATATTGACAATGATATGATATGACAAAATAATAATTATCCTATAATAATAATTATTTCAACAAAACATCCAAGACGCACAACATCTTGAACTTGATGTGTGAGAGACAAGAGACTTGCCTTTTAAATGCATGGACACAACATGAATACGGAATTCCCCAACTCTCTGCTGAATCCTATGGAGGATACTGTGTATTAGCATAAAATATATTGGAATTTCTGAAGTGTAATGTAAATCCTGATTAGGCCTTTAGCCCCCACTTAAGCATGTGACATATTAGCATCTACTGAAGGTGTTTCATCTCTTATCAACCTCCTGCTGCATCCCTCATGTAATGGGGTGATGTTCCAAAGGGACTTGCATTGCTCACATCTGTATGCTTTTTTTTCTGTGTCCTTCAAGGCAGCTCCTGGCCCTAGGCAAATGAGAGCAATATGTTTTGAATACAAAATACAATATGTTTCCACTTCCACTGATCTTATAGTCTCTTGTTGTTGAATCTTTTCATCAGCAAAGCAGGATGCTCAGAACTCATTTCCGATAGGTCCTATGGGTCTCAGCGTCTCTTTAACTTTCTGACTATAATCTAGTTTGTAAGTACGCATCATCAGAACTCTCCGAAGGAAGAGACATTTTTACCTGGGAAATCATTTTTCTGTGTGTTTAAAAAAGCACAATTCCCATTAGAGAACATTCAAGTTAACTGAAACTGTTTTGTTCCTGAACTCACAATATAGGATTATTTACCAAGTGTTCCATAAAGATATCTTGAATTATTTCCTTCAACATTTCTATGACACTGTCATTTAACAGTCAAAAGCAGCTTGTACCTATAAAGAGGATGCATAAAGATAGAGGGAGAGAGACTGAGAGAGAGAGAAAGAGAGAGAGAGAGAGAGAGAGAGAGAGAGAGAGAGAGAGACAGTACACAAACAGTGCACATAAAATTATGACTTGGGGAAAAAATATAGCTCTCATAAATTGAAATACAGTATCTCACAAAAGTGAGTTGGCTACACCCCTCACGCTTTTGCAAATATGATCTTATATCTTTTCATGGTTGCCTGCATTGCATGTCCCTGTCCTGTAGGCTGCTACCATTGCCAAGGCTGATTTATTCATCAAATGCGTCACTACAAGTAACTTATTGATACCTTATTCTGCATGGCCTTATTCAACCCAAAATAGACCATTAACTCAGAATTTCTCCTGAATTACCTCCTAATTACATTTTGTTCATGGTATGTAAGTTAGGTGTTGTTTATGAATTATGATATTAATATACTTCGGTCAGTAAGGGGCTTATAAGGTGCTAGTACAACAGGAACAGTTATTCTCAGGAACATTTATTCTCAATCAAAAAATACTTAATTAGGATTTATTTGGAGACTTGCACTTGTTGCTTTGGGTTTGTTCCAATGCATAGACCATCTTTCCTAAGTATTAGTGAAGGAGAATAACTGTCCCTGTTGTGCTACAACCTTATAGGCCCTATACTAATCAAAGCATATTAACATCATAATTCATATAGGCCTACAACAACTACTATCTGCAAATTAAAAGTAATTAGGAGTTAATATTGGAAACATCCTTACAGTAGTTAATGGTCTATTATGGGTTGAATAAAGTCATGCAGAATAAGCAGCTTGTAAATGGCGATCAATGTGTGCTAAAATAAAGTGTTACCAAATATTTTGATGTGACTTGATCAGGTTTAAAACGAAAACAGCAATGTTGCTTTGGACTTATTGGACTTTTATTGGACTTCTTATTGATCTTCCACATTTATGAAAGATTGGGCATGAATTGGGCATGTGTCATGTCATGAAACAGTCATTAATGCTTTATGAACAATTTATGCAGCTGCTATGAATGTGTTATGAACTCACCTGTCAAGTAAAGTGTTACCGTAGTTTCAATACTGCCCAATACTGCTAATAAGTCATTGGGAAACCAAAGAGAGAACTTAAAGCGATACACTGGCGGAGATGTATTGTGGGCTCTATGTCTGCATGTGCAGTTGTGAAACGTTATGTCAAAGAATATTTTACGTCAGTCGCTCCCAGCTAGAGTTTGGGCAGTCTTCTAATTTTGATGATTTTGCCTTTACATTGGGAGTGCGCCAGCACTCTCGCACACGTGTCCAAAATGCTATTTTTAAACCACTTAGAATCTTCGAAATCTTACGAAACATCCTACAAAATATTATCAGGGTCTCTACTCATGAACTTCAGCATAGAAGATAACATTGTTCGCGCACTCAAAGCTTAGTAAAACGAATGTTACAATAGATCTCCGCCGGTGTATCACTTTAATGGAGAGGACTTTAGCAGCTTGATAGGCTACATGTATGTCACTTTATGTGGAGACATTTTTGCATTTATTCACAGTTGCTTATTACTCACTTGTTGGGAAGTTAATGTAATATGAAACAATGAATTGGAGCCAGAAATTATATCAAAATTATAATACAATTTCATTAAATTATAGAAATGAATGAATAAATAAATAAATGCATTTTTATTCCAATTCAGTAAAACAAAAAATATAGAGGAATTTGTGTGTTTCAGACCACATCTTCCCTTATGTGCTCCAGACACTCATCGAATTTCCAGACATCATCTAGTCCGGTCTCCCACCAGTTGTCCTCTGTCGGCCACGGCTCGTAGGGCAGGTGCTTTCTGTCGGCCAGCACACTGCAGTCCATGCCGCTGCCGGTGACCTGAGCCTCCTGGTCCCTCTTCAGCTTGGCCTCACGCTTCATGGCCTCTCTCTCTGCACGACCCTCAGCAGGGATGGTGATGGAATGCTCCCGGCAGTGGAAGCGCCGGGGCGCACCGAGTGGCTGTGGCTTCGGGTTGACGAGGGGAAGGGGGAACATGCCCCGGTACCCGGGCCTCAGGTACACCACCACCTCTCCATCTCCATAGTCGGACACACTGCCATGGGAGTGGTCCTTGTAGAAGTGGCGCACCTGCTGGACAGGTGCTGGTGGCCTTTGGACCTGTGTCTTGGGTAGGGGTGCGGAGGGCCTGCTTTGTGTGAGTGCAGGGTGACATGGCTGGTGGGTGTGAGAGCACACGGGTGCGTGGTTCAGCACGGTGCATTGCCTCGGAAGCTCCTGCACCAGAGGGATCCTCCTTGGCTGCAATGAATAGACTGTCTTTGGTCGAGAAAGAGATAGTTGGGTAGCCTCTTCATGGGCTGGATTTGGGGGCCTGACTTTGTCAACCTTGACCCCGAACTGATGGAGAACCGGGACATAATGCACCATGTGCTCTCTAAGCTTGCTCCTGGGTGGCAGGCTGATGGGTGACCTTCTGACCCTCTTGCTCCTGGTCTTTTGGGAAGAGTCATTGCTGGTGTCTGGCCCCTCGTTCTCTCCATCACTGGACTTGGTTGCTTTCGTAGCCATGACTTGCTGGTGCTTTCTCTTCCTATATCTTTGATTCGTGGCATTCTCAGGGAGACTGTTCCCAGATGCCAAGCTGGTGCGTGTAACCAGAGGCTCAATCTGGGCCTTCTTGGCCTCTGTAACCTCTGTGAATGTGGTCACCTGTGGTCTCAAGGACTCACCTGTGGGCACAGTGTGTGAGACCTGACCCACCAGTGGTTCAGTGGGAGTCTTGGTCTGCTGCTGTAGCTGGTCCTGAAGCTCTTCCATTGGGGCTGGACTCATGAGGCTGGTGCTGCTTGGTCCAGCAGCCTGTAGTCCAGTCCATGGCAGCTGTGTGTTGCCAATGAGCTGGAGAGGTTCCAGGCTTGGAGCTGGCACTGGACTGAAGGGCACAGTGGTGAGGGGTTGTAGGCCTGTGGCATCCAAGGGTGCTGGACGGTACTGATCAAAAGGCACGGAGGTGCCATGTGGTAGGCCTTCACCATCCACCCACGTGAAAGGTACCTGTAGCTGGGGTTCCACAGGCTGTTGCCCAATGGCATCCATGAAAATGAGGGGGGCTTGCATGTGTGGAGCGTAGGGGCCATGCACATAGGCACCGTGCTGTGGCCCTGCACCACCCATAGCCGCAAGGGGCACTTGCAGCTCTGGATGGAGGACCACAGAGGTGCCATGCTGTTGGCCCATAGCACCCACATGCATTTCTGGGCATTGCAACCAGGGATCAAAATGAACAGCTCCATCCTGACCGATCATCCCACGATTTCCCTGAGAAGGGATTGGATAGAACGTTGGGATCTCGGTGACCGGCAGAAACTGAGACAGATCAGTTGGGATCGCAAACAGCCCATGGTGTTGCTGGGGATGATAGCCATGGTAGTCTGGCCAAATTGCTGGCTGGCTGATGGCTCCAGAGCCAGTGGTAGGGGCTGTTAGGGAGGAGATGGTTAATGTATGGATTAAATAAATTGTTCATTAGACCATTATTGTAAATAGAAGTACTTTCAACAGTATTTAGATATTAATTATGTAGATAATAAGAAACAACACTGACCCACACCATGGAAATAGTTGCCTGCTGCCTGGTTTACAAAAATGTACTGTAGGCCTATAAAGGAAGGACAAGAAACAGATGAATCCATGGTCTGAATCACATATTATTCAGCAAAAAAACAGAGAATTCAAGACCTAAAGATACCTTGATCCTGGTGAAAGCCATCTTGGGTGTAGGTGGGGTTGAGAAATTGAAAATCCATGATGATCTCAGGTTCAAAATCGCAATCTGTCTCTCAGCAAGTGAAATCTCTGTCAAATGTTGGCTTGTGAATGAGGTACAATTTCTTGATTGTGAACATTCTACTTTGCATAGAATTTAGAATTTAGAATGCTGCATAGAACAATTTCAAAGATGAACAAGAGGCCTGGTAGTTTCCATAGTTACAGGCTGTTTTCCCTTTCAGACTGAACTTCTATAACATTTTTAGGCTACACTTGCACTGTATAACATCCTGTAGATTCACATGAAACAGCATCATACAAAAGTAATGATGAATACTATAGATATAATAATGTTTTTGCATTGTAATACTGCAGCAAGAATTAAATTCGAATTTCCCACTCTGGTCTACCGACAAATTAGGTTAGGCCACAGGGTTAGGCTTCTTGAGACTTAATCTCAATCCACTCATCAGTCTACCTTTTCCAGGTCTATCTAGGCCAGACTAGCACCGCCTAGTGCTTCTGCTCAATTTCTTTCCCCTCCACCATTAGTGAAAGGTGATAGTATCAGGCTAAAAGGGAGCGCCCATTGGACTCGACCGCGATTTGAAGCACCATGGAATGCCTGTAACATTCTAATATTTCCATTCAGACCTCCGTCAAAAAAAGTAGCAAAATGACACTAGTGCTATTTTAAGGCATAACAATGACAGAAATCTCGTTTTAATGCTGTTTAGATCGACAATGACCTTGTTTCTGGCTGACATTTCTGGTGGGCCAGTGTTATAATAATCTGATATCACCTTCAAAAAGTTATTTAGTCCTAAAAGAAACTTCTTGGATGAGCTCTTCCCTTTCCAAAGAGACTATGAAAAATGGTCTTTTCTTTGTTGGTGCTTATCCTGTGTCTATGGGTTCTTAGAAGATGCTTTTATCCAAAGCAACATACAGTAGGCCTAGGCTACAGGGGCGATGGTGGCGCAGGTCGTACAGGTGGGTTGCGGGTTCGAGTCTAGCTCCGCCTTAAGGGGGGCACCCACCGGACGCGACCGCAATTTGAAGCGCCATGGAATGCCTGTAACGTTCTAATATTTCCATTCAAAAAGTAGCAAAATACACAATTTAGTGCTATTTTAAGGCATAACAATGACAGAAACATCTTGTTTTAATGCAGTTTAGATCAACAATGACCTTGTGAATGTTACTGTGCAAAAAAATAGCTGTTTTCATCAGCCAAAATATGAGCTAGATCATAAATATTGCATTAATCACTTTTGTTTACCCGTGGCAACGTTGGCTAGAGGAAGAAACGTCATCTTTTTAATCAACGGTATTATTAACTTCATCTTAAATAGTCGGAAATAGAAAATATACATGAATTTGATAAAAAACCAAGCCATTTCTATGGGACACGCACGGTTTTAGAACAGTTTTCTAACCCTGTGCGGCGCTGTGGGGCAGCTGCGCGGCTGACGTTTCAGGTGGGCGCCCCCCTTTACTCTATCGAAGTGTCCTTGAGCAAGATACTTAACCCAAATTTCTCCCTGTGGTTGGTTGGCACCTTGCACCAGTGTCTGGATGGGTGAAAGTGAGGCATACATTGTAAAGCACTTTGAGTACTCGTAGCAGTAAAACGCTGGGCTATATAAATGCAGTCCATTTACAGATAATAACAAAGAATTGCTATATTATATGCTATACTAGGCTATAACAATAATGCTATTACTAATAATGTTTTGTGTGTGTGTGTGTAACATCTCAAGACATTTACCAAATAACTGTGTTCTTCCTCTCGGACCCTTGGATGAGGGGAGCTGAATGGCAGAGATGGGCAAATTAACTCATTAATGACTAATGACTTCATATAGTTCCTTTAGGAACAAACCCTACAGTTTGGTCTTTTGTCTCTGCACAATAAGTTAGAGAGGACAATGAATGTACAGTATATTGCTATGGAAGCTGTACACATTAAATTGTATTCAAAGTTCATTTCTATAGTGTTGTCCCATGAAAAGATGTAACAGATTAATTGTGTACTTGCTTTTGTGCGATACAATGCAGATGTCAGATCCCAATGTTTGGAGTCCACAGCCAACAGGTGTGTAATCAGAATGATTAGCATTGTGTGGTGTTCTCTGGGAGGCACACTAGAACCGCTTGGATGTGCTGCAGTCGACGCTGAGGTGCTGACATGCACACATTTGGGCTTGTGTTCCGTGTGCTCCCTGCCAATATCTCTTTCACTCTAAACTCCTTATTGCCAGGAGGATTGGTGCATGGGGACTCCATTACGGTGAGGCGAGTTTATTACTACTTTCTGACTTATTTATCTGGGCATCTGCACAAATCAGATTAGACAAAATAAAATTTGCTGCAGGCCTGTTTGAGAGCAGATATGCTAATTCACAGCAGAAAATTGTCTGAGAAACAGACACAAAATTAAAAACTAGACTAATGGATTGCATCAGAGCGCTTTATCATAGTTTGCATTTTCACAGGGATATTAACCTTTGTCAACACCCAAGGATAAAACAAACTTATATTTCAATAGGAGTTTGTAGACATTTTGCAGGATCTTTTCTAGAATTTTTGGATTTTGTCAAAAAGAAAGAGGAACCATTTTCTATCTTGCATTTTTCTCATGAATCACAGTAATGTGTATTTCCTATTTGCTCTTAGCGGATGCTAAAGAATTAAAGCATGCCCATACAGGAAGCACAGTATGTGTGAAAGATTTGATCATGTATGAAACAACAATTTGATCATTTTACTTATCTGGCTATATGTGTCCAGATGTGTAAAGCTTATACAACATAGTGGCGTGTATTTACTGTAAATGGAAACATACTGTATGTGCTAGCATGACTCTTTAAACATTTTTATTTTCCCAAAATGTGTTGTATCCTAAATGTATTATAATTATGACATTTGATTTCGTTCATTTCTGACACCCTTAGTTGGACACTGTTTGTTGTAGCCTACTTTGTGAGACATAGTTATACTGTTGTGTATATAAATAAATATATACAAAATAAATCGAAATGGAAAAGTCAAGATTTTCGCTGAAACTCCTTTTTTTATCAAAAGTTGGCCTGGAACTTGTCAGCCTGAAGTCAGTGAGCATGACCCCAGAGCTCACAGTGAAGGTTGCTGTGTGTGCTCGCTGTTTCAGTCTGTACCGACTCCCGTTCTTATCTTCCCAGTGTGTGCCACTTCCATTACTCAGCATGGTTTTTACCCAAGCCCCAGCCCCAGCCCCAGCCTTCTCCTCCTCTCTGGCAGGAGCCCTCACACTCACTTATTTAGCCACACCGTCTCAATTGTTGTCAGCACAGATGTGCACACACCTAGCTAGGCTACATGCCATAATTAAGGCAAAGGCCCTACTGAAGCCCATCTCTCACAGTGATTGGCAGAGCTGTGCTCCACATGTGCAATGAACAATAAAACCCACTGCTGCTGGTCTGACATAATACTGATCCCAGGCCAGCTGGTTTACATCGTAGACACATAAGGCTGTGGGACAAGTGTACAGTAAAATGCTTATAATTTGCATTTGAATTGTTGCTAAAATATAAACATGCCATTGTGGTGAGTTCCAATGTCAATGTCTGGACTGAAATGGGGTTGCAGTAAGTCTTGAGCTTATGCACTTTCAGACCATGTCTCTTGCTAATGGTGCTAAATTGATCAAATTGAATTTCATTTTAAGTGAATAAATGATAAGTACATGCATCTCCTCTAAGCCTCATCCTTATCTTCATGCTCTTGCACTTTTCACCATTTGAGTCAGATTTGCAGTGGCCCTCTGAACCCTGCCTTCTGGAGGCTTTCAGATTGGTTTAGAAAATGTAATTGATCTTACTCTTTTAATCGCCCTGTCCAGAATTAGTGCTAAAGTGATGTTCACAGCTGCTGCGTTAATGTGCGACCCGCCACACAACACCACAGACTTGTCTGGTCCGGGGAACACCAGCTTGAGTTGTGTGATATTTTTATACAGTACGTTGACTTCAGCCCAATCCTTCAGTGAGTTCAAAAAACTGAAACCCCCCAAAAAGAGCTGAAGGTGAATGTGGCTGTGCTTAAGAATGGAAGCTGGTTGGTCGGTACCCCAGAAACACCATCAAACCTGAGGAGCCTAGTATGAAATTGTTTTTGTTCCAGTCCATCTGTAAGCTGGAAACAGTGCCGAGGACACCATAACAAAGCGTGTGTTCTTTCTGTAATTCTCCATAAGTCTCTCTGCCACCTTCAAGGTTGCAGTGTTGCACAGCATGCTGCCATGTTGGTGGCTATATGCTGGCAGAATGGTTCCTCAGGTCTTATAATACAATACCACTATTTCTAAATCCAGTTGGTTTCTGGAGCCATTTTCTATTTAGCACAAGGACAGTCATGACTCCAGTAGCACAATCATCTCCAGCAATGATTTTAGCATGAGGTGATGAGGTGGCTAATTCGCTCTTGCCGCACAAGACTGCCGTTGAATTTCATGCTTTGAATTGGCTTTTCTAATAAGTTCTTTCCTTGCGGCACTGTGGGGAGATAGCATGGATTTTGCATGTAAAACTTTGCTTTTGACATTTATGAAGCAAAACTGTGCGACAGATAACTCCGCAGGAGAGGGGGGGGGGGGGGATTAGTAGTTATTATTAAACCTCGCACCTTTCCCAGTGAGGCATCAAATTCATAGAAGTCACAAAGACTTATCACAACCTTTCTCACACACACACACACCATCCTCACTTCACAAACCTTCATGTCTCCTTAAGCTCTTGTGCCTCAGTGTATTTCCTCCACTCAGAGGCGTTTGGTTTTCCCTGTGTGTTCTCCTGGTAATTTAATATAAGGCTGTCTGACCTGCCTACTCTATTTAGCATTCACTCTGTCTCAGGTTAGGCTTGAAGCCACCACAAGGCTGAGAGCCAGAGGTGTGTGTGTTAGAGGGGAAACACAACTGTTACAGCAGGCAGATGCACACACAAATGCACATTTAGCCTTTTGAAGTTTTTGTTGTTAAAGGTCAAGTGCCGTTTTCGCGATTTGAGACTTATTTCAGGGACAAAATAACGTTACTTACTCAGCCGTTTCACTTTCCACTGAAGTCACGTCTTTGCAGAGTTATTGGAATCGTAGCCTATCCATGTAATGGAGTCATCAGGGCACCGAAATAAAGCCAGTAAATGCATTCATTTCTCAGATGTTTGTTATGACATGGTAGTGCTATTCTCATTTCAGTCAGAAGTACTTTTGTTATCACCATCCGGGGTCTGTATATTCATGAATTTTCCCGAATAATGATGTCATCACGTAGCTCCACCAGTCACATTACTTCCTGAACTCAACTGGCTTGTTTAGCTAGTAGCTGCTAATAGACAGGCGAAAGTGGTAAGTGAAATGGTTGAGTAACGTTATTTTGTCCCTGAAATAAGTCTCAAATCTTGAAAACGGCACTTGACCTTTAATCAAAGTCAAAGTCACATAGACCACAGATAGCACAGGATGACATCATATTGGGAGCATAAATTTGATGTTGACCTATTACATCCATCAGTGTATTTTTTCTTTGTCACAATGTAGAAGCATAAAGCATTAAGGTTTTAGAGATTACAAATGAAACACATTAAGACATTCATTAAACACATTAAGATGTTAATTTCCCTGCTTTCAAAAGTATGCACCAAAAAGAGGATAGGCTGCTTTTCCAATCAGTGAAAGCAAAAAGCAAATTCCATTAGTGATGGCCCTCTGATTGGGATTCGGGCATTTCTTTTTATCCAAGCATCCATTTAATATTCTAGCGAGTTCTTTTATAATTGGCAGATCTCTGGCCTCCATGATTCAATCTGGGTGACTGCTCCCAAACTGCCGGCTTAAGGGGTGAAAACACCTCTGCATATTATCATTATGGTGCAACTGCATATGGCTCCGCCTCACTGTGCAAATGACTATGAAGACTCTATTTTCACACACCAGGCTCTCAGCATATGCGTGTATGTGTGTGTGTGTGTGAGAGAGAGAGAGAGAGAGAGAGAGAGAGAGAGAGAGAGACAGAGTGTTTGTGTGTGTGTGTGTGTGTGTGTGTGTGTGTGTGTGTGTGTGTGTGTTTGTGTGCGTCTGTGTGTG
>JASCQY010000089.1:3483053-3496374 GCA_030264315.1 Sardinella tawilis | reverse complement strand
CTGAGAGAGGAGGGCCCCATGTCTGACTGATCCTGCGGTGACAGAGAGCAGCTTGGGTAAATAAAAAGCAGAATATAATAGAGTGAGCTGTGACTCCCCCTGTCTCAGTACTCATCACTCTGCCAGTGGGGCAAGCTTGAGACTGCACTTACTGCCGCTTAATCTCCACCATCGGCCCCCTTAATACATCTTGTCGGTGCCACAAATGATTTGACAAAGGCTTTGTGCTGTGCTCCTAATGGAGAGATAATATCTCCTGTTTCCGCAGTGGGCAGCAGACAGAGGTAACCGTGGGGCAGGTCCTGCCATTACTCATCCCGCTGGGCTGGAGAGACCCCCACTGCCCATCATACTCATCACTGGGGTTGGGCTGTGGACAATAAAAGGACTTACTGTACAGAAACTCTGTACACCAATATACCAAATACACACATACACACACCCACACACACACACACACACACGCACACACACACATGCACACACACGCACACACACACGTGCGCACACACACACACACACAGACACCAATATGTCCGTGGGGTAGCACGCCACTCATCACATGCATGCTATTGTCAGCTTTTTTCTTTCTTTTTTTTTTTTTTTTTTGATTTGGACTGCATGCTTGGATTGAATGTGTTGCATTTGAGAGTTAGAATGTTAGTGGAAAAGTTTTGTAGACCACAGAAACAGGATTACAAAGCCAAAGACTACTGATACATTATGATTGTGTGAGAAACTACATTGTGTTTGATTCAAACAGAATCCAGCAGTGCACTTACACAGCATTCATACTTTTATTCCGACAGGAACATTTGTTTCTTTAGAGGAAACTAACTAAAGGCGTGTAAGTCGAAAATTTCCTCCGTAGGTTATTCTTATTACTTATACATTCTGTCTTTCCACATCCATTTTTCATAGAGGAAAGGGGGCTGAAAAGTTGGCAGATTTTGGCAGGCCTCTAAACTTCATCTGTCTGCCCTTGGGAATGACAGACGAGAAGGGATATTGAAGGCTGTATCTCCTCGGGGCTCGGGAGATATTTCAATCTCTTGTAGCAAATGCAATATGACTTTGTCCTAGATGCCACAGCATCGGCCACAATTCTATTTTGCAGATACTAACATGAGGCAAAAGGATGGTTGAGAACTCGATGATGAGCTTGAAATTGAGGCCAGTTTAACATACAGCAGACGGTCAAAGTTCAACATCATGTTATACGGGGATAATCCGAGGGAGTGTATTCCTGCGCGTTATAGTGGGCTGACATGATGATGGATACAATAACATTCACTTCTTTCATATGCAGAGGAATGCTATAAGTATGCAGGAAAAATAATATATATTGTAGATAGACCAGATAAAAGAACACCAAAGAAAAAAAAAAGTGAAGAATGAGAGCGCTATAGCTGTTAGCATTTACAGTCACACCTTCTGCTCCATCTTGCTTGTTATCTCTACGTGATGTATTGAGACAATCGGAGCCTGTTATATTTGGGTCTAAAGGTGATACATAGAGCAACATTTTTAGCAATGCTGCCGAGCCGTGTTTCTGAGATATATTGTTTGGCCTCTTTGCCAGTGATACTGGGAAACAACAGACTTTTATCTGGTGATGCTTAATCATTGCAGGGATACCTGCCACTAGTATCCAATCAGAACTATTGAGCAGGTCATGTGACTGTTTGGCAACATCGCTCGAAAAGTTGCATGTCCTCCAAACATTTTGGTTGTTTCGTTATTGACGCAGAAGGGGCCAGTGGTGGTGAAAACCCCCAGACAGACAAGAGAAGGAGAAACAAATGAATGCAAAATGTATTATCTTGTTGCTTTGTTGTTTACAAGATTCAAAGGTCACTTGGAATTCAAGACAGCAAAACAACACAAGCCTAAACGTATCCATCAGAAATAACTGGTCAAACCAGGACAGTCCTGCAGTGTGGTGTAGCCTATATACTGTAAATGCATGCATACTGTATTCTACACTGAAATGGGTTCACGCATTTTTGTAACACTGCTCATTTTTTATGTGTAAAAAAGAATGAAGGTTTGGAAGATAGGCAGAAGTGTCATTTTACGGGCCAATAACTCCGATAGAGCAGCTTCCTTCAGCTGGGATTTCACACACAGATAAGTGGTGATGTCAGAAAGTTTTGATTTTAGAGAAACGGAAACTTTCCCTCAGAGTGTGAACTGTAAAATAATGAGCATGAAACAGATTCAGTTAATTATAAGAAACTTTAAATGATGATAAGCAGTTCCACAGGAAACTATCATGTTGTCTGGCTAACTTTTGAGAGCCTAAATGGAAGGGACTGCTGGTATTATCATTGTGTTAATTGCTGTTAATTACTATTATGCAGGTTTCCTTGTATTATGTTTAACAACCAGCAGGATCCAGAAGCACTGTGACTGAAACGCATTGGGAGAATTCTGTTTTAATGCACAAGACGCGCACATAGTCGTAATTGCATTCTGTTGACATCTCTGCTTTTAATCCAGGGCCAAATCCAGGTTTTGTAGGATTTCTGTTTGCTTTGCACAGTATGTCACTGTCAAAACAGGCTGTAGCCATGTCAAGACGGCTCCAAATTCCAAAATCTCACTTTCACATAGTTTCTACTCACAGCACAGGGGTGTGAGTGTGTGTGTTTGTTTGTGTGTGTTTGCTTGTGTTTAGTGTTGCCCTCTTTGTCTGTGTGATCCACATCAAAGCGAAACAGCCTCAGTAGGCTATGAAATGAGCAGATGTGTCAAGTGTCTGGCCTGTCAGATGCCATATCCGTCCCCCTGGCATTGACTGACACTCACTGCAATGAGCAACAAAGTAACCTTCCCCCCATGTAAACACTTGCCCTGACGGACCAGAGGGGGAGGTCGTTTTCCATCTGACATAGTAACTCTCCATCAGGGAAAGCTAGTTACCATTTGCTTCATTATTTTCAACCTTCCTTTTTTAACCTTTTCTTTGTCTTTTTTTTTTTTTTGCATTTTTTTGAATGGGCTTTTTATATATGCATGTGTTTTTCTGCTAGGTCCTGTTTCTCTGCTGATACACAGCTCCTCCTGATTTGAATTCTACGTCCCTTCCAAGATGGCTTCTCTCCGGCTCCATTTCCATATTCCTCCTGCAGGGCCTTATATTGAAATCCGTCAAGCATTCTGAGAGGCAGTCTTGCTGAAAAGAACTTAATTATTTTTGTACAGTTTGGTCTGAGGCTTGCAGGAAGAATGCTGCCTAGAATTTCACCCCTTTCCCTCTATGTTCCCTCTCTGCTGCTTCTCTGCCACAGACAACTCATTAGCACCTGTTTAATTCAACTTATCCCAGGTTTTCATGAGCTGGATCAAAGATTTGGTTTTACTGAGGAGAATGGCTTACTAATTAATCATAGCGTTTTTCAGACTAGTATTTTCAGGATTCATGCATCCATTGAAATGTATAGGCCTACCATTACTCCCGGTCAGTCAGTAGCCTGGGCTACACATGCATTTTCATTCCAGTCACTGATACTGTAGTACATATGCTGCTGTCATGTCCCTTCAAATAAATCCTAAAACAGCCCAGCACACAGGAGCACATGCATGCCTAAACCATCCCTCTGTTTCCTTGTCTGGCACATGGCAGAATGCAAGAATTTGGCAGAGGCTGTTCGGAGTCTTATTTACATGTTGCAGATGTGTTTGCCGTATGCTTTCTGCATGTTGAGGCATGACACATTTGCACCTCATGCTTCAAGGGTACACCCTCCGGCTTCATTGTACTGGGAAGCAGATGGCAAATGTTTCCCAAGCATCTGAAGTCATGTATACCCAAGTAATTATTCAATAGCAATATGACTAAACAAACTGCACTGTGCTCTGCCTCCTCTGGATGTAGGCAAGAGAGCAATTTCTGGGTTCTAATGAAAAATATCTGTCCATTCATGCACACTATCAATCTTCAAGTGCCAGGGTTCAGCCAAGTGAACAAATGCAACCATTTTCCCAAATTTCCTCAAAATTAAACAGCAGATTTAACCCCCAACTGTGGTGGTAACTGCTTGTTAATATGTCTTTGTCGATTCAGACATGAACAAGGCAAACACACAAACACAGTGCCACAGGAGAGGAAACAAGGAAGGTTTGACATGTGGAATTTGGCTACTGTCCACATCAACCACATCATAATATATAGAGTGGGGTATAATAGATTTCCATCCCATAATATAGATATATTGTACTTCCATCCATTATTTTGATTAATTTTGTATTATCTACATAGTATCATTTTTGAAAAACATAGGACAAACAAAGGACTGCACTGGGTGAAACATTGTTACCACAGTGGGGAGTGGGTTTGATGTATTGTACTGTCTAGTGGTGGTTGATGATGTTGTTTTTTTATGTAAAGGATACTGTAGGTACCAAACCATTTCACTATACTGGCTATACTTGTATAATTACTGTATATTGTTAGCCTGGCTATAACGCCAGCCTAAATCTCAAGTGAGATTTAGGCTGGGGACCACCTATACATTTTCTCGTACGGGATTTCATGTTTCGTTTGTCCAAAAGTTCGCGCATCGTCTTGCCATCTCTCCCCGTTGTGTGATTGGTTCCCAAATTCATGCAAAAATTTCGGCCATGGTCTCCAGGCTGCCGTGCAGTTTGGAACGAGTACGCAAGGCAGCATGGGTATTCCCAGGCTAATATATTGTGTAATATGTGACAAATAAACTTGAAAAAAACTGAATGAGTTATAACAGACACTTACCTCTAACCCACTTACCCATCTATCTGTCTGTCTGTCTGTCTGTCTGCCTGTTTCTGGTTCAAAGTAACATACTGTATTTGTGGACCATTACAAAATTTCCAGGAAAACAATTTGGGTCGAAAGTGTGATCTCATGGGTTATTCAGAGCTAAACAAATCACCCCTTAAATAACAACAAACAAGACATTTTAAAATTTGGGAAATCATTGCATGACCTCAAAGAACAGAAAAAAATTGGCAGAATTTGCCCACTTTGTCCAAATCTATTTTTAAAACCAGACACGCCATAACTTTAATTCCCTTATGCACAACCCAAATAAACTATGTTGACAAAAATAAAGTTGAGTCACTGATCATTTCCCATTGAATCAGGGGATAAAAGACTAACCAACATCAAAGGATGTAGATTTTCTTCACAAACCTGTAACCACGCATTCACTTCCGGAAGAAAGTCCAAATGAATAACAATGACATCAGCATCCTCCCATATGCTAGAGCAGCACTCAGGTTGCTATGGTGATGGCGCCGCACGATGGCTGCCTACACCGTAGTTTCCACTTTTTTCCACCTTTTCCGCTTTTTTTCTCACTTTTCTTTTCAACTTTTTGATTAACATTGTACTGGAAAATAGCTTTATATTTTTTTTCTGTTACTTTTTCTTTCGTTTTCAATACGTCTCCAGCAGTATGGAAAGCTAGGTTGATTCAGCATCTTTGAAGTGCTGAGATTCAAATAACGCAGCGCTCTGCAGTTTTTGCCTTCGGGACTCGAGGAGGCGCATCTCCATCTACACCAAGGAGAAACCAGCGTTGGTTGTAGTCACACAGATGCAGACCTGTCTGAAGGTGACGATGAGAGGAGAAATGCCGCTTACGGGAGCCAGCTGTGGTCTGGCGAGGCTGTCTCAAAAGTCTAGCCTATCGGATGGCTGGGTGCGAGGGATCCTGTTGACTCTGCGGCGATCTCTCATGCGAACTATGATGAACATCGATGACCTGTAGCCCAATTGTGCCTACCACCTCAGCTGAGGAGGCTCCCCATGCGCGACGTCAGCCTACATCTCCTCCCTCACAACTTCAAACCAGACTGATGCTCTCCGGAGGTGCTGGCCACTGGCCACGTCTGTTCTTCGCGGGTTTGCTGGATGATCTGCCTGTGATCGCAGCGTGGACTGCCTTTTAGGCTAGTTTTTGCTTTTAGACCTACTGCCTTTCTTTTCTCTTTTATTCAGCTGTAATTTAATGTTATGCAATTTCACTACATGTCTTACATTTGTATTTCTATGTATGTGACAAATAAACCCCTTGATCCTTGATCCTTGATTAGGATTACAAATTTGATTTGTGCACTTACTGGCAGTCAATAAATACACACTTGTATCTCTTTGAGGTAGAGCCAGAACACTGTTAATGCTACACTATTCCAGGATGTCATTTTCTCACTTTGCTTTCTTTAAGTGAGCATTTAAAGAGACATTTTTGTTTTGTTGACTATTTGAATGAAACATAGCGTGGTGTGTTGTGTGAGTCCTAGTGCAGCATGGGTGTGTGGTGTCTGTGGTGCCTAAGGGGACTGTCTCATTTGAGATGCAGCTCTTGGTTTATCTAATGATGAGCAGACAGATCAGCTGGAGCAACGGCCTCTTAAATGTTTTCAGGTAGTGTCATGAAAACAGACATTTGTTCTATCAAGGTTGTGATTCTGGCACTGTAACAAATACCTGCTGACACAACCTTATCTTATTACATTGATTGAGTCATACAGTACATTGTGTATTACTGTCAGTTTATTACATGTTAATTACACATTAACAGACTGAGATAACTTACTAAAGATCCCTCAAAAAACTCAAGATGTGTAGCAAATATTTTAGTCTCTCACTCATGATCTACTACATTATCTAGTTGCTGTACTTTAAAATGTCAGCCTCAAACTCGTGCTCATGTCAAACTGACTTCCAATCAGCAGACTGGAGTGTCTGACATAGCCAATGCACACCTGGAACACCTGGAAAGGGAACTGGGGTCTGTAGGTGGGAACATGATGCTTTTTGTCAGCGTTAGACAAATTGGCTTCTCTGTTCCCATAGCGCTAAATGGGTATCCATGACATCAAACGTGATGAAAAGGGAAATTAAGCCGCTTTAATGGACCATGGAACCAGAGACAGGTGACTCAAGCTCATCTTCCCAAACAGAGAGTTCACATCCAAGCCAACCAACCAAACAAAAACAACAAGCAAAAAGCGGGGATGATTTTCTAGACTGTGGCATTACTAACACCTTATAGCTGAACTCCAAAGAGTGTTAGGGACATTAAGAGAGTCAGTGTCTACAAACCCACCACAAATAGGAAAATGTGTAATTGCCAGCTGTGTCAAAACCTCTTCCCATAGTCCAGTTCTGTGCTCCACAGTCGGCATTTTGAAACAAAAGATATTCATGACATGAGTTGGTTGATTTATATTAATCAGAGCAAATCACCTGAGTGAGGCGAAACATGTGATGTTTTTAAGTGTACTACCTGTTCCAAGCTATTCCAACTATAAAATCCTATTCATGTGCTGGATTTGGGATGCATTTTTTTTTTTTTTGCGTCCCTGAGTGAAACGTTAACAAATGCTTATACAGGTACTGCACAGTGTTTACTTTCAAATTACCATACCTAAACCTAGATCTATTCATGCGTACAAATGAAGACCCTGGAGTTTTTTTAACCTCTGCAAAGAGCAGAATATTGATCAGCTTCAATCCAAAAATTGAAAGCCTGGAGCCATGACATGGGTTCAAATTCCTTGGTGAGGTCTACATATTGTGCTTTTGAGAGCCTGTAATTACACTGAAATGCATCTAAAGCGTGGCAAAAGAGGCTTCCTGTGACAGCAGGCATGCGCCACAGAGCAGATGCTGAATTCCACATCTCCCATGTCCTGCTGAAGCCTCCTGGTGCTCTGCAATATGGGCATGGTAATTGCATTGTGGGGATGAAGAAAGTTGCTGTGGGGCTGCTCGCCTCCCTCCCTCGTGGCACTGCCCAAGTCATGTCATGATTCCGTTGTATGGATATTGTATCAATATTTGATGTTTTCGCATGATCCCTTTAAGTCCTGCACAATCACTTTTGTGCTATCGTTTGTGTCTCAGCCTCAAACATCTGCAGGAATCCAAGAAAGCGTGCCAAGCAAACAAGTGTTTTGGGCCTTGTGTCCTGCTGATTCCATTTTCTGATCTGCACCAAACAAAAGAAACACTAGACTTTTACTGTCACTCGCTCGGAGCGAGGCGCTTCTAGAAAAAGAGACCGTATAGAATATTATGCTTCTCCACCTCCAGGATCATGAATAAATTATAACACCACTTTGTTTTTGTTCCTAATGGATCCCTCAGGACCCACACGCATGGTCAGCTTTGTCCTTGCATGAATCACCTGTTAATGATTGATTAGTCCTTTGCCTGCTATGAAGGCTTTACATCAGATCCCTAAAGGCTGCAGATTAGTTTTCCTTGGTAGCAGTAAAAGAGCCAAGATTTGATTAATTAGTCATTAAAAGTGGCACTCCCTTAGAAGAGGAGGCAATCTCTATCCAAATGAGGCACTGAGAAATGGGAAATGTGAATTTGAGAGCCAATTAGAGATTTTGTGAATATTTTAACAGTCTGACCTTGCCATATTGTTCATTTAGGGGCCTGGCCCTTGTACCCTTGTGTTTTAATGGGGGGTGAGAAATATAATGTCACTGAAAAAGTATGTTCTCTGCATAAGGCTGTTGAACCTGTGCATGTGTAATGTAAGCTCTGGATGGCTGGGCTGTTGGTGCATGTTTAAATATGCAAGGCTAACAGCATTAGCACTGATTTAATCACCAGCCATTGTCAGCCAGAGTGGCACCAAAGCTGTTATCGGCCAGACATGCTGGATCCTGGCTCACTGGCATCAGGATCAATCTGAGTGTTGCTTTTGCCTTCTCTCTGCAAGCAACACGGCAATAACATTGTGTTTGCAAGCTAACCACTCTGTCTCTCTTTTTTCTCTCTTTCTCTCTCGCTCTCGCTCTCTTTCTCTCTCTCTCTCGCTCACTTTATTCACACAAATTGTGTTTGAATCAATAAAACTGTGAGCTTGTTTGCCTCTTTGTGAACAAGCATGTTTCACGGTCTGCCTTCACATGCCCATGCAGCACTAAAGAGATTCATGTCATGTTTGGCCACAGACTGAAACATAGCCCTTTATGAAGACTGCAAATATTCTCGCTTAGTTCAATGGAAACATTTGTTTACAAAATGTTAGACAACTTTGCGTGCTTCGTGAGCCTTATTGTAAGGTACTGCTGCTCTCAGCTACACACACACACACACACACACACACACACACACACACGAAGGGCTACTCATGGGAATGGCTGCTGTCATAGGCTAATGGATGCATCAGAGTGCTGTGCAGGGAAAAAAACTATACAGGAGTTGTTGTTAAGCTAATTTTGAAATAGCTAGCTAAAGAGTTGCACCAATATGTGGTGGGACTTTAGGGGTTTTTTACACCCTTAGATTATTTGAAACAAGGAACATTTTGTTACACCAGAAGAGAGCAGATTCAGTAGTCATATGACTAATAGCGGGTAAAATGTCTTTATTCCCATAATACGTTCTTAAGAGAGCCAAGTATGGCCCACAGTTAATGAATGTAACTCCCATGCCATGGCTGGGCATGGCTCATTACTGGGTTTGCAATATCATTAGCCAATCAAAGATGGCATCCAAGTGGGGTAATTTTCACCATCTGGCAGGAGGAAAGTAAAAGGCCTTCGCGTGTGAAAGTATAGGCACATCAAGCAAAGAATTAAGTTACTTTGCACTAGGCTACTTTCAGCACATTACCATTCTTTGTGAGTTGAGGCAATAATGGTAGATGAACACCAAATGCTTGGGTTGACATCAACAACTGGTATGAAGTCATTGTACTCCATAATTTAAACATGTCCCATCGACATTCTCAAACTGCAGTGCACAGTTTGAATGAATAATAAAAGGCAGGAGGCAGCTGTGGAAGTGTTCTTGAGGAGCCGAAGCAGAGCTGTTGGAGGCCGCACACCAGGGACGAGGCCAAGAATGCAAGAATCTAATGGTGCCTTTTATCTTTTTGTTATCATCAGAGTTGTTAGATGTGTTTAGGCTGTGTTTCCATGAAAACAAGAACTGATGAGAGAAAGCTGTCTGATAGAATAGGAATCAAACCAGAGGGCCGTGTGGTGGTTTCCATGACAGAGCTGTCGCAGTTGGAATACCAGCCACAGAGAAGTGCAAAGACGACTGCATCTGCTAACTTTGTTGTAAAAGCAAAACTTATTCCATTGCCTTAGTCAACACCTGAATTAGTATTAACATTTTATTGTTTACAAGTGAATGATTATAAGGGCAATGTTATTTGAAAACAGTTTTGAGTGTTTTTGATGGTAAACCACCTTGTCATAATGAGATATTTGTTACTGAATAGCAGTATTTCAGCTTCAATGTCACAGGCCCAACACTCTTTGGTATGAAGGCTGGTTTGCAGCTAGCATACTGGAGCTGTGCGAGTAGAACATTAGCAAACCTCCCTGCTGAAAGCCACCCAGCCACGCTAGTTGTGTCGCTGGGTTTTAGCTCACTCACTTGCGCTGCGCTCCCAGTCTGTTATGCTGCTGAGTCACAGGTTCACAGGAGTCCAGGCGTGTGCAGGACTGCATCATGCAGGACGACACGAATTACATATGTCGATCAAAATTATAATCACTGGTTATCTGTTAGTTTAAACCAAAGGTGTCAAACTAATTTTTACCAAGTGCCATACAGTATGAGCATTAGGCTTTCATCAGAAGACCGCCATACCTTGTCTGTATGCGTGACCACAAACAGTTGGGTGACGAAAATGCATGCTTACTTGTGTTCAACATCACATGCGCAATTGTATACTTAATTTGGCCTCTTTTCCTGTTGGTTAGTATCAGTCAGTAAAAAGAATTCTTAAAACTATTTTCAAGCAGTGTACCTATCTAGGCTACAATGCCACATGAAAAGGCCGTATCTGGCCCCTTAGCCATATGTTTAAAGCCCCTGGTTTAAACAAATGTGGATGACCTGGAGTTAATGTACAGTGGTGGTGTTAAATGTAGTTACATGTAAATGTATAGTGGTTAAGAGTATAGGCTCAGTAACAACCACCCCCCAACCCCTTACCCCTTAAGCTGTATATGTTTAAATCTGTGGAGTGAGGATATTTTGCCACAACCCACTCAGGATATTTGCCACTTAGTCTAATCACTCAGTTGAGATACTGTACCTGTACTCATGGTATCTATTATAATAGGTAATGGTTTAACAGCTGAAAATGACACTCCCAGTCACAGGGGTTTCCAACCCCTCTCTTACAAGCAAAATTGCTTAAATAAACCATCTTCAGTTGCATGCAATATTTAGCCAGCCTTTCAATAAATGTTTTTCATTTAAATGTCCATGTAGTATTGCACCTGTTTAATTGCTTGAACATCATTAAAAAGGCTGTATAACATTTCCTTTGTAGCATTTCTTTATTAAGCTGATAAGCAAGCTTGCATTGCAATAACCTCCCCTTCCTTCCTCTGTGAAGAATAGTCATCAGATTTATTGCAAAAGGCCTCTTCTGAATGCAAGAGCAGCCACAGAGAGGCTTGGCTCAGTGTGGCAAATGACAGCAGCACTGTCAGCGAGAATAATACACTCAGTCAGCTCTATGAAGCGTCTTCATTTTAGGGAACATTAAGTTCAGAGCCTTTAATTTATCTTTGTGGCAATAGAACTTTTGCCTCCCTCCAAAACAGTTGGGCAAAATTACACATTTGTGGAAGAATGCGGCTCACACTGAAGAGTTGCTGTTCCTTAGTTAAAGAGGAGGGTCTGCAGATGGCATGGAAGAGATGAATGAAAGAAGGAATTCACAGCTCACTTCATGTTTTAATTAGGTCTGAAAGCACTCACCATAGGGTTGCACTCGCTCTCATGGGAACAGTGACATGTAATTACACTCATTAATAAACTGCATCAAACCCTTTCTAACATATGGCTTTTAGAGGGAAACACAAACATCGTTTTTCTCGAACAAAAAAAGGTTACGCAAAGAAACAAAAAAAAGAGAGAACCGGATCAGTGTTGTGCCATTGCGTATTTTGCTGTGAATATTTTTGTTAGTTTATTTATTTATTTATATATTTTTAGCTCCAGCAGTCCTACTTGGCAGAGCAAAGTTGCTTTATCTTAGCTGAAATGGTGGGCAAGTGGAGCAGCAGCTTCCCAGCATTTACAGATGTACTGGGCCAGCCGCCCAAAGCCAGAGCTCACTTGTCAGCTCGCCTCTGTTGGGAGGCTGGTGCTCAGCCAAGGGAACGCAAGCCATGCTTAGAGCCGCGCCGCACATGGGAACAACACCAAACGGTGCTTATATAAATGTGTGTTATTGTATGTGTCCTCCCAAGGCTGCTGTTGAGGTTTATATGTACATGCAGGGGGTGACATAACTGACGGATGGTGTGATGAGGTGCTACAGTGGAATGGGGGTTTCCATTCATATAGCCTGATATAACTCATATCATATAACATCACGATATTGGACAGGGTTTGCCTTGGGAATACAGAAAATGTTTTAAAAGAACGTAGACGTCATTTAAACAGATTCGAACAATGTTTCATTAATGTTATGCGCAGAATAGAGTTAATGAATAAGCCTATGTAAGAATTGTGTATTTATTAATGGGTTACCACTAGAGAGGAGTCCCTCAAACAAGTGCAATTATATCTTTGGGTTTTATGATCTATGTCTTTATCTAAGTCTATGACACTTTGGTTTGCCAAAATGAAGCCATGAGCCACAGTAAAAGGAACGATGTGAAACAGTGTTTTCTTAGGGGTTTTGAGACCTGGACTTTAGTTAGGTGTGGGATTTCTTATGGCAGAAAGGAATGAGGTGATTTATAGTTGGGCAACAACCTCATCTATTACTCTTAGACCAAAAATAGACAGCATTACTGAAGTCAGTTTTTATGGTTTGCATTTTACCTGTTACCTTATCTCAAAACCCTGCCTACCAATGTTGACCAATAAACTAATCCCAGTGATGATGGCAGTAGTCAGTATGAGGTGTGTGTTCGGCTATTGGGGTCTACTTTATACTATACCCTCCACCCCCTGATCAATCTGACTCAGTATCACATTAGTGTGGGTTGTTGGTGGATAATGTTTTATGGTTTGGCTGAGGCAAAAGGGTGATGGATGTATTTAGTACATTGTAAATGTACTTCTTTGCCATAAACCCAACAGATAGCCCTCTCTTTTGACATGTTGGCGAATACAAGTACACCCAATGTATCTAGATTTTGTACTCAGAAAAAACATTTTTTTGTTTTTCCGAATATAGTTTCCTTGATCTGCTGGTACAATCATGACTCACTTTCAGTGTCTAGGCAGAGACAGACAGGTTCAGATTACACATCACACACACACACACACACACACACACACACACACACACACACACACACACACACACACACACACACACAC
>JASCQY010000089.1:3446420-3458943 GCA_030264315.1 Sardinella tawilis | reverse complement strand
AGAGAGAGAGAGAGAGAGAGAGAGAGAGAGAGAGAGAGAGAGAGAGAGAGAGAGAGAGAGAGAGAGAGATGAGTTAATTAAGTTGAGAGTGGCACACTGGCTCTTACCATGGCGAGCCAGGAACAGGTGTGGAGGCCACAGGGCGCTGGTCTTTAGGGGCGCTCGCCTCCTCTAAGCTCATCTTGAAGGGCTCGTCCTTTGGAAAGGAGTTAAACACAGAGGAGAGACTGAGCTGTGCTGGGACTCGCAGTCCAAAAACTGTTTCCGCTAAAAGTAGCACAACTTATAAATGGCCACGGCTGTATCTGTATCTGTTCCGTTTGCAGACCTGGGCGAGCTGTCTCTGTCATGGGCTGTCTGGGCCATCAGACTTTCGTCCACTTTTCACATCTGAAACATGACTGAGTGGCCCTGATGGTGGTGCTGGAGCAAAACTTCAACTGACTAGGAGTGATATTGCTTGAATGATTGCGAAAAAAAAAAAAAAAAACACCTCTGGTGGGGTCGATCACAATATTGCTTGTATTTATTGTGCTATACGCTGCTGTATACACAGCTATTGATTTCAAGAGACAACAAATAGGTTGAAGATAATAACAGGTTTACAGCCACAAGTCTGAAATTATGACTCAAACAAGTTATGACAGGTCCCTAGAAAGTTGTTGATACATTCACAACGTAAACACAAGCCTCTGGCTGATGTGAAAGCCTGACTTCATGCTTTGTTTCTAATTAAGCACAAAATAAATCCTTGTATATTACAGAATCAGCAGAGATAGGAGGAAAAATAGTCATATGAGAATTCATTAGACATTTTAACATGCACTGAGACCTCTGCTGTTCTGAGTCATATTCCTCTGTGTGCTTCTTAAGCAAGCACGTTCACAGTCTGGGCCTTCAATTAGCTTTTACTTTCAAATGGCGTGCAAGGCTAATAGAAAAAATCAACAGCGGAGATTACTTTGTGATAAATTGTTTAGACCCACACACGGAGACACATACAAACATGCACACACACACACACACACACACACACACACACACAAACACAAACACACAAAGATGCATGACCACCTCATCGAAATCAGTGATTCTCTGTGCAAGCCTGCAGGGTGTGAACGTGTGAGTAAGTGTGTGTCTAAGTGTGTGTGTGTGTGTGTGTGTTTGAGTGAGTGTGTGAGGGAGCGAGTGAGACCATGAGTAAGCAAGCAAGCAAGTGTGTGTGTGTGTGTGTGTGTGTGTGTTTGTATGTAGGAGGCAGGTACTGTAGGCGTGTTCTGCTACAGGCCTGGTCTGGCATTTATCACCTACTGAATTACACCACAGCTCTTGAAATCTCTTCTTATTGGCACGGCCATGAGACTCTCCAAACAAACACAGATACCGGAAGTCACGCAGGAATATTGATGTGGAAGTCAGAATTAGACCTCACACAGCACTAAGCTTCTCAGGGCCGCTTTGATGCAAGCCCATTTGATTAGCATTTCACGCGAGGCGATAAACATACCCTCACGCAGGCATGCCAGTTTACAGACGCCCCACCAGATCAGTCATTTAGCAGACTCCACTCTGCCTGGTCAGGGGATACACACACAGAGAGAGAGAGAGAGAGAGAGAGAGAGAGTGAGAGATTACACACCACATTTTTGTCCTCCGTCTTCTGATCGGCGTGTAGCACCAGTGCCCCTGCGCACGGCGGCTTCACTCGCTTCAGCTTCTTATCTGTGAGATAAGAACACATGCTTAAAGTATATCATGCCATTAGCATACATGGATGTTGCTAATGTGACAGAGCCAGGCCTGCTCCATTTCACTAATAAGGCTTGTCGGGGTCGGCCCCGTGCACTCCCATATGGTAAATCAACAGACAAGCTAGGGTAGGGTAGGGTTCTTTTTTTTTTTTTTTAAATAAAGATTCATCAGAAATGACACAGCCGTTTAGTGAGGTGTCAAGAAGGATCATTCATGCCTAATTAAAGCTCTCAGCATTCAATTGCCCCAGCAATTAGCAGCTCATTACGTGTTAAGTAGGTGCAAACCTCAACTGAAAACTCAGCACACCTCCAAGAGCGACTCCGGTGCTTGTTTTACCGTATAGGCTGAACAACGCAGTCAGCCACCCAGCCAAGTGTGTGTGAGAATGAAATACAACTGCTGTGCGGCTGCACTGACATCTCAATATCAATCTTTGTGTTCAATCTCGACATGAAGCTCAGAAAATACTAGTCACATAATCAAAACAACGTTTGGAATGAACACCATCACAGTTAACGACTTCAGAATGCTCCTGAAGTAATTAAGTGAGCATAATCAATTAGAAATGATGGCTGTTAATAAGGGATTGTTTTTCTAGGAAACTGCATCTAAATTAGGAGTGACACTTTTCCTTTTTTTGTGATTTGGCATGTCCTACTTGCAACTGAAAATGACAGCATTATGACTGTTGTTCTGAAATAATAATGTTGCATACTAGTACGTCTTTATGTATATACTGTATAATCAACACTTGCTTCACTTTTATTTCATTTTTCTTAAACTCATACTGTATATTGACGGGTGGAAAAAACTTCTCTTCACAGCGCTTGCTTTACACGGTCAGTCAAAGACATTCTTTCATCAAGCACTACTTTGTCCCTGGCACTTAGACCTCTTCACAGGCAGGCTCTTCTCCCGGAGTTGGGAATGTGGCTTTATTGTGCATTATCAGCTTCAGTAAGGGGAAGTGGACATATGATGCCAACCTGATACTGACACTGTGACTGCCAACCGCCGCCCACATCCCCTCAGTGTAAATACTCATACAGTATATAATCACTCCTGTGCTGGCGGACTTGCAGAGTGGGCATCTGTCACGGCTCTCTGATGGTGTGGGGCTGCTGAGGAAGCGTCTCGTTTATGACGGCCATGGTGGTGATGCTACAGCATGAGTAATGCAATGCAGGAGTGTGTGTGAGAGTGAGTGCCGCTACTACGCTATGGCTCCTGCCATCTGGCTGTCATTATGGAAGGATGGTCTGCCTAAAGACTGGGAGAGACAGGTGTTAACATTAAGCACGGGTACAAAAACACATACGCCGCATCCCACAAACAAGCTTTTATTCTTCTTCAGAAAGCCACATCTACAGTACACAGCAGATGCACATCAGTGCGAGAGGGAATGATCTGGAAGCCCTGCAAATGGATGAAGCGGAGCTTTATGGCTCTGAGAATGCCCATATCCATATGCATGCACCCAGCCCAGCCCAGCCCAGCCTCCTCTGCGCACTGTCACATTACCAGAAAGGCACGAGGAGAAAAAGTGAAATGACAAACAGAATTATTGCATTTGAAGCCCAGGGAATAACAAATCAGCAATATTTGTTTCTGCGTGATTGTGAGGGAAATATTGACAGAGGAAACAATGTGGAAATCAATACCACCCCCCACATAAAATCTTATTAGTTGCCCGGTCCCCAGAGGCCTATAATGAAGGAAATTTCCTTGCGTCCATACATCATATCAGAAAGGAGGGCAAATGGACTCCAACAGACACCTATAAGGCAGCTGTGAAATCAATACGTCGCAACGTTATAAATTAATCGTTTCGCAAACACTTCTTTCCCGTGGCGTGTCTGACACATTACAGGACATAAACAATGTTTTCAGGGGGGAAATGCTGCGCAAACAGCAGAGATGGTGGTGGAATGCTAAAATCCCTGATTCCTTGTCTCCAATCAAACAAGGTACAATAAATAGAAACCCTAATCTAAATTCCAGTGCCTGGGAAACAAACTAAGAGGTCTGAGAAAAGCACTCCATTCTGCGCGGCCGTGAAATCCCCCGAGTGTGCCATTGATTTCAAAAGGCTTTTCTGAGAAGCTTGACTACAGAATGGAGGAGATGACAAGAGGAGGGATTAGATGGTAAAGCATGCTGCTAATGGTATCCAAATAGCAGGTCTACGTTGTGTGTGCCCAAAGAGAACGGGTTTTTGGGGGGGGGGGGGGGGTTCTTTTCTTTTTTTGAAGGACCTGTTTTTTTCTCTCTGTGTGAATTGTGCTATTAGAGAAGGGAGACAGTGAGGCCAGTTGTGGGGATTATGCACCAGCACACTCCTTGGGAGAGGCGGGAAAGCACTGTAGCTAAAACACTCCACGCTAATCTAGTGTAAACTAAACTCACATCCACCAGGCCTTCTTCAACAGTTATGGAAAAGTCCCTGAAAGCCAGAACATTTTAGTCCTCGTATTGGTTGACGTTTCACTGCAAGCGCTGGTCTATCAGACTGGATACAGTGAGAAATTAGGCAATGAACATGCAATACAGTGACACTCCACTTTACTACACAGAACTCTGCCTATGGGCTTCAATGTTTGGATTTACAGTATTAATACTGTATGTGAATCTCGGGGTTAATATCAAAGCCTGGAGCCATGTCGATAGCTTCAATAAAAATAGTATTGACTGAAAAAAAAAAATGTTGGCTGAATTCAATACTTATTTCCCACACTGAGTACAAGACAAGTTTAACCATTCGTATTAATGAACCTCATCATAAATGCGTGTAATCACATGTGTATTACTACTACTGTTATTGAACATACTGTAGGAGAGTGTGTTCTTGCAACGTGATTTGTGGAAAACAAATACCAGGCTATCCACACAAGCCAAAGATCTGTGCTTTATGGCACTAAATAACCCCCTATATCACTGTGCAAATGGAATCAATAAACTGCTCCTCAATGCGGCCCAATGTGAGCATGTTTGTCTATCTATTTCCTAAAAGCATAAGGCCCACAGCAGCAGAGGATGAGGGAAGCCATTCTAGTTCTAATAAACACTACCACACCCTGCAGGCATGGGCTCAGCACGGCAGCCAAAGAGAATGCTGAATGATTCGCTCTCTCTCTCTTTCTCTCTCTCTCTCTCTCTCTATGTGCTGCCGACAGCTAACCACAGCACAAAGACATGGAAGACCACACACAGCGGCCTTTTTCTTTCAATAACACTCACTGCATGTCAAAAAGATTAGAAATAAAGAGTGCGAAAATAGCTGTTGATTCTTGTGTGATGAGACACAGATTTTTGGACGGACTGCAAATGATTCTTATGCAACTACAGGAATACATAGGCTACAGTGGCGAATGAAAACGAATGTGGACTGGATCACATGCCACTTCCTCCTGAGCAAAAAAGCAGACATTAAACCTCATGGTTCATTTCAGCATCAGAGTGAGAACCAGGTGTGAATTAATCTCAGCACCGAGCACCACAGAGTATGCTAAAATGGGGACATGTACTGTACCACTAGCTGGAGCCAATCTCTGAAAAGTTCACCTGATCCAATCCCAAAAATGTTAACTCCAAAAAAAAAAAAAAGAAAAGAAACAGATCAGAGGGAGGCTGGCCTTCAACAAGCTCACCGGCGAGGAGAAAATCAAAGGGCTCACCTGTCGGGCCTTGTTCCTTCCAGTCTCCGGCCATGAGGGCCACGCCGGGCGCCGTCAGCGACGCCACCCTGCCGATCTGCGCTGGCAGCACGGGTCCCAACAGACCCTCCCAGGTGGAGCGCACCCCTGTGTGTGTCACCCAGCAGAGAGAGGGAGAGAGAGAGAGAGAGAGAGAGAGAGATGGGGGGGGGGGTAAGGACCTTTTCTCGACATAAAAGCTTGGGCGACACATCAAACGCACAGCCCTCTCCACCTGCACCCAGGGGAGCCCCCGCTGAGTGGCCTCTGCCGGGGCTCCCTCTCTCTCTCTCCACGGGAGTCCGCCTGGCCGCAGGCCTCCACTTAATGCGGTGGGTAATCACACACACACACACTTACTACTCCACAGCACAGCACAGCACACGCCTGCCAATTACATATGCATGTATGCAGGTGCTGCACAGGCCACCAACAGAACAAACTCTCAACTCTAAAGTTTGTTTCTGAACTTTGTTTGTTTACCTATTTATTCATTGCTTACCCTAGGTCTCCAGTTTACACTGTGGCTTGAATGTGGTTTATCTTTTGTAAGTGACTTTGGATAAAAATGGGAAAAAAAAACTGCATGCAAAAGTGGTAATTTGCTTGTATGGTAAAATACTTAATGTTACTCAATACCACAGTGACGGCAATTTTCTGTGAATCATAAAATAAAATAATTATGGCTGAATGGCTGAAAAAAATCACAGCATTCATCATCATCACAGCATTTGGAAAGCAATGTGATATTTATCATATCTGTCCGTGCTGGTAAAAACTATTGATTATTGATTTGCTAATGTACATTTGGTACATCTGATTCTCTCCACACGACTAAGTTAAGTCTGCAGCTCAGTACTGTGAATCACAAAGAACACATTTCACACTTCTAAAAAGAACAGACAAAAATATAATCATGGGCATAATCATTTGCAATTCAGCAGAGTGCTTGGTAAAATAATGAGCCGAAGCGAAAAGCAAAGTGCAGGCTTAAAATAATGATAAAGTTGTTACTAGCTGTTTCAGTTAAATGTGTACTCTCTCTCTCACTGTTCCTTTGAAGTTCAATATTGTCAAAACGTAGTAAACACATGTTTATCCATAAGACTCCACTTAGCGATATGGCAGCAAGCATGACTAAAAGTTTACTGTTCTTACCCCCAGTACAGAAGACTGTTACTGTACATAGTGCTTAATGGTGTTGATAGAGTATAATACAATGTGTTAACGTGTGCAGTTCTGAAAGTGGAGGTTTAAGTATAGATTTATGTATTCAAGTCATGAGCGTTTGAATGTCAAGGAAATTGCATTGCCAAAGAAGCATGTTTTGTGTGCGCGGCTGACAGATAAAGAATTGGAAACGCTCAAAGCTGACTGACACTAAAAAGCAAAACAATAGCAGCTCTAATTTGGACAGCGGTGCCTATTTCGCGGCTGTGTCTGAAATTCGGCGAGACATGATGGCACTGCAGCTACAACTAGTGCAAGTCATTGTGTACTTGCCACTCATCATGTAAACAGGAATATTCCCCTCGTTCAACATGCCCGCACTGAGAGCAAAATGATCGTCAAAAAAGTCTAGAATCAGTGCAGAGAAAATACAGCCTCCATCGTGCACCAAGATGTCTCATTTATGACCCCCACCCCCTCGCAGCGTAGATATTCTGTGTGAAATATTACCCATAATTCTCAGCCTGTCTCCTGTTGGTTGGGTAAGTGGCAGGTAATGGAACAAATCAAGAGCATCTCAATAAGGCAGTAGTCACACACACAGGCATGATGACCAGACAATCAATTGGAGAGTCGTCCCCTCACTCTCACCTCACCATCCCACAAGAGATAAAGTATTGGAATTGACTAGGCTGGAAGCTCATTTGCCAGGACACAAACGTTTCAACCTTTATTTTCATTTTGTCTGTCCGAGCTGCCTCTGATAAGTATGGTTTATTTGGAAAGGTTAATTGCATTTGAAATTAGCTGGGGGCGCGTCTTTGCCTGACCTCTGGATTCTGCTGCTTGACAGAATTAATTTGAATCTCACTTGTTTGCACAATCAGAAAAAAAAATATTCAGTCACCAATTTAATGTGTGGTTAAAAGGCAGATATGGACAATGGGTCACAAAGTATAATCAACTTTGAACCAAGCGGCATTCAAGTTTAGATAACAGGCCGCCTTCTCGTGCAATTACATATAATAACCCTTGCTTATGTTGAAGAATTACAATTTGATTTGTAATCCACTATCAGTCCCCTGAGCTGAGCAGAGGGTGAGGTACAATAGTGACAATGTATTCATGGTCCTCTTACCACTTATGAATATCAGGAAAATGTCACATTTAATTACTAACATCAATGTCCTTTATTTTTCAGCTGACTTAAACTGACACGGTTTAATGAGATCTTTACAACTGTGGACAGGTAAACAAAAGTGGTAACGTATGGAAATGAAACCCCCCCCCCCCCCAAAAAAAAAAAGGAATCAATTTGATTATGTTAGTCACAGCAATGGTACTTTGGCACTGCTTGTTTATCGTAACAGAAATCGAAACTCAGCATCCTGAAAGCTTTTCAGGCCCTGACGCCAGCCTCGTGAGCACTCTGTTTTTCTGTAATAACTCTCTTTTTGCAATGCGCCCAAAGGTGGCTTGCTTCTTGAAACAGCGGGAAGTGCGGTACAAATGGATTGGTATCTGATTAACCTGATTCCTTGTCAGGGTAGCTCTCACATCTGGTGAATACAAATTCCAATCTAAGCCATGTCGCAGACTTGAGTACTGTATCACCCCCTCAACACCACCCCCTCCCCCCCAACCCACTCCCTTCCACCCACCCACCCCCAAAAATCAGACTGATCCCACTCCCCCCCCCCCCCCGCCCCAGTCCCCTCCCCATCCTCTTAGACTCCTTCCAAAGTGAGATAAAAAGTCAAGTGATTAAAGTCTAAACTCACGAGCAGAGAGGCGCGAGTGGGCGCGCGAGAGAAGGAGGGAGGGAGGGAGGGAATGAAGGAGGGAGGAATGAAGGGGAGATAAAGAAAGAAAAGAAGGAAGTGAGTGCCACATAAGTGAAGTGGAGAGAAGAGCCAAGACAGGGGCGGAGGAGAGAAAACAACTATGTCGTCCTCGACAAGCCGTGTTAGTCTTGTGATGAGCTCTATAACAGGAGTCTCTCAGCACATGTGCTGTGCTGTGCTGCGCTGTAAGTCATTCACAGGCAGGCAGGAGGCTGGGAGTGCCGGGTGTGAGGGTTGCAAGTGTCTGCTGTGGATTGAGCTAGACCTGCGGGACCTGAGCCCGTCAATCACACGGCGCCGTGCAAGGATTCTTTTGTTGAAATGATAGCATGTGTTTCATGTGCCTGATATAGTCTCTCAGCACTGGGAGGACACTCTTCTAAATGCACTACAGAGAAAGGCCTTATTTGGATACTTTGTTGCATGTCTTTATCCGAAGAGCTTGTTGGGAATGGCACCGTTTTAACAGATGCTTATCGAAAGAAAAATGACAAAATGAGGAACTTGTTATAAGATGGCAATTATGCAGTGGATATCATAAAGTAGCATAACCAAAACAATAACTTGAAGCACACTGCAATTAGCCTGACACATATTGTTCACCTCTGCTGAGAAAATCGCAGTGCTCTAATGTTTCAGTATATTTTCCTATAATTCATGCAAATGGTTCCAGCACTGTGTGATTTGCAGGACCGACAACATTAATGGAACAAATTATGTCTTGTTAATGGCACTTACCGCGTAGAGAGAACACATCTTTGAGCTCAGAAATGCACTGAACGAGAAACCTTAAATTTGATGCAAATCACTGTTTTGGGAAGCTTACTCATTGGAGAAACACAACCTTCAACTGACAACGCAAACATGAAGCGAGGCAAGCTAACCGCAAGCTTACACGTTAGAATGAAAGTGTCCATAACTTCACATAACAGCCATCATGATTTGACTCAGAAACATGAGCTTGAAGTTGACTTTGTAAACACATAATATGTGGCTTGTGTTTGTCTCCATAAAGGACCAGTGGACAGAGTGGAGTCCCTCTTTGCATTCTGCAGACAGCGCAGAGATGATGCAATCTTTTAATCAGGGGCTTGTGGCTGCATGGCAATCCCCATACACCATGCCTGTCGGGAAGGGGACAGAGATTCACAGCATTATCGCCAATGCGCAGATTGTGTAACCTTAATGAAACATTAAACATAGCCTCTTCTCTCTCACACACACCAAAAAAAAGACATTTGAGTCCAAATGCAGGCCTTTTCTTGCTCTCTTGCTTTCGTTCCCCCCTCGCCCTCCCCAAACATAGAGAATAAATAAGGTGTGTGTGTGGCCATGTGGGTCCCTGCCGTTTTCAGCGAGCCAACATCGCAAGGAAAACAAGAGAAAGAGAGCGACAAAAACTACCAACCATGACTGATGGAGCAGACGCTCACCTTGCAATTGCACTTCAACACTCAACAGCTTTATAGACAGGCAAACCTGAGTGTGTGTGTGTGCGCGTGTGTGTTTGTGTGTCTGACGGTGTATTTTTGAGAGTGTGTTTGTGTGTGTATTTGCGTCTGTATGTGTTTGTCTGTCTGATAGTGTATTTTTGAATGTGTGTGTGTGTGTGTGTGTGTGTGTGTGTTTGTGTCTGTATGTGTTTGTGTGTCTGACGGTGTGTTTTTGAGTGTGTGTGTGTGTGTGTCCCAGATTGACAAGGGGGGTGCTGGAAGCTCTTCCCCACTCCTTTAGCCTGTTGTTAGAGAGTGCTCTGAAGTCTCCCCATTTCCGAAATCCCTCCGAGTGACTAAGCGGGAGCTCTTTGTTACATTAGACCATGGCGATGGGTAAAGACGCGTGACAATTGCACCATTAAATGAAGCGTCGTTAACAGGCAGTCTGCAGACTCTCACTCTAGGAAAAAGATGGAGTTTGTTTACCCCTCACCCAAAACCCTGTCCAATCTAGCCTTTAATAATCTCTCCACCCCCCCCCCCATCACACTTCCTAACTCCCCAATCTTTCTCTTCTTTCCTCTGCTTCGCCTCTTAGTTCCCTTCTATTTCTGGAGCTGCCTTTGCGCCTACTGATTCACATCTGGTGGGAGCTGTCAGCATCCCAGCCAGTTCAATGCTACTGTTACTGTTGTATATCCTATACAGCTGGTGTTAGTGTGTGACTGTGTGACTGTGTGTATGTGTGTGTGTGTGTAAAAGGGGCACTTGATACTTTGCTGATACGCTTCACCAAACATGCCTCATTACAGTTGTGCTCACTTCCACATGCATGAGGCGTCTTCTCTTCTCCTCTCTTCTCCTCTCTTCTCTTCTCTTCTCTTCTCTTCTCTTCCTGTGGCTGGTGTGAATTTGTTCCCGCAAAACTAATTGGAGTGGTGTCAGATCCCACAGTGAGAAGAGGAGGCAGCCAGATGAAAAAAAAAATGTTGTTGTTGAACAAAGACGAAGGGCCTGGACACACAAATGAAATGTCAGACATTCTCTCTCTCTCTCTCTCTCTCTCTCTCTCTCTCTCTCTATCTCTCTTACTCTACCTGTCTTCTCTTCCTCCTCTCTTCTCTCTCTCTCTCAGTGAGGCAGTGAGCCGCTCATCAGGGCTAACTGGTGTAAATGAGCAGCTGACTCTGCAGGATGTCCACATCTCCACACTGGGTGTCACACCTGCGCGCCGCCGGAGGGCTGAGGAACGCCACGGCCGAGGAGCAACAACAAAGCGTCCTTCACAGCGCCATGGCCACAACATCCAGCCTCCCAGCCCTTCTCCCAGGTGACACTCCGTAATTGACTGGACCTGTCCCTACGAAAAGCCCATCGGACACGCTAGCCATGCCATGCTTGGTGTTACAGGTGTAGACCCAGTCAAACTGACGTTCGTTCACAGAGCCGCTTTTGTTTTGTGTCGCGTGCTCTGTGCCGGATGGATCATCGGTGGCTCTGTGATGGATCTGAACTTGACCTCCCTGCTCACGCTGGTGAGAGCAACAAAAGCATTTGTAGCGTTGACAGACAGGCTTTGATGGAGGCTGTTTGCAGTTGATCTGGGCTTTGACAGGTAATCCATGGAGAGGGGACTGTCACAAAGTGAGGAGCATTTGGTGAAATGACATCAAATGAGAACATTACCAAGTCAGCGCCGCGTGCCCTAGTTCTACATGATCCCATCCCGTGCCCTGACTGCAGGCTGTGAGAAATTACACCTGTTAGTCTGAAAAGGTCACCTGTGGCTGACCATCTCTAAAAGGCTGACATTTCCCCCAGCACGGCGGCATGCACAGGGGGAGCTAAAAGGACAGATATCCAATTTAGGGGCCTAATGGCTTCTAAGGGGAGAAAAGCTTTTCGGCACTAACACAACAAGTTCCACGGGTCGGATGAACAACACGAGATGGATGGAGAGTTAAAAGGGCTTTTGATATTAAAGAAAAAGCTGGGAAAAAAAGATGTGACAAAGCCTGTGGTCTGAGAGCTCTACAGTACTGGAAAAGCTGAAAAGAATATTCTTCAATGATTGTGCAGGGGGAATGAGATATTGCAGTGAGACAGGAAGTAATGGACTGGAAGACGGTTCTAACTCAGGGACACTAATTAGAGAGGATACTCCTTGTGGAAAATTTACCCGTGTTTATTTCAATATTGCAGAATAATGTAAAATAATGTAAAATAATGTAATAATATAAAATAACAAAGTACAAAGTCACAATAAATGTAATTTCTGGAAAATTAACTAAATGAACTAAGCGCAGCCTACGTGTAAATGTTTCACAACTAGTCACATTCTCATGGATCATTATATTAATCTTTTGTCAAGCATTTTCAGCGCATCAAATTACAGAATAAAAGTCTGTTTTTCAAACAGGAGTGCTGATTGTTACCTACTTAAAACATGAAGCCACCAAATGAAGACTTCAGACAAGAGAAAATAATTACAACTGAGCTTGAATGGATATAATTCCATGCACATAATTACCCAAGGTGGAGATTTTTGATAGCTGTGGGGGGGGGGGGGGGGGGGGGGGGGGGGGGGGGGGGGGGGGGGGGGGGGGGGGGGGGGGGGGGGGGGGGG
>JASCQY010000089.1:3354577-3365897 GCA_030264315.1 Sardinella tawilis | reverse complement strand
CTGATACCTATCGACAGCACTCGGCAGTCTCAGACAACAGAGCTTCGGTTTGATTCACTCCGGAGAATTCCTTTAATAACTTCATCTGACCATTTTATAGTAGGGCTGTCAAACCATTAAAACTTAAATCTCGATTCATCTAATGATGTAGTTAATCTCGATTAAGCACAAAATCAGAAAAAAATCTGTTAAAATTGTCCTCAAATACAGTACATTTCTATGGAAAAAAGTTAGCCTGGTACATCACAGCAAACTTCACCTACAGTATAATAGTTAACTTCTTGAATTAGGAATCTCAGGAATTATGACTGCTAACCTTCATGCTCATGTCAATTATAATAAGGATAATATTCTCTATGATGGACCATCTAACAGAATATGATGCATGAATATTTGGAATTCAGGTTTTGATTTTATATGAGGGCAAGGCCTACATTCTTACATACATAACCTAACTTGCAATGTGGATTAATTTGATAAGTTGTAGAACTACATTTTACCACAAAATTAATTACAAACAAAATCAAATATAACTGCTTTGTGCCTTACCAAGATGAGCCCCGTTCACTGTTGTTTAAATTTATGCAGATAAGTTGTAGAACTACATTTTACCACAAAATTAATTACAAACAAAATCAATTATAACTGCCTAGTTTCTTACCAAAATGAGCCATGTTCACTGTTGTATAAATATATGCAAATAAATTGTAACTTTACAATGCACAAAAATTGTCTTACTCCCAAACATCATGAGACCCTCTTTGCCCTTCATCAGAATGACCTAAGCCCAGTGACCTCAGGCTCGATGTTAAACACATTGCACTGAGGCTTCATCTGAGCACACCATCCCAAATGAGGCCCTGCTTAATTAGTCTCTATGCATCAGTTTCAGAGCTGCCATTTTAAGCATGCCAAAATACACACACACAAAAAAAAAAACTTAAATGTTTTCAGCACATCACCTCATCCTCTCTTCCCCCAGCTAACAGGAAAAACATGGGGGAGGCTATGAGAGTAAATAGGTCTATTAAATAATTAAACCTCAGAGACAGCGGCAGATCTCTCAGCTGGAGCTCCAAGTATGCCTCCCCGAACCCCCTGCAACCTACCCTGCAGCATTAGGTGGGTATTTCCATTGTTTGTACTGTGTGCTGGCTGCTGGCTTTCATACTGTGGTGCGCTTCATCATTGCATCATGCATCCATCCACCAGACAGGAGATGCTTCTACCACCCACTTCACAGCAGAAACTCTCTGAACTGCCTGGGCCAGTTGAACTGAGAGTTGCCAGTCCTGTTCAAAGTGCTGATGTTTGCATTCCTCTTGAATGGGATACAGTGGTTCTGCTATACATTTGTTGTTCTTGTCTGCAAGGTTTTGTTGGTGTGTGTCATCTAAGCTCTGATCATCACATTAAAGGTGAGGGGGTAAGATATGTATGTCAGTCCGTTATCACTGCAGATAAAAATCAAGTCAGTTTCATTGAGCTTGGGAACAAATCTAACAGTTTCATCCAATTGGATCAGATATTTTAGATAAAATAGCTATACGATATTCTAGCTATAAAACATGTATTTAATTTTTAATGAATATTTTGTCTCTTTGCCTTCATTGTTATGGGAAAGTGGAGACAGATAGGAAGCAAGTGAGAGAGAGTGATGGGGTAGCACAGGAAGATTACTGAAGATCAGACTTGAATCTGGTTCCCTGTGAATATCTGCCCCTTTAGTGTACAGTCTCTGTAGCCAGCTGTGCTACGGCACTCTCAATTTATTTGACTGAGTTAAAAAGCAAGTGAACATGCATGTCTTGTACTCAATAGTCTAATGATGCACAGACATTTCCAATAGTATGGGTTTCTTATAGCACCTAACCACCTTCATCTTTCCCACTCTTCCAGCTCTGTCTGCTTCATCTCCTATGTGCCTTTGTTTGACTGACATCCTGACATCTAATCCTTGACTTTAAGCTTCCCTGAGATTCTGCTTGGTTAAGGGTTGAGGCAGGCTGAGAAACTTCGAAAGGGAATGTGTCTGTAAGGCAGCCAAACTGTTCTTGAAACCGTTGGGGACATATGTTGACATAAGGGTATTTCTTAAAGCGCAATTCATTTTAAATCACTTTCAATTATGATGTTGAAATAACATATCCTTTACATAGGCCTACTGTATGATGCCACCATTTTCTACTTGAAGACATTTTCTCCATAGTTCACTGGATGTTTTGTTGTTTTTAGGTTGCTGTGAGTTGAGCATAATGGACGTTGCTGCTAATCATTTTTCACACAGTTCACACCGCACTGCCTGCAGTTGCTGTCAGTCAGAGGATAGGAATAAGCTTAGCCTGGGGGCAATGTTAAAAATGTCTCATTCAATGACTTTCTATATAGCTTTCCTCTTCCCACCAGGGCGAAAGCAAGAGAACTAGCAATAATGCACAATGTGTGGAGTATTGGTGCATGTTCATGTGTGTATTAGTGTCTTCAACTGTATATCCATATGCATGTACGAGTGTGTATGTGAGTGTGTGTTTGTACACACACCACACATACGTGTGTCCTTGCACTAAGAGATGCTGAGTTCAGCCAAGTTTCTATCTGAGAGAGGCTACCAGTGGCTCTCCACAATAATCCACGCCGCTCTGAGAGGATAAAGCAAATGGCTGCAGGCAAAGCAGATAAATATTTACTCCTCTTTGACTCGGCAGGCTGCACTCTCGGGACTTTTATCACAACCCACATGCACAAGAGGCCAGACACCACATAACATGCTGGCCACATCTTGTTACAGATGAGATGTAAGCACATATGCTCTGCGGAAGGATGCGAATAAGGCTTTCATGTTATCATGTAGCATGGGGTAAGCCCTTGTGCTACAGGGAAATATGGCTGGTAGAGACAGAGAGGAAGACAGAAGGACAGAAGAGGAGTTATACAAGCTACTGTGCTGTCTACAACAGTTACACAGGGTGCTCCCACAAAATGGTTTCAACTGCAGTAACTGCTCTCTCAAGTCCAGTTGTCAGTTGGCCAGGCCTCCAGTGCGGGAGCCATGATAGTCATCCAACAGCTCTACAACACAAGTTTAGGGGGAGCTGCCTAAGTTTGTCCGATTCACAGGGGTCCCTGGGTGACTTGTTAGTTCGATGTAGTTTGTATCCATTGCTGAAAGGGTGAACTCTGTAAAACTGTCGTCAAGAGGGTGATGATGCAGGCTGTCCTCTACACAAGAGAGCTGCAAGGTTTTAATGGCTGCTCAGAAGAACACTGCTCAGCTTGACATACATTTTTATTTTGTGAAGCTCCCACAAATTCAGGTTGGAACAGTCTAGTACTCTGATCTGGAGAAATCCAAGCTTCTTTCGTATTCTGAAAGCGCACAGGCCTGAAAGGTGATTGTTACTGGACCACAGGCAACATTATATTCAAGATCGTCAGGGCACTTGTTAAATGCTGCAGCTGCATTCTCACTGTTACTAATTTCACTGCTAAATCACTTACAATTCTCAGACTCTCACTAGGCATGTCATTAGTATTTTCAGTTACCAAGCAAACAAAAGATAATCAAATTCCTATTCTTCCAATTGCTTTCCTTGAAATCTGGTGCCCAATAATTACATTTATCATTGTACTCACATTGGCCATCCTGCACTCTCTCACCCATTTCTAGCAATTTCACCGTGCTGGCCGCAATCTCACGGACAATGCTCAATGCTCCAAAGACATGCAATGAAATGAGAGGCTGTGGTACACTGGGTAATTGTATTATAAACTGGGCAGAGCCAGGAGCTGGAGGAAGACGATCACAACTCTTTGATGTGAAGAGTGGCACAACCAGGGAAAATTCTCACAGCCACTCAGTGCTGGGTCTTCGGAGTGTCACTCTCAGCCCCACCAGGTGTTCCAGCCTGCATGGATGCCCTTGAACGATCAAGTTCAGCCGCTTTGACATAGACAGCAGCTGTCATTTTCACAAGCAACATTCAGACTGGGAATTATCGAGCCGACGCTTCAATCGGATGCCTTAAAAAAAAAAACACATTTGGCCAAATTATATGGTTATTCACCTTGAACAAAATTTTAAGATGTGCAAACCTAAGGGACTGGATGGAGGCAGCTTGCAATAAACGAAGGAATAAGCGTTGCATCCCCTGTCCCTGACTGGCCCCTGCAGGAAGGAGAGGAGAGGCCAAGGCTGTCCATTGAAATAAGCAGAAATTAGTGTCTACTCCTCTCTCTCTGTCTGCACCTTGACCACAAAGTCAAATTGATTATTGACTGCAACACTGCCTGTGACAGTTCAGGCATGCTCCAAAAGTTTACAAGGGACTTTAAACACAGCCACCCTACACCCATTCTTCAGACTGAATAAATTTATAATGTGACCCCGTTTCCTCTCCACGGGGCCATGCCACCGCTGAAGCCATGTACTTTCGACAGCTTGCCCTGTTCGCGAAACGAGGAAACTCGATGGCGTGCTGGTAATGAGCCAAATAGTTCATACTAATTATTCCAAACAGTCCAAAAGCGAGGCCCCTCGTGGAAATGATTTTGGAATGGGAACGAGCTCTGAAATCCTGGGTAGGCGGCACCGCAGATCGCAGCAGGCTAAGGGCCACTCACCACTTATTAGCAGCCCTAATTTAGCGTCTCACAAGCCCACAGCTGGGCAGGATGATTGGTGCATGCCATGGGCCACATTTTAATTAGCAAAGTAGCGGCTGGCCTCGGGTCACAGGTAGAGGAGATGCACCCGGGGACGCAGCGGAAGGCTGGGGAGGGTGCTGTTCTGAACTGTCGTAAGGGAGGCTCTCTGTAGCTCCCAGTGAAACGTTACACGCTTCTGAACTTCTTAAGACGCAGAAATAATGACAGGGCCCACGGAGAGAGGGCTAGAAGCATAATGTGCACCAAGGCTGACCATCATCCTGCTGTTGATTTTCCTATTGGCCTCAATTGCCTGTCTGCCTTTGCCTTCCAGAATATGAACAGCGGTGCCTGCGTGTGATTCTCATCACAAGCTCCAAACTGGATTGGAGTGTTTGTACCCACGGTACACGCAATCCCTGTGGCGTGTTAGCATCTGGCCTCAGCACATTTTCTGCCCACGTAGAAAGCAAAATGATCCATCTCCACCAATCACTGTCGCCCCAGCCGGCACCGAGGAAAAACCAATCTCGGGCCTTTGTGCGCGTCAAACGCTCTAACAATGGGACCCCGAGCGCAGTACTCAACTCAGAAATCAAGATGATCATGCAGAAAAAGGAGTGAAAGAGGTTCAGTGTCTCCTTCAGACCTTCAACCATCTGCCTTTCTGCACACACACAGATGTAGCCTCCAAACACAAATAAGCCCCCTCCCAGTCAGAGCGGGAAGCCTATTTCTTTGTCCCTTATCTTTCGGTGACATGCGAGTGCATGTGACAATAATGAAAGGTCTGACAAGAGTATTTGGATCATTGTATTCCCACAGAGCAACGATTCGATGTGTGACTACGCTCAGGCAGAAGCAATCTGCCAGATGTGACCCCTAACATAACGTACTAATTCCACTGAGTTTCTGTCTGTCTCCTCACTAACTGTGGCTTGGAGAGGCAGGCGGGCAGGCAGGCAGGCGGGCGGGCGGGAGGTGCCAGGCCGTGAAGGCATTCCAGTGAAAAACAAACGTATCTCTGAGCCGCAGCCCTGGCACCAAGGGGGCTTGCGTGCCTTCAGCGCATCATTGCAGCACCGTTCCTCCGGATTCTCCTCTATGGAGACAGGGGCTTGGAGCGTCTCACTTCTTGTCTTAATTCAGAAGTCAATGCAGAGCAAACGCTGGCACTCATTAATCTTCATAGTCTGTGTGTGCACCCCGGCTTTTGTGCCGGCTTGGAACGCGTCGCCATCCCCCTCAACGGCAAAAAACAAGTGGAGAGACTTTACGTTGAAATACTATAAAAAAACACACTGCACATAAGACAACAAAATTAGCGGGAAAAGATTGTTTTTGTGGGCTGCCACTTTGAAGGGCTTGCCACACATCACTCTTCTCAGTTGTGCCGTGGGATTGCAGAGCTGGCAGAGGCGCTGATGAGGACAGTGCATGCAGGAGAGCAGCTGGAGCGGGGGAAAGACACGAGGCTCAGCACTCTCCGCTGCTGTTTATACACACCGAATCAGCCATCACTCTCAGGAGCGTCCAGATGGGTCTCAAGCAGAAGAACAATCTGTGCAAGTCTGTCTGGATGTCATCTCACTATGACTGTAGTTTGAAATTGTTTTTTTTTTTTTTTTTTTTTTTTTGTAGGTTTAGAATGGCTGAACATTTCTTTAATATAAAGTGCACAACAATGTCATTTACTTTTCATCTCAACAGGGCATGTGAAAATGTTTTTTGTGTGTTTGTGTTACATTGATCTATAGATAAAATAGTTGTGTGTGTGTGTGTGTGTGTGTGTGTGTGTGTGTGTGAGTGAGAGAGAGAGTATACCAAGTAAAGAAAGGCAGGTTACAGGTGCCAAGTGTTACGTAGCGGGCAGACAGGGAAAATACATACAGATTTTGGGGGAAGGCCTTGAATGTCAGCTGATCCTTAGGCGCCTGAGGCGCTGGGGTTTTGAAATAGGGAACAGGTGTCTGATTGGAGAGCGCGCTTTCACCATGAGGCGAGTTACTGTCTGCAGCCCCTGTGTGAGCCCTCGAGGACTTGTGTGTGGATCATTCTTTATTTTGGATTACCGTCGCCTCAAGAAAAAAAACGTGAACGTATAAGTGGAAGCCTGAGCTGGTCGCTCACCGGGAGCTCAGATTGTGCTGTTTCTGGACGCTGGTCGGCGGATGGGTAAGCTACGTTCCTGGCCTCTCTAGCCCCAGCCCTCATTTACACAAACACACTGATATAGCCTTCACGTTCACGTCCTGCACATACACCATAGGGCAAGGTAATGTTGCAGTGCCAGTCTTAGCTAGTTAGTAACATTTCCCCCAGACAACGTAGTAGTTCAGGTAGCTAGCTTGGTAACCCTTTTGTTTACGTTTGGCAATCTGTGTTCCGGTCGGGTGGACTTGGCGATACTGTAACACAAGAGCTGGGCTGAGAAGATTAAGCTTTGGATCCATGTCAGATCATCATTAAATTTTGCCACATTTCATCCTACCCACTTGGTTGTAAAAAGGCAGTTACCTACTAGCATTTCGTTTTATTCCATGAGGGCCTTCAGGTGCCAGCTACCTGGGAACAGAAAGAAAAAAATAACATACAAAGCCCTACAAAGACAGATCATGTGCCAACAACTAACATTTTCGATAAGGTGATTTTAGATTCTGAAATTCATATCTTTAAAATGGAAAAAGCACACTGTGAAAAGCAAAAATGGGTGCCACACAAGGTTGGAATATTGTAAGGACAAGATGAGTAATTCATAGAAACTGACATCTTGAAAGATGATTTTGCTGTGCTAGATTGTCCAATGCCATGTGAACTGCCTAATTTGACACAACAACAAAGATTTTTGGATTTGTTTTAGATTCCTACATTTTTTCAAATGAGCAAAAATCTGAATGACCAGCATTTGTGTTTATATGTATCATCTTGCAATTCCTCTACATTTTAAAAGGTACATGGTTTTACCATGAAAACAAAACATGGGCCCTGAAGTTTTACAGTTTATCACTGCTTAGCTTAGCATTGTCTAGGGCTCTTCTCACTTTAATGAAGAACATCCTTGTCCACAACATAAACAAATCAAGCACAGCAAAAAGACATGTAACCACATAACCAAACATCCTACACACTATTGAATGTGAGTGCTTGGTAATGACAATGTGCTGTACAGTGTGTGGATAAGTATGTGGGTCAGTTCTTGTTGAGCCCCAGAAAGCAGTTACTTGGTTCGGCCCACTTCCCTACTTGGTGGCTCTATAATTCCAAGTGGCCACTGTTGCAGTATATGTCTGGTCCTATCAAATCAAACAGATATGCAGTCCGTTAGGAATATCCAAATGTCACAAGTTTTCCTCCGGACACAGATATGGCAAACCTGGAGAGAAAATAAGGCTCTCCGCTGACACAGTGCCTTACCTCATTGTGTAGCCTACCGTGATACCAGGGCAGGTGTGCTTATACCAATTAGCCAGAGGCGTTGACATTACTGAAACCCCTGCCTGTCAGTCATTGCTGATGTGACCTACCTAGCATGTGATCTTCCCTATCCTGCGACTATGCAGTGGGTTTAAAGCAGGGGAGAGAGAGAGAGAGAGAGAGAGAGATCAGATCCAGTGGAAAGCCCTTGTGTGAAATGGCACAGAGAGGCAGGAAAGGGCTCTCAAATGTGACAAAATAAATGGGGGGGAAAGAGCTATGGTCTTCATAAGGAGTTTTACCACATGCTCCGCCATACTGTCTCTGTCTCATAAATACTTTTGTCACGAGATAATCTAATAGAACTCAGAATCTAATATCCACTGATTGAATTACCTTTGGGGTGAGCTGTAATTCATCAGTGTTTCCTTTTCATTCAAGCACGCAACACTTTAAGCATCAAATATTTGTAGCTTCAATTAGCTCACATTAACTTGATATGAAACATTATTTCTAAATTACTTTTATGAGGGATTTGGGAGATGGGGGGTGAAAAGCGATAAAAGAATCCAATGACGGAGACTTTCAAGGAGGTTTAAGACCTGAGAAATTGAAGTCATTGTGTTGGCCATGAATGTATGAAATATTAGTAAGTGGGAGACAGATGATGGTAGGCAATGAGGCAGGGAGCAGCGGTGGATGTGTGAGCCACAGATCACAGGGACTCAATCAAGCCCCATGAACTCTGCTATAAAGCATTTCCATATGAAAGGAGAGGAAAGGTCAGTCCATTTAAGTGGGTAAAATCACATAAATCCTTGCTGATCGGTTAAAAATAAAACCAGATCATGGTGGCGACGCTGTAAAGAAACAGGCACAATGCGTCCACCTGCAGTTACCACTTTCTCCCTCCGCACAATGTCCCATTTTTCCCCCCCTCCCACATTATATTTAAAGTATGTATGAAAGTTTCTCAAGGTCGAGATATTTCATATCTGAGCTCTTTATGCATGTGTGAGCAGCGGAAGAGGGGGGGGGGGCATCCCCACACATTGCACTGCCTCAGATGAGAACCACACGGACTCCTGAGGATTTAATCAAGAGCTCAGTTCAAGCATCTAGGCACTGCCTAAGCATTCATGGATCTCAGACATCATAGACTTGAATGGAAACAGGGGCATGGGGGTAGTGGATGTCACTGGATCATATCAAGGCCATTGAAGATGAAAAAAAACCAACATCACTGACTTTGAGTTTAGAGATCCCTTGCGCTTTGAGAATATTGAAAAGATTTAAAAGCTTTTGTGGTTAAACATTATCATGAGTTCATGGTACATATTCTAGCCTTGATTAAAATTTGTACAGTCTAAACATTTTTCCAGAGCTTTCTATCTTGCAAGCCTCCTGTCTCATAGCTGTGGCACAAAAATATCTTTGCATTGGTAGACACTCATTAGGATTAATGAATGTGCTGCCAAGAAATCAAAAGTATGACCTGGGTGTTCTCGCTAGTTAAATGTTGGGGGAGGTGGAATGACAAAAAAAAATAAGCTTCTTGAGAAAGGGTTGAGAGTGCTGTTTAGCAGTAGCAGTTGTCATGTTCCGCCAGCTCAGTGTTATGGATGTCAGTCACAGTCACTGTTCCATGTGTTCAGCTGCTGCGTACAGAGGGGCAGGGGTTGTGTGCGTGTCTGTCTGTATGTGGTGCTGTGTGAAATTGTATCAACTGGAGGAGGCAAACACCAGACTCATGGTATCGATACTGCTCCAAATGAGTATATAATCCAAAACTAATTTCCATTGATTAGTATTAGACTAACATTTTTTTTTTTTAAAAGCCACAAAGCTCTCCGTAATACACTTGTTTAATGTTTCTAATGGAAATACACAATCAATAAAAGAACATTAAAGGGGCTATATGCTATATTTTTTACTTATTAGTAAAAACACATTTTCTTTGTAAAGTCTAGACAGGAGAGTTTTAGAAAAGTTCACCTGGTGTGTTTCCTTTCCTAAATCAACTGTTTTTATAAAAACTGTATTGTTTGTAATGTCCCTTGCTCCTCCCTCCCTTGAAATGAGTTCACCACCCCCACCTCCATAAGGAAGGCTGCATTCAGCTGCAGAGTAGACACAGGTACTGTAAGTAGTCTTTGGAAATCAGATAGTATACACTGTATGTCACAGTAGCAAATTTTGCTCAGCAACTTTAAAGTGTTGCACACATTAGAGATGCTGGTGAGCAGTTAGGAATTGTGTGGACAACACATAGGCCTATACTCCACACAACAATACAAGATGTTCCATCACATGTGGATAAAATTTGCAGGTGAATGTATTACTGTATGTATATAAGTACTAGGAGGGTCTGGGAGGACTCCCCCAGGAGATTTTGAAAACTTAGATGCAATTTCCTGCAATCTGGTGCAATTAACAGGTGGTTAGATAGCTTTTTAAAGCAAAAATTCAATGACTTACTTGCAAAGTGCCAATAGCTGGTAATAGGCTACTGACAATGGCATTTTTTATTTGGATATTCATTCATTTAGTCTAATTTCAGCCTAATTTGTCTTTTATTCTCACTTCTTTCTCCCTTTCAGATATGGATTTGAAAAATTAAATCACATCAAAAAGGCTACCACAGCTTTGGGATCCTACTGGATGCATCCACTCATGCAAGCTACTGTAATTTGCTGCATCATGCAACAGCCTATTTTGGACAATAGAACTGCAGTTTTACCTATTGGCTAATACAGTTATTTTTGGTAGTAGAATGTTTGCCACCTCTAGGGCTACGCACTGAACATGGCAAACAGTTATTTCTCACACCCCTTGCATGTCACAAGCATTTTCTGTCGGTAACTTTGTGATTTGGCCACAACTCCATGCAGGATAGTGTAGCCTTACCTTGAGTTCAGTTTTGACCAACACTAACCTACCAATATCCTTTTTGTCTGATCGTGTATTTTCCATATTACCACTGATGCTTTGCACTGCTGTGGTTGCATGCAGTTGGCAAATCTGTGATAGACAATATGAAGCAAACTTTCGCAAAGGCGCATTACAAAATGGCAACTTGCGTCGATGGTTTCGCTTTCACCTTCTCTGCTACTCCCAAAGTCGCCTGATATAGCACTTTACTGACGTCAATTAAAAGTTATTATACCACGGCTTGATGAAATTTTCTATTGTGATGCGCTATTTGGAACGTGCATTATTTTTCCTATATATGCACAGCTGTGAAGTAGTTCCACTTTTTTTG